>CAJNDT010005863.1:0-120000 GCA_905221615.1 Symbiodinium sp. CCMP2592
AATAGCACCCCGAATCTACGATCATTACTCGGAAATTAATATTTTATATATCTTAATAATCATACAACTCCCATGATTCTAATTATTCATCTTGAATCTGAACCCGCAATATATATTCAATATTTATTCCGACATTATATATGAATAAATATTATTATTCGTAATTGCCTAAAAGATTTTTCCTACCAATCGATACTTTTCATCATAGACATTTTTACGTCATATAATACCGATTATAGAATATAGTATGGTATAAACTTCGATCAAATGCCCTAAATACTTATATATCTTTATATATATGAAAAAATGAATTTAGCCGAAACCTTCATGAATACTCTATTTTTACGAAGTGCTACCGCTTTCAAACGAACTATTCAACGCCAAGTCGCTTTACCGACTCGGCCACATACCTCGTGGGACGGTATAAATTTTTCTTCAAGAAATATTTCCGAATAATTTTCTAATTCAAAGAATTCTTTGTATTTATATCAATAAGCTCAATAAGCTCATTTGTATTTAGAAAATATCTTAACAGACAATATTTTGTAGATATTCGAATAATACACATGAAACTAAATAATTATTACAGATTCAAGTCGTCTAAGACATGAATCTACTCATGGACAGCTTTGATAGTGCGAAATATCATACTGTTTTTCGATTCGACATCCGCTCAATCTTCTAGAACCCTTGAAATTCTTCACGGTTAGAATCATATCTCCGTTTTAAAGGCGGTAGCTAACCAAATATTGATGAGAAATTTACAATACCTTGCAGCTGCGCCCCGGTTCCACCGCCACTACCACTATCCGCAACCAGCCAAAAGCGCATCTCTCTCTTATGAACTGTAACTTTCGCAACTATAATGTAGAACATATCTACGTATCATGATTTTGGTGTACCTCGGAGCAGCTTGTCAAAATATCCAAGGTGAAGCAACACCCCTCCAGTGCAGCCAGAACGAAACGGACATACATAGGTTCTAACTAACAGCGGAAAAACTCTGTGTTGAGTATTGCGCACAATTCTGAGGAGCTGACAGAAACCACAACTTTCCGAACAGCTTTCAATACGAGTCTACTGCTCAATATTGGGATCGCAAAGAAAGTTAGCCTGGCCTATGGGCGCGTAGTGCGCAGCCTGGACCAAAGCAACTTTCTCCATCCTCCACGGCCCCTGTTGTGGTCTCCTTCTCTGCCCCTCATCGAATGTGCCGTCAACCGGTTCTCTTTCATTCTGGCTGCAACTCTGGCCAAACAGGCCTCCCGCCCAACCCAAGGATCCCAGCACACCTGGTCAAACCTTGTGCTGGTCCCCCCGCCGCCCGTGTTCTCGCGAACCCTGACAGACATGTCCTTCTTCTTGACGATCCTGTTGCCAGGGTCCTGCGTTTGACTCGTACCCACAACCCAGCGAATCATGTTGCCAGCGTTTGAACCAGTGAGTCCTTCCAAACTTTGACGATTTTGAAGTCGCGCTCTAGCACGATGAAATCGTTCTGGTCCTGGCAAGAACATGCAAGAACATTCGATTCAAACGCCTTGGCGGCGGACGCTCAACCTCCCGATCCTTGATGTTTGGTCTCACACGTTCGACCTCGTAGAAAATGCGGGTCCCACGAGACAAGCTTCGAACCTGAGAAGTGGGAGTATTTGTTGTCGAGTCGCATGCAAACCTTCGAAATGTTTGGGATGCAGCGTATCGCGAGCACACCGGCATGGTTGGCGGGAGGGCGAGCGGCTGTAGAAAGTTTGGGTGCTTTAAGCAAGCCAAGTAGTCTGCGGAATTCGCAGCTTAAGCTTTCGGCAAACATGCTGAATCTGCACCTGGCTCGGTCCGGTTTTTGTGGCTGCGGTCTGCCTTGAAGAGTCGCTAAATGCGCCATCAGAACTGGCCTCAGCATGGGCGCATAGCGAATCTCAGTCACGACGATTTGGGCCGAACTTCTGTTCGCGAGACAGATGATCTAGCGTATATCCGCAACACTTCGCAACACTTCAAACGGTCAGCCAAGGTGTCACCGAGCTGCCAAAGGACTCAAGAACCCAAAATCCAAGTTCGTTCTCTTTAAAGGCCGCACCTCATTCGAGATTGTAAGCTCCGCCACTCCACGTAACCAGTCTGGCGCTGGGTGTTAAGATTTCAAGAGCTGGGGCTGGGAAGCTTCCACACGCAACGCATCAATGTCAAGCTTTGGGCTGGAACTTTCGGGCCGTCGAAGTGTCGCAGCTTTTTGAATCGCCTTGTCATAGGTTTGCACACAGAACGTCCGCCGGAATCGCCTTAAGATTGTTCTTATAGGGAGCAGAAACAACCGGAACAAAAGCCTAAGCAGAAACTTGGGCACAAGAAGCATTGCTCGGAAGTGCACAAACTGATTTCGGATCCAAGCCCTAGGCCCCAGCTTAAATTGGGCACATCAGCACAGCAGCACTCCGCAGCTGGCGACTCGGCCTGGCTTTCGTGGCAAAGCCGGTTCACCTGCGCAGAAGCTTGCCCTGGCCCTGGCCCTAAGGCTTAGGGCGCTTAGCGTAATTAGCATGGGCATACATGGGCAGCCAACTAGGACCTTACAGTCTTACCTTAGATCATTAGATACGGTTCTAAGTGAAATTCGCTTTGTTGGCAACCTCAAAAAGACTTTGACAAGGCACCCTGTCAGTTGAGCAACTCTCTGAACTGACCGCAGGTGCTAAGCTCAGCTCCGGTTCAGTTCATTGAGTGATCTGCAGTTCTTGCCGATCCTCCAAATACAGCGACAAGAGCTGCAACGAGGGGATCTATCTCGACGATGTCAAAGTCAACCGAACAGGTTTACAACAAGCCAGGGCAAAGACCGGTGTCGTCACATCCTGGGAATGCAGCACCGAAGCACCAACACATGCACGGACCTAGCACCGATTCTTGCATGGGCTCCAGATCTTGTATTCATAGCTGCGGTTCATTCTGTAAGAAAAACAGGAATTGCTACCATTGGGCCTGTGCTTATGAAAACGTAACTCTGTGTATCTGTATAGTTGTCCGGTAGAAAGTGTCGTGTGTTAGTTTGATGCTTAGTCTTGGATTGTGCCTGGCCGGTGAGAACTCCTGTGTTCGTCGTTTGTATGAATATGGTGTATTTGAAACATCTGTCGCTTTGCCGTAGTGTTCGTGGTTTACTTGCTGTTTGTTTTACAGTCTGTTCCGTACTTCTGCTGTTTATAAACAGAGCATTTGCTTATAAGCAGAAGTCGTTGCTTAAAAGTAGTCTTCACAGCTTGCAGGCGAAGCGGTTGGCTGAATCGAGGGGGCGGAGGGTCGTTGTTGGTGTGATTCGCCAACCCAACCACTTCATGCCAAAACAACAAAGCAATGGCATCGGCGTGTGCCGACGACCACCAATCACGTTAACCTTGTTCCGTGATCCACTGGATCTTTCTTTGCCCGCCATGGAGGAGAATGCCCAATTTACGTGTCGTGCCGCATGAAAGTTTGCTGAGGTCAGGGAATCTCTGATATTGACGAAACTCTCCGCCTTAAAACGGTTTAGAGATGAACTGCGTATAAACCTCCCTGCTCCATGGTCAAAGAAATGGTTTGCTTGTGAGCACATGGGCTATTTATCTCAATGCTTTCATAAATTATCTCTCTATAATACAAAGCTCGAGGGTTGAGGCTCCAGGTAAACCATGGGGATGTGTGAGGATTGTACATGCAGTGGCCTGCGCCAAGGGGTTGCGCGGGAGTGTTTTTGACAATGCCTTAAAGCCCAGCCGCGAAAGAAACAGATGTCATACACCACCTTGTATTTGTATGTGCTGCGAACAAATGTAAGCTCTCGATGTCAAGACAACACTCTTCCGCAACGGTTCAAAGGAAACTTGCTATGTTTGGAAATGTGCATGTATGACATATGTGTATATATACAGGCACATACATACATGCACGACATACACCTGTATCGGATATGTACACGTACCTTCGCCTGCTTATGTGCATGTGGATAGAAGTTACTTTGTAATTTGCGTACATACCGAACGAAAACACAGACAACAACAGATTGCAGTCTATACCTTATATATGTTCCCCAGCTTGCAACAATACAGTTTTGCTACTGTCAGTGTTGAAAAGACCGAGCCTCATGACAGCCCGCTCTCGAAATTTCTGCGGTTTGTGTTTGGCGCAGCTGTCGCAAGTACTAGGCTCGAACTGTATGTACAGTGCAGAAGAAAGGGAACCAGACTCGCGAAGTGAGAACTGTTGACGGCGCACCTCCACTGCCCATCTTCGCATATCTGCGAACTTTAGCGAAGCGTAGTCCGACTTCGAAGGCGCCACGGGCCTCGAAATGAATCAGTACCATACTGTGAGATGTATGAAGACTGCACGAATTTGCGTGCAGCACATTTAAGCCGAGACCACACGAAAGGGGGATAGATTTGATTTGCCACCACGCAAAGCATTGCTCGGTTTCCACGACAAGCAGCCCAAGTTCGCAGGAACCGCCGGAATGCCAACGTTGAGCCGAAGGGTCGGAGTACAAAACGAAGGAACTGCGCTGTTTCTTGCCATGCGGCATGCTGGGATTTCAGTAACCGGCATGCCGCATGGTCAAGGTGGCTGGTGTCGAACATAGGACGGTCGAAGATCCCTTGCCAGGTTTCTAAACTTCTGCTGCATTTGACAGTGGAAGCAAATGCTTGCGTCGGACACTTTGTGGAGGTTTAACATGAAGTCCCAGTTTGACAAGTCTTGCTTGCTGCATCGGTGCCGAGCCACATGTAGCAATGAACAAGGTTCGACAGCCCTCAGAACCACGAGCCTTCAACCTTCGAAGCAATGAAGAGTTGACAATAACCCATCTCCCTGAAGATTCGTTCCTGGATCCCAGACACGAGTTGTTGCGGCGAACAAACTGCTTTCGATTTGGGTCTGCTGTCACTGGGCATCCGGCCATGTCTTGGGAGTGCAAACCAAAAGCCAATCCTCGACCTTCGGTGGCACGAGATAGCAGGCACGCTGTTGCAGCGTATGACAGTGAAGCTCTGAAAATTAACGCCCGGCCAAACTCGCAAATGCCAGCCGCCTCTGGCATGCCAAACTCCTGCAGCACGTGTACCTCCACTTCGTACCTGGCAGGGCTGACCGCTTGAAGTCAGCGGTTCATGTCCATGCAACTAAGGGCAATAGAACTGGGCATGAATCCCAAAGCAACCCGGCCCCAAACAAGCAAATGAGGGTGTGTGAAACCTAAAGCGCTTAACAGGCATGCGCTAACGACAAAGCTCACCTCACAATTGCAACCCTATAGCGTATGCTCATGTGTTCTCAGTTGGCTTCACAATGCAAGGGCCTCGATTCCGGTCTCCGTGAAGAATGGTGAAGATGCATCCACGAGGTAGCATGTAAAACGAGCCAACATCTGCTTTCACGCAGCCAAGTTTGCCCTAAACGCTGCGCTTCTATGAACCGCCTAGCCTCCACCCGATGCTTTGCCTGATGCAGGACCGATCGAATTGCCGAACTCCTCCAACTCTTTTAGTCTGGAACTCAAAGCTCAAAACGCCGGCCTGTCTTGCACCGCCAACAAGAACATGGGGGCACCCTGAGTTGGCAGAGCATAAGACTAGAATAGATTTAGTTTTTGTTGTGCAGGACTTAGGATTTCGCGCGTATGAGCTTGCGGTCCGCGGGCTTCTGTATCCGACCCTAGCTGCCAAACCAGGGCAAGGGCCCGAGAACACATTCAGGTTTGCGGATCCGTAAGGGAACGATACTGTACTTCCTGTGGCCGTCTCTATGCACGAAAGCTGCGGTCTGGCCATGTTACTCCAGAGTCTCTTCAGCAGGTGGGACCTGAAAAAGTGAAAGTTGCACTTTCACCCCCCCTCCCTCCCTCCCCAAAACCAGACTTGGACCTGCTGCGACCGGGGATGCCGGTATGGCGGGCAGAAACGGCATCTTGGCCCGTTCACGAGTCGGGCCATGAGAGAGTAAACGCTTAAACAACAGTTTCTGCATCAACCCGCCACAATAAACGATTGCTGGTTTGCAAGGATGTGTGCGTGTGTGTATACGTAAATAAAATCAATATATATATATATATATATATATATATATTTCTGCACACATCCAAGGCCTGGCCTCCCCTCTCTCGGCAGACTGCGCATGTGGTGGGTGATGCATGCACACAATCACAATGTAACCGACTTCTTCCCTCTAGGACCCTATATATGAACTCGACGCCATGTAGATCCTCCATACATGAATTAGTTGGTGGCGCGCGCACCGGGTCCCTGGTGTTAATCCGCTGTTTTGGGGGGTTTCGGGGATAGCAATGCTTTAGGGGTAGGGTGGGGGGGGGGGGGGCAGTGACGACGTTCTACAACCGCACACAAATGTAAGGGTCGCACACATTTGCAAGGGTCGTCGACAAATGATCATGTGTATGTAACGTCTGAGATCTATGTGGTGTTCATGACATATAAGCCCTAGAAGGCACATACAACATGCTTTTCATCAGAGACTCATGAGGCATTTTAGGCACTGTGCGAGTGTTCCATGTTGTCTCCGCCTGGTGCATGTGTTGTGTCTTGTATGTAGTATGCGTTTAAAATGCCTTTTGAGTCTCTGATGTAATTTCATGTTGTATGCGCCGTCTATGCTTTATAAGTCATGAATACCGCATAGGAAGTTACATACGCATGAACATATATATGCCCAGAACCTTAAGCCCCGGAGCTCCCTGCCTTGGCCGCAAGTTTTAGAACTTACAATGCTTCAACTTCACTTGTCGGTTCAGGTCGTTAATAGTTGTTAGGGTTTTTCAAAACCCATTTTTGCTAAGAAATTAGCTTTCCCTAGGCAATATTGCAATTCGTACCTCACATCGCAACCAGGGTCCTGGTGGGCGCGTGACCTAGTTAGGATAGTTAGGGACATGTACGGGCTTTCTGTGTTTGTGCAGATGTGGGAATTCAGGCTTCTAAAGGTTTACGGTTACTTAAGCGCTAGCTTCTGCCCGGAGCTGGATTCAGTTATTTCGAATTGACGGGTAGCGTTCGAGATTAGCTTTTTGTTGCAGCCAGCAAGCCATTGGTCTCGACCGGGTTGTGTGTCGACGCTCAATCGATCACCAGTGTTGTGCCGCGAGCGGGCGTTCTTTTCACGCAAAAAATCTGGCGACGAAGAACGTCTCATCGGACCGGTGCCCGACAAAAGACGAAAACCCATGCAGTGAGGTCTCCTGTTCGCTTGTCTAGGGCCCCGACCGGGTGCAAGACATTGTCTGCCAGGACGCGTGCGCCCTCGCTAAGGAGGGGTTCGGCCTTGGATTGGAAAAGGGCCAGGAGACACGGAGGTCATGCTCAAGCACTTTATGCCGCTGGCTCGGGACAGTGCTGTTAGAGCTCTTCGTTGCATGGCATGCGCCCCCAGATTGGAGTAGCAGCTGAGTAGCAGTGGTGAAGAGAGGTGTCATGATCGGACACTCGAGTAGTCAAACCAAATGAGTCATCGGTCTCCAATCCTCTGGAACATGGAGCTCAGATGGGATGGCTGATGACGCCGGCCTAACCGTTTCGTTCCAGCAATTGAAAGCCCCGGCGTTCTACCCCTGGCATCCCCCTGGCCCTGAAATCGTCTTCGCACCTTGTTGCGGGTTCGCCGAACTCGACTGAGGAGCCAGCACTCGTCAAGTCCTGTCAGCGCTTTGTTGGGAATGGTTGAAGAGATCCAGAGCCCGGCTTGCTATGTGAAACCCAAGCAGCCCAAAACTACCATCACAAGCTCAAGTACATGAACCAATACCGTGAAAGGCCCGCTCATAGATGAACTTCAACCCTAGCGGCCCTAGCTATATCTGGGAGTGATGGCCAAAACGAAAAGCAGAGGAAACGCTCAGGACGGGTCTGCTTACAGTTCAGAGTCTGTTGAAATTTTGTTTACCTGAGTTTGGCCTGCAGTTGCAGAGATTTGGAGAACAGCCGACACCATCAATCCTCCGATCTCGACTCCGCATTCGTACGCTGATTGAGGTTGGGCCACGTCGTGTTGTTGTGCAGATACAGCAGCTCAGCTTCCTTAAGCGGCCTTCTTAAGTAGCTTCAAGCCTGGCACAACAACCTCGAAACCATGCTGGGGCTGATGTTGTTGTTATGTTGCCGTGGCTGTTCCTGTCGTTGCTCTTGCTGCCCTCATTGTTGTTTTATTGGAGGTGATTGTCGTTTCCGTGGTGGTGGCGGTGGTGGTGGTGGTCGTTGTCGTCCTCGTCGTGGCAGTTGTGGCTGTCGTCACGAGAGCTTAGGGACGTTGAGCGTGACACTCACTCAGATCTACACACAACCGCTTCGCCTTGGAAACCGAGAGAGTATCTCTGTGTGTGTGTGTGTCTGCACGCACGCTTGTGTGTGAGCGTGTGTGTGCGTGTGCGCGAGTACAGCCTCATGGTACACCGTCCCTCGGTGGTCGAGTATCAGTACGTCCACCGGATCCAAACCTAGGCAAGCTTCGTCTTGTCTTGGTTTCCACACTAGCACTGTCACAGTACCGTAGATGACGGCCACCAGAACACAGGACAAGACACTCCCAACAGCTTCTTCTGCCCAGGAACTACAGGTTTCCACACTGATAAATGCCTAGTTGCTCCTCGAAACAACAAGCGAGCGCCTGCCCGAAGAAAACGCCCGAATTCAGCCACTCCCTCTCAAAGTCCGTACAATTCCGTAAACCTTGGCATGAAAGTTTCAGCAATTGCAGATGTTTGGCCTTCTGCAAAGCAGAGCCACTGCTTGAACACATTTTATCCATGTCTCTCCCTGACAGCCCTTTCAAGAAATTTGTGCAATCAGTTGGCACAAACTGCAACAAGCCCCGCCCCGAACCCCGAGCTTGAATTGTCGCTTGGCTCTTGTAAGATCGGCACAGCTCGAAGCGAGCCAATCACATGCACGGCCAACACCTTCGACTGGTTTAAGATCATCCCACAACGTACTTGTGCGAGAAAGTCTCGGTAAGGAAGGCTGTGAGGTGAGTTAGTTGCATTGCGAGACTGAGGGCATTTCACAACTGTCACAGCTGCATGCAGCTACTTGGTCCTGAGTGACGCAGCCTAGATCTGCCAGGTCCCAGTTCTGTATCTTGAGAAATGTTGAGAACCTGCCTCGCTGGCCATTCTGATGCCATCGATTGTTGCACTACCGCACTCCCAGGTTACCCCCAGGGTTTGCTAGATTGAACCTGGCAGTTGAGTCTCGTGCGCCCAGAGCTTAAACATGCACATATTTCGAATATCACCTTGACGACCGGACGGCCTTGCCTGATGCAAACTTCGACCCCATCAACAAGAATCGTTGCCCTCGAGGTGTAAACTGGCTCAGGTTAGACTAGTTAGACAGTAAGACGGTAAGCCCTGGACTTTGAACCCCAAACGTTGGGACTTGAGGGCGCACGCAGCTGGACGCTCTCAGCCACACCGGCTAAATGAAGGACTTCTTGTGCAACCTCAGGCAAGGAGCGCAGAGCCTGTTTTGGAAGGGGTGTATGTTAGGCCTATGCCTGCATCAGTATAGCGACAAAAGTGTCCACATTCTCGCATCGGATTTTAATCCGCTGTCGGAGTCGTACAGAAAATGAAACCGAAAATGGGCCGTGCTCCGACTCTGCAAAAAGTTGCGACTTGCGAGCCTGCCAACAAGCGACCGAATTGAAAACAACATTGAAAAGAACTCGACTAGTGCTGGTTGCTGCGTGTCCGGAGGTATGGCAAACGTCTCTCGTAGTCAATGAATCGAGCTCTGGTTGCTTGGCCATCTATTCTCCCAGTGCTTGCAGAGCTTCACTGCCATCCTTACCTGAACTCTCGAACGTGTCGGTCAGGTGTTCACGCGACCATTTCACCATGTCACCAGTCTTTTTTGACCTATGAATGGTTTTCTACTCAAGCCCACCCTTCACTTCACCGATGTCGTTAAGTCTTCAAAACCCTGTCACCAATTCACAATTTCACCAATAAACCTGGTCCTATGAAAAGTAAGGGGGGGACTAACGGTTAGTCACTAACCATATGGCGGAAACGAACGGTGAATTGCTGAAAGGATGAGGTGGTCGGGGTTTTGCAGGACATCGAGGAAACGAAAAGGACGTAATATCCCGTACATGTGCATGCTTTCTCTCTCTCTCTCTCTCTCTCTCTCTCTCTCTTGCTTGCTTGCTTGCAAGGCGTTTGGGAGGTGGGGCTCGGGTCCCCACACCCCCTGCGCGCGAGCGCTACGCCACTGTTCGAGTTCGGTGTGAGTCTCTCTCTCTCTCTCTCTCAATCTCTCTCTCACTCTCTCTCTCTCTCTCCTCCTCCAGGGCTTGGGGAGCGTGCGAGGCCCCCTGCCGCATGGGCCCCCCATGTGTTATGGGGTTTTAGGTAGGGCGTGAAAACATAACGAGTCCCCCCGATTAGCACGAGATATGTTGCACTCTAGAAGAATCGGGATCCTCAGATATTGGTTGACACGTGCTCTCTCTCTCACTCTCTCTCTCACTCTCTCACTCTCTCACTCACTCACTCACTCTCTCTCTCACTCTCTCACTCTCTCACTCTCTCACTCTCTCACTCTCTCACTCTCTCACTCACTCACTCACTCACTCTCTCTCTCTCTCTCTCTCTCTCTCTCTGTCTCTCTCTCCATCACATACATATGTATATATATATATATATAGACGGATAATATATACGTACCTATCTGTCCCAATACATCTATCTATATAAACCTATCTGTCTGACTTTCTTCCATTTTATGTCGATATCCCTGCCTTTTGCTGTTGGGCTTAGGGATCTGCAAGGGTTCAGGGAATATGTTGAGGTTCAAAGGAAGCTTGCCATTTTTCAGCAGTTGCCACTTTTTGACCCGTGCCTGCTTACGTTTGTGCTGGGCAGGATGCTGCAGTGCAAGTTTGCCTGAAAGTTCGTCTTTCTCGCAACTAAGTGAAGCCTTGGTAACTTGCTGCGTGCGCAACGACAGGTGCTCAGCACCAGGCCGCAGCATTGAGTGGGTCAGACTCAATTGCTCTGACCTGGCACAGGTATGCTTCACGGAGGCGAGGTTTCAGCGTCAGAGGAAAAAGCGAGCAGCAGCAGGGCTCGATGATTCGTTGAGGCAACAGGTGCTTGGGGTCCTTCAAGGCATCGAATAAGCACCAGGGCTTTACAGTTTATGTTCAGGTGCGAGAAATGTGTAGAGCCACCAGAAATCGGAGAACACCTGTGGGTGCAGCAAACATGGTTTTACCAGCTCATGCTGGAAATCCTGAACAGCTTCACTGCAGCCACCAACACGTCGAAGAGAAACAGTTCTTGCTACTGGGCTTGAGAACTAGCCAGATCCGCTCGACTTCTATCATAACGACTGAGGCCCGTGCACAGGCCGAAGAGAAAACCAAACCCTGAGCCTTACCCCCCGAGCCATCCAACAAGATCTCAGCTAGAAGCCCAAGTGCTTGTTTGTTTCTGAGAAGACAAACATTGTTGCAGGACCTGCTGCCGGCCGTCTTGCAGCAAAGAAAGTCGCAGGGCCGAATAGCCGACCTCTTCGGCTTGAAACTTGTTCCTTTACCCCAGTCCCTCCATCGTGGATGGCCAAGCTAGAGCTTCTTTCTTTGGATCGAGTTTCGAGTGGAGTCCATCCAGGCCCAAGCGAAGACTTTAACTAAGTTGTTGAACGCTGGAGTGCGGCAAGCCTCAATGCGACAAGGTGTACTTAGATGGTGTGCCCTCCCAAGGATGCCACATCTTCTATCTCAGGAAACCTTACTACTACCGGCAGGGCAAATAACCACGCCTGCCAAGTGAAGGTAGACTGCTGTGTCGTTGAAGCTTGCAGGCATAATTCCGGGAATTAAACTGTCAAAAGTCACACTCGACGGCATGGCCCCGGCATAGCTGGTCCGCGCGGGGGTTGGACGGGCTTATTAGTAGAGAACCCATTTGCAGGGACGACTGCGACTGGTATAACCCTCCTGAAAATCCCTAACGAAGTGGCCACACCGGATGGACGACAATGACAGTGACGAGGACGAGCAGTACCGGGACAATCAAGAGGACTTCGGGGATGATGAAAAATGTCGAGAATCGCTGCGAGGACCGTAGGTGGTGGACGGGAGAATGACGACGACGAGACCGACAACGTACCGATATTGCACATATGCTCCATCTCGCAAGAACCACCAATCCGAACCCCCACAGAGCTCAAACTTCACCCCAGGATTGAAATCATGGGCTGCATTCTGACCTGCCGCGCCAAAGCTACATGATGTGGTAAAGCTACAGAGCTTGTTGGCGAGCATAAACTAAAAACGCCCGAAGCCCTGAACAAGACGGGAAGAAACAGTGCAAGGCTGAAAGGAAAAGCCGATGCAAGGTCCAAGAACCCACCCCCACACTTAAGTCCAATCAGTCCCAAGCCCCAAGTTGTTGGGGCCCTGGCATAGGCACCGATTTCAAGGACCCGATCTGTGGGCCGAACTACCGCCTTGCGATGCACTGTGAAGCAAACCGCAAAGCCTAGATGTCAGCTGCGAACCAAACTTGCCTTGTAGCAAGGTCGGAATGGAGTGTCGGGTCTGCAAGCCGGGAAATGTCGAGGACACGCACCTGTTCTCCTACTTGGCCCTTCAATGGCTTGTGTGAGTCGACGTCGTGACGTCTTAGCCTAAATTCGTATTCACCCTCAGGACATCTGCACCCAACAAGTGGAATTCGTGCCAGGCTGTGTGGTCCAGGGCTGTGAATCAGGTGCAAAAAACCAGGCCTGCAACACGTTGGCTTTCTCACCGCCAGCGACCTGCAAAGCGGAGGAACGATGTCTCGTATGGCATTGACAAGGTGGATGACGCTCTTTCTCTACCCCATCCGACTTCACTCAGCACGCCTGCCTTGAGCCAGCTGTTCTCCGTGGAAAACTGCTCCAAAGAGTGGATGACACTAGCCTGGGCACCGATGGAGGACGAAGAAGGGACTGGTTAACCTCATGCTGCGCATTCGCCTGGGTCCGGGTTTTTTTCAAAATTTTCATGCAGACGTTTGCAAGGCCATTGCGACCGATCAAACCTCCGATCTCTGGCAAGAGCGGTCCCTCTGGCAAATCGATTTGGAGCCATCACTCGACATGGGATTCTAGATGCAAGTTGCTGAGACACTCTACGGTACAATCTTGGGCGCTTCCCCCGCAGTCCGATCAATTGTTTGGCCGACATAGACTGATTCGAGTACCAATTCTGCTCAGTTGAGTTTGCTGCCGAACGCCCTACACTGAACCCCAGAAAGTTGGAACATGGACTAAAGTTGATTAGTGGTGGGTGAAGCAGCCCGAAATATATTTACATAAACGAACCATTTGTAAATATGCCTTATCTTGATTTCTTATTGAGGAGACGGAAAAAGGGTCTGCATAAAACCACAATAAAGGTATTTCCTGCCTTGGCATTAGCAGGTTCTTATGTTATATGTGCAGATGTTTCAGCCTGTGTGTTTGAGACGGAAACGAAATCTGGGTGTCATGATGTTACATTCGTGGCTCTCAATTGTTCCCCCTCCACCCCCCCCTTTCTCCTGGATCCTCCTGCTCCTCCTCCTCTGCGCGCCCGCTGTCCTACGACAGCCTGGCTCTCCCAGGCGATGCCCGAGTCAATCAGGACCGATCTCCCACGACAGATAAACCAGCCCATACTCTGGTTTTTTTATATCACTTTTCCTGCATGCACAAACATGAAACATGAGAACAAATCATCTGTATAATGATGTATGTGCGCGTGCATACCATAGGAACAACGACTGGTTCTTAATACGAGTATGAATACATGTGAACTCATATGTATGGACCTGCTACGTCTACATGTGCATAACAGTGTGTATGTGTGTGTATATACATATGTATATATATTTTCCATTTCCTTGCAATCAGAGGTAGTACGCTGCCTAATTACTGTGCACAGCCTCTTTACATGGGCCGAAAGGCCCGGCCAGAGGGTGGCCCCAGAACGCCGAAGGCGCCCTGATCTTGACTGGTCTGCCGGCGGCTATCTCGAGCCATGCCTCTTTGAGGGGCTTCGGCAAAAGCTCCAATGGCTCATCAAGCACGGCTGAAAAAGCGAGTCCTTCCCTAACCTTCCTCCATTCAGCTTCCCAGAGGGTCGGCAGGATAAACAAAGTACACGCCCGGGTCCCGTGCGAGGCTAGCCTACAAGCAACCTCACTCTGCCAGCCAATGTCGTGGTAGTTCTTCTGGAACTCATCAAAGGCGTCACTAGTAACCTCATTGGGAGCGATGACAACCTCAACTCGGGTACCAGAAACTATCTCCTTGCACGCCAACAGCATCTCCTCAACGGTGGTCGCATCCCACTGTCGGTCCTCGTGGCTGTTGTTCACCGCCACAATCTCATCAAGCAGGACCTCCAAGACCTCGCTGATCTCGGTCGGGTAGACAGGGAACGCCTTGACCGCAGCTAATAGCCGCGACCTAAACTCGCCACCGGAGCCCGCGCTGAAGGCGGCATCGCACACAGCCTCATAGAACTGCTTCTGGGGCCCAAACCACCGATCTTCTCCTTCGCCAGCAATCGGCATGAAGTGCAACTCCGGAGCGGACAGCGTGTAGTTCTCCACATCGTCCTTCCTCATCGCTCGACTGCCGAAACCCGGTTGCACATTTTCAACCGGACGTCGCTGCCGCCGCAAGGTGCTGACACACGGCCTTGAAGCCCGGAGGTGAGCTGCCAGTCGCCTTCCAGACCAGAACTGCTTACCACAGGCTTCACAAATCGTTCCATGGAGGAACTGCCGATAAGCCGCGACCCTTCCATGCGTCTTGAAGAGGTGGACACTCAGCTTGGCCTTTGTACTGAAGGTCACCTCGCAGGCCCAGCATCTCCATACACTCCGGGCGACCGCCTGGGGTTCATGTCGGCGGAGGGCTCTGAGCATCGCCCAGTGGCAAACCAAGACCAGGTCATTGCCACATTCCTGGTCATGGGCTGCCTTCAGTCTACCGACAACTCTTCGCTTGAAGTAGTTAGGTCAGTCTCGAAGAAGAGATCGCCACTGCGGCCACGCTGCTCCATTGACTTCGGGCCATATGGCTCGATCCTGGCCAACAAGCCAGCGTAGATCACCGCAAACTTGTTGGAGCCATTCACCCTCATTCTGCAACGCAGCCCATAGCAGATCAGGTCCACTTTGGGCGAGTGAGGCAAGGAAACTAAGCCTCGCCCTTCTGGCCACGAAACGTAGTTTCCAGCAGCCCGTAGCAATGTGTGCCAGCTGCGGAACAACCCGAAAGAGCCGCTCTCCCCGCACCACAGTACACAGCAAACGCCTCACCAGTCTGGAGTAGGCATTCTCGAGGACGGCCCAAGCTTTACCCTTCTCAACCCACAAGGCAATATTGAAGAATGAGGCCGTGACAACAGAGTGCAAGATGCCGGCCCTGACCGACATATCCAAGTCTCTTCTGTTGAGGAGGAGCTTAGCTGAAGCGTCGTAGGCTTGAGTGGCCATGGCAATACGATGCCTGGCCTCAACCATCATCAAATTGCGGGTGTCCAAGTAGCCTCCCAAATGTCGGTATTGTGGGACGACATGCACCGCCGCTCCAATCTCCTCAATCTGTAGGACCGGGGATCCACCAGCGAAGTATCGACGCTTTGCCCTGGTAGAGCCTTTGCCACGAAGCCCAATCATGAGGCTGGTTTTCCCGGCCTTCATGTTGGGCTCAAGGCAGTGGGCCTGGCATGTGCCCAGAACCACAGCCGTGAGGCGGGTGATCTTTCGTAGTAGCACCTCACTGTCCTCGGCGGCCGTCGGGAAGGCGCTGTCGTCGGCCCACGTAGCATCCCAGGAAGGTTGCTCAGAGGAACCTCCAGCACTGCCGAAAGGCCCAGTCTCTGGGTCAAGTGGCAGGGTAAATGCGAGATCCTCCGCCGTCGCTGCTTCGTAGATGGCACAAAGGATCTTACTGTAGATGTAGGCGAAGATGGTGTCGGCAAAGGACTCACCTGGGCGCGAGCCTCTTAGGGTCTGACAGACCCGGGCGCCATCAGTGTACCGCGTGGTAAACCACGTACAGTGGTGCAGATCTCGCACCGTTTGCTGCAGAGCAGCCGGCACGTCAGCCTCCGCCATCGCCCCTTCGTCAGCAACAGCCGTCATCAGCTCCTGTAGAGCCTCCGGACCCAAATTGAAACGCCGAAAAATCTCAATGACGGTGGAGTCTCGACGAATGTCACCTGTGACCAGTTCTCTGGCTATGCTGTAGTACGCACTTTTGGTGTCCAAATACAACACAGCATAGTTGAGCCCTTGCTTGCAGCACCGCCTCACATGCGACAGGATGTAGAGCTCCGGGAAGAGCACAGGAGCTCGTTGTCGTGGGCCGCAATACAATGGGTGAAGGGAACCCTGCGTCTGTTCGTGGACTTTGTTCTTGATAAGCCGGTGGTAGCACTTACCAACAGTACTGCTCACGAACAAGCTCCGAAAATTGGCCACATCATTTGAGGCACCAGCATTCTTGTATGCCTCATACAAGATGCCTCCACGCCACTGCGTGGGTTGCTTCGCGAGCACCATTGCCTTGGTATACAGGGCGTGCAGGATCGGCGTCAATCCCACATGTGCAGAGGCCAATACCTCTCCCGGCACATTGTCCAAGCCTGCAGCTTTTCCTCTGGGAACGGCCCTGAGCAAATTCTGCACCTCGATCCGGCTCGGCAGATAGCTGAGACTCCAGCCGACTTCATCACAGGGAATCGGGGTCGCAGCCTCCTCGATGAAGTCCCCGATGGCGACTATCGTGCCCTGCTCCTGGGCACCAAAGTGTTCGAGCCAGACCTGGTCGTATCCAGCTCGGTCCCCAACTTGTAAACCAGTGCCCGGTTGCAGGAGAGCCGGGAGCGGCCTACACCGAGCTCTCGCCTTGCTCCCACCGAGCCCAGCTTTCTTGATTCGGCGAAGGACTTGGGAGGACCCTTGGTGACCTTCCGTCAACATGGTCCGTATGAAAGCCTGCCGGGCCTGGGCAAGGCCTCGCTTGATTCGCATAGCTGCGAAGCGTATAGCCGCAGCTGAGACCTGATACAACAGGCCTTGCCTGTTGACTACTTGCATGACTACTTCAACCATGCCGCGGTCGACTTGGTCACGTAGTTGTCGAAATGCCCAAGCAACCAGGTCAAGCCATAGAGTCAGGCGTCCTCTCGTGGCCTTCTTGAGCTTTAATCTAGCTTCCCGCACCTTCCACACCTCGGGCGGCATGAAAGAGGCTCTGCCCGAGGTCCTGTCGACAAGGAAGTGCCGTTGCAACATTGCATGGAGCATCTGCTGGATCATCTGGCAATGGCTGTCAGGGGAGACCGTCCAATCCGGTTGCACAAAGTCCTGGCAGGCTTGCT
Source organism: Symbiodinium sp. CCMP2592 (assembly GCA_905221615.1). NCBI lineage: Eukaryota > Dinophyceae > Suessiales > Symbiodiniaceae > Symbiodinium > Symbiodinium sp. CCMP2592. Next base: position 17,416 of record CAJNDT010005863.1, read on the forward strand.
CCAGCAGTCGTCGTCCTTCCTCGGACATAATCTTTTCGCGGTCGTAGGCAGGGCGACACAAACTTGCTCGATTCACAGTCCCACGGCAAATACCATGCAGGGAAACACCAACAAGTCTGTGATCCTCCCGCGGAGCCCCTGTGTCAAAATCGACGTAGACCGCACTTTCAGCACGAAGGCAAGCAGCACCACCTCCAACAATCATGTAGTCGATTCGATGCTGGCTGCCCGTAGGGTGGACGAAGGTATTGTCCTCACCATGGTGTAGGTGGCTGAATGTTGAGGGCGCCCAAAGCTTGTACTTGGTTAGAAGCTGGGCGAATTGCCTTCCGATCGCATCCGGCTTCCCTGCCTCTCTATCTCCAGTAGCTCCCTCAATGCCACATGGCAACCTGCCATTGAGGTCCACGCCGCAAAGAACAAGATCCGCTCCTTTAAAGCCCCGGAAGCTCTTATCGAGGTCGTTCATGAAACTGGCCCAATCATCAGTTTTGGTGTCGTGGGGGGAGTGGGCTGAAACCAAAAAGACCGGATGCCAGCAGCAGCGACCTTGAGAATCAGCAATCGAGGGCCCTCTTCCACGACAGTAATGTCATGTTCATCAACGAGGAGCGGCTTGCCGCCATAGCACATCATGCCCTTGGTCCTGTGGACCCACACAGCAACACCCCACCGACTGAGGGAAGCGGTGGCAAGTCTGACGTAATTCTTGGTTCGCAAGAAACCTGACCCAGTTTTCGTTTCCTGGAACATCACCACATTGAAGTCCGCGATGTCGAGCTGGGCTTCCAGGTAAGGTCCCACCAAACCCTTGAACATTCAAAGTTCCAACCTTGGTGTAGAACTCGGGGAAGGGCGCAGTCCAAGTAGTGGGTGCAGCTGCTCCGGGGCAAGGCGGTATCCGTCATCGACAAACTCTCCCCATTCGAGACAGCCTTTCTTGATAGGCAAGGCACTGTCTCTCCGGGCCCTGACCTCTGCTGCGAGCCATGAGAGATCTAGGCTCAAGAATTCATGGCCAACCTCCTCTGGTACACATCCAAAGTGGCCGACACCATTTGCAGCTGCCTTGGCTGCCACATCGGTCAATTCATTCCAGGGATCACCGCTGTGGCCTTTGACGTGCTCCATATGGATAGTCACTCCAGGCTGCTCGCGTAGGAACATCTCCAACAAATGGGCCTGGACTCCGAACTGGTCTGGCGCCTGCCATCGGCCGTTTGTGGCATAGCCAGCAGCCATACAATCAAAGAAAATTGTGCAGTTCAGCTCAGAGACAAAGGCCCGAAATTGCAGGACCCAAAGCATCGCAGCGACAAGAGCAATCTGTTCTGACCGCAGGGCAGCTGGGGCCTCAAGCGGCCACAGAGAGCCTTCTCGTCCAATCAACTGCTCACCCAACAGGCCAAAAACTGCAGCAAATACTCCAAGTCGTAGAAGTATCGTCACAGCATAGCCACTACGGCTGTGACCAGCAGCCGCCGATCCATCAGTATAGAGATGGACCTCCAGTTCACCCGGGTCTCGAGGTCGCGACAGTAACTCCTCGCAACTGATGGTCTGGGCAAGGGCTGCTGTAGTAGCCGGCTTCAAAGGGAGTCCATCAAGGGATGGCCGAAACCACTCTAGCGACCACGGCACTGGCTGCGTAGTCCAACTGTCCGGTACCCTGGGGAGCTTCAGACACTGTCGCGTCAAATCAAATGCAGGCACCGGCAGAGCCTTCGCAAGCTGCAAAGCCCTTGGTTCCTGGGTCCCGTGGTGAGCCCCTCGAGGCGGCGACCGGCTCCGTGGCTCGGCGGAGGCGGGCCGAAAGGCCCTGATCCTCTCTGGGGCGAGCCTCCAGAGAGGTCAGAGGAGTTGGGCAAGGCATCCTGGTTGAGCTGCTGTCATCACAGTCCTCCTCGGGGTCATCCTCCTCCTTATCTGGTGGTGGGCTCCCGGCAGGTGACGGGCTCGTAGCAGATCTCAGCACCACCCTCAGAGTTTCCCCATCACAGACATGGAGCGTGCCATAACTTCTGCACAACTCGGCCCAGGTCCAGCCTGGATGTGCTTTGCCCATCGCTGTCCTCTTCCTCGGTCGGCCGCCGGGAGCTGCCTGCCTTCTTGCTCGGTGCCGTCATCATCTCCAAAGTAGGGAACTGCACAGCTTCGGGCTTGTTCTCCTTGGGCTTGCGGGGCTGCTGCGGCCGGTCCTTGCCATAGCCCTTGCCGGACCATGAGTCCTGTTGCCAGCCACCATATCCACCTTGTGGTTGCTGCCATTTGCCTCGCTGGTCCTTGCCCATGTGGAGCCGTGGTCGGGCAGAGTAGGAGTGATGCGATCGCAGGAGAACCACGTCCTTGACAGGTGGGTACCGGCCAACGGTGTGTGAGGCCCGCACACACTTCCGCGCCTTAGCTCTCGCAGCACGGAGCTTTCGGTGCCACGTCGGGGATCGCGGAATGGCTCTCCCACGGCGAATGCGTGCAACTTTATGCACTGGGGCACAGGCAATGCACACCGCTCTTGGTGGCTCGATCCCAGCCCTGTGTATATATATATATATATATATATGTACGTGTGTATGTACGCATGCATGCCCGTAAACATGTATTCCCAGGAAACCCCAACTCGAATGTTAGATGATGTGTGAGTGACGAAGCCAGTCATAAAATGCAGAACGAGAAGGGGCTTGTTGTTTGCAGACCCGAAACCAGACATAATTGACTCCCCAACAACTATAACTCAATGGGGAATAATGTGCTCATATGGGCGAGTGGTGACGTGCACCCGAGACACTGTACTGTAGGTGAAGCAACAGATGGAAAATAGGAATATATTTCATAGACCCGAAGCTCCGAACGATGAAATAAATGGTTCTGCCAAAACGAAAACCAAATAGATCATGATGGGTTCCAATGTGTTTGTGACGCCGAGGAACCGGGACGACAAAACGGAATGACTGGTTCCTAAACACCCCAGCATGAAACCCCAAAGCCTAGGCAAGGAGAGATGGATGGCAACCCCCAATTCCTGGAAGGCATGGTTCGGCTCCCAAACCCCAAAACCTTCAATAGGTTATGGTTAAGACGGTGACGTGTAGACAGGTGGCAAGCCGTCAAGCCTGGCAAAAGCAATGCAAAGAAGGGACCAGTTCTGGACATTGTTAATTGTTCTAGCATGAGATATTGGATGTAAAACCCTTAGTTTCTGCGAAGAGGAGTATTCGACGAGTGGTACATCTTCAACCTTAGACCTGGAAAAACCATTGCAATGAAAGAGAGATGAGAGGTTCGGCATACCGGTCCCCAAAGCCCACCCTAGTAGGAAAAATGTTCAGATATGTTCAGGGCGGGGAAAAAAATCTAGTAGGGAGATCGGTGCCCAGAAAGCCAACAGTCAGCGCCAAACCCTGCAAAAAGTGATTGGGCCTCCAACGCCCGACAGGACAGTCGGGTAAGTTGTGGGGCAACCCACAACCCTGGAAGGAGATGATCAGTTATGTAAGTGATGATTGGTGGCCAAAGGACTTAGCAAATGGCCAATCTTATTTCTGAACCCTGAAAGGAGTCACTGGGTCCCGAATGAGGATGAATATGGATGGCGGAGCGACAAACCGACAAATTCGCAAAGGTATGGATGGAAAACCTTTAGCCCTAACTAAATGGTGTTACTGAGACATGAATAAGCCCCAGTTCGAAGAATTAAGGATAATTTCATCTGAACAACTCTTGGAGAAGATGACAGCTGACCAAAGCTGCCACCAGCAAAAACCCAAATCAAGCAGGACATTTTATGCCCTAGATCAAAGACACCCCAGAATCTGTCAGAATGTCTTGCAGTGCTGTAGTAGATTGTAGTAATGCTACATAAAGACCATCCTCTCAAGGACAACATGTAGAAGAACTGAGTCTAAAATGGGGAACATCTACTGTCGCAAAAGCAGCGGTTAACACGCGAGGTACGCTTTAATACGGGCCTGTTATTGGATGCATATGCTCACCACACAAACAACCTTACACAAACAAACACACCATTTAGGGGTGGGTTTCGATGCCACGCGCAACTCTCAATTTCGTGGATATCCAGCAAAGAGCATGGTCCCCACAATTGGGAATGCCGCAATGCCTGGTTGCGGGAAACTTAGCCACGGAAGGACAATCCTGCCTTGATAGTCGTCGAGGAGAGTTGAATTTATTCAGCAGCTGCGATGCAACTGCTAGTCTGACAAAGGCCTTCCTAGATGCGCCCTGATTATGTCTGCCACTTCCAGCAAAAGTTTGCGGTTGCAGTAAAGCTCGACATCTTCTCACATCCCGAACGGGACGCCGCTGCAGTTCTGGCAGCATATCCGATGTTGAGATCGAGGCCGGTTAAATGCGAGTTGGGACACTACTGTAATTTAAGACGCCGTGTGCACGGTCGTGGCAACGCCGTGCATGCTCAGGACTCTCAGGGGAGGTTGCCAACTTGCACAACGGGGAGCCAATGCAACCTGTGAGTAGAATTATGCACTGCATCCTGAAGCCGCAGCCTTTGTTCCTTTCGAAAGACTCCCACAACTCTTTTCTAGGGAGCGCACGGGGCAATTCCTCACAGCCGTCCTCAGGACGCCGGCATGCGGGGATGTCGGCCCTTCACGATCGGTGCCATACGCTGATTTCAACTCATGCTGGGCCGACATGGTCCACAAGGTCTGCAGTGCGAAATACCCTGACCTCATCCAAAACCTTGAGGCACTGCTTCTAAGCCTTCATCCACTGTCAGGCAATAAAACTGCATCTGATTGCATCTGAATCTGTGAACAAACACCGATGAGCCTTCGCAAACCACTGCAGTCGGGCTGAGGTAAGGCTATCCGTTTCTCCACAACACTTTGTTCATATGCTGTTCAATCTTGAAGACTATGACTCGCAGTCTCAATCGCTACAGCATCAACACCATGCACTGAAAAAATGATTGTTGGATTCCCGTAGCCCTCTGCAATGAAGCAATGAGAGTTGGGCCCCTCAAAGTTGCCGCACTGAGCTTGGCATCCCCTGCGTGCATAACAAAGCTCCTAAGCTGCTCCTCCCGCAGCCTCTACTCCCGCTGAGTGGCTGCTCGAGGTGCTCGAGAAGCCGCAACTCCTGCATAGATCACAGCAGGATGAACTCACAGGGTCGACTTGGATTCGGCAGCGCGTTTCTGGCATGCCCAATCAATTCGTGCAACGCATCGACGGGAACACTCTCAACTTCGGCTGCCAGTTACAGAACTTCAGCATGTGAAACGTGGATGAAGGGCGCACCCTGTCAACGCACAACGTCGTGGGATTTGTCGGAAGGTGGCAAGCTCACAAGGAGGCGACACGAGCAGACGACGCAGTCGCCCAAGAGCAACTCCTACGTAAGGACTCGGCCCTGAAGGCGAAAAACTGTCCTTCCGCTTCCTGCGTGAGCCTCGTTCTTGCTCGAGGCGCTGAGAAAGAAGTGCCTGGGCGTTAGTGCTTGAGATTCTGAATTGCGCTCTATGCTCCAGAACAGCATTGGAGTTGATCTTCGCCGGCAAGAGCGGGAATCTGTGCTGTCGCGAAATGGTCGTCTGTAAGGTTATGTGAGTCCGAGGAGCCGTGCTTCATGGGCACAGCAAGAAGCAAACACGGCGATACCGAAATCTCCTGCTCTGATGCTTCATTCAATACTTGCTGTTTCTGCACTGCAGCACCACTTCATCGAGGAATGCTGAGGTTGCACGGAGATACATGTCGGAGAACTCTGGAAAGACAGTACATATAGGTAGCCTGGTTCCTGCCTTGCAAGCGCCAATGGGGAGACTTCAAATTTGCAGTCCAGACCCAAAGCTTACGAAATGCGGAGCATTCTATTCTGCAAGGCTTGCGAAAACAAGCAGCAGCCGAGCCGTCAATAGAGCTTCTGGCCAAAATGTGAACGGCGCAAGCGCCATTTGCGGCAACAGGGGAGCTCGATGTGCTCTTAGCGATGTGCCCAAAGCGGATCCCAAAGACCAAAGCGTCATCGGCCTTCGGCCTGCCCTGCCTGTAGCACATGTATCTATACAAATAAAGTGCTACTCCCGAAAAGCCATGTCTCCTTCTGCCGAAACGAAAACATCCACTGGCTTGCGGTTCCAGCTGAAGGCCAAGCAATGCCGAGGACCCGACAGAGGCTGCATCCGTGGCTCCCGCCACTTGACACGCCCAAATCGCTGCACTCAGGCACCTGGCTGTTTCCGCGCTCGCTTTTGTCCACATTTTTGCGTGCGCTCTCGCTTGCGGAAGGCTTGAGCATACTGGTCTCACTTGGTTGAGAGTGGGCGAGCCCGTCGATCTCACCGTCCCCTCATGACACGTGTCTGCAACAACCAAGTGCTAGACCCTGCCCCAGCTTGAAATGGCACCAGAGCGAGGCATTCACACTGCATGCACATTACAACCCGAGTCTCAATCACGACACGGGAAAGCAGAAGAGATCCTACTCGGACCCAACAGCAGATGCAAGACTTTAGAAGGCTGTAGTGGCTGGGCCACTGAGATTAGGCGTAGCCAGTTGGCAACTCGTAAGGAGCATGTCCAGCAGTTCCATACTGCTTGCAATCAACGGCATCCTAGCCCAGGACGCGCGCCCTTTGCAGCTGGGCTGCCAGTCGTCGCTTTGGCACTGGCTGGACTGCAGCAACTTCAATGCCTGAGCCGTCGGGCTTCGGGAATCTGCGAAAGTCCGTCTGAAATCCAACCCCTTCACTTGCCTTTGGATGAACGTCTGCGCCCAAGATCAGGATTCACACGCCATATCCAAAGGTCATCAAGCCAATCGAAATGTCTAAGGCTTGAGGTCCACCCCTTAGGTACCCTCCTTGTATGTATGTGTATATGTATATGTATATGTGTATATATATATATATATATACACACACTCGTAGTCTTCGGAACGGGCATGCTACAGTATCACCTCGACGTTGTAACAAGCCTTTATCCAGCCCAAGAAAATCTCAGGACTTCCGGGATCTAATGTTCCCTTCACACTGCGAGCCATTGTTCCTGCCTCGTTCCACTGGCGCGCCATTCCTGCAGTGAGGCGCTGCTCACTAAGCCGACAAGGTTCTGTCACGGAGGACTGGGACTAGAGTCGCTGCAAGATCCGAGGCATAGTGACGTGGGATCTTCTACGACTCCAAGAGCTTGGCGAACGGGGTCAGGCTTTTCGGGCGGGGAGGGTGCGCTACACCCGAGAAAGTTGCTCTACGACACGTTAAACAAACACTGTTGCAAACGGGAATATCTATATCTGTATATGTGTGTACACATGGTTGCGTGTGTATATACATATATAATTGTTTATTTGTACACACACATATATACATGTGTATATATATGTATATATATACATATGTATACAGATACATAGACACACATCTTTACATGCGTATAGAATGTATGTATATACATATATGTGTGTATGTATGTATGTCTGTCTGTATGTATGTATGTATATGTGTATATATGCAGAGCAAAGGCTGCTCGACCAGCCGGGACACGGAACGAAAGAGCGTTTACATATTGCGTTGGTATGTTCTAATTCTCGTTCGGAAGGCTTATATGTTGCTCTCGTGTCTTCTAGTTCGAGTTCGGAAGGCCTTTGGCATCCGCACTCTCTGCCCTTGCTGTGGTTGCTGTGCTCCTCCGTACCGACCTCTCAAAATCTAGCTGGCCACACTGCACAAGAACCCAAACCGAGCGACGTTTCTACACGTTGGCGATGGCCTTTGTGAGATTTGCTCTGGCCGTGGGTTGTTTGGAAGGTGAGTCTTGCTAAAGCACGGTCCTGGTGAGTCTTGCGCCTTTCGACAGTCTCAAGCCCGACTTCATCCGACTTAACTAGGGCACTTAAGTGACTTCCAAGCTCGATTCATGTAGTTGTCGACTGACTTTCGCTGCCGCAGCCACGATGTGACGAAGTGCGGCAGGAACTCTCAAAATTAAGTTTGGCATGAACTTCGACTCCTTCGTGACTTCGGAAGAAGAGTGGACAACGACTCTCGTAGAAGCCATGACTCCTGGACCCCGTGGCATCCGCAAGCTAGCAAGCGTTGCCTCTCGAATATCAATCAGACCAAAACATGCCGAGAGCAAAAACAGCAAGAAAACTCTCAAAATGCATGTTGACGCCCAGGCGCCCAAAGCCCTCAATGCATGCGCCACACCCTCGTTAGCCCGAAGCTGGCGTGAGCCCAGGGAGGCGAAAACGCGGAGGGAATGCCGCCACGCCTGAAATGGTTTCAGGGCTGCAACTGTCCGAACTCGAGTTTCGGATCTGCAGATTGAAGGTGCCTGGGGGTACACTGTTTCGGGCTTTCGGATATAAGGTATTGGCGATAGCAATAAAGCAGGGATTGGAAATTTGGGTGGCTTTCAGCTTGGCTTTAATAAGTTTCGTAGATGTTGAAATTCGTGATGCCTTGCCTCCAAGATCAGCTGTCTCTATTCTACACCAATCCCAATGTGCAACCGCAATTGTGCATTGTGAGCAGCTGCAACTGGCTTCTAAACCTGAACACCTCCTGCCTGAGCGTTGGTGAGGGCAGAGAGGAGAGTGGTGTGAGCTTCTGCTGCCATTCTCTCGTCCGCCGTGTCGTGATACAGGCGCAGGCACTCTTGCCACCTAGGGGTGAGGGCACTTGCTTACACTTCGGAGGGAGAGGAAAAGAAAGAGAGAGAGAGAGAGAGAGAGAGAGCGAGAGAGGGGGAGAAAGCATGGGGTTGTCTGTACATATTACACGCATGCCGGCTTGCCTGCCCGCCTGCCAGTACGTCTGACGGTCTGGATGGATGCGAAAAACACAAAAAAAGCTCCGTTTCCCATGAAGAACCGCCGGTTTCTCTACGGGACACGGAGAAGGAGGAGAGTTTGCAAGGCCCATCATGCATGCTCTCAAAGCACCGAGTGGAAGTTGCTGCAGGCGCCATGAAGCACCATCTGCATGTTGCTCCAGATATTGGCGCGACAACACAGCAGTGCCACGAGCAAAGGCGACATGGGGTCCCGATGCAGGACGGCTGGTTATGCGAATGATGCCGGCTGCTTTTCAGCAACTGCCCGGCGTTGCCCGCCTCTGGGCGAAGTCCCTTCAGTATACATGTAAAACCAAATGCACATGCACCCTGCATTGCACTACAATATCATATAGTACAATATGCAAGAGAGTACAATACACAATGATGTAACCTCATCTACTCTAATATGTGTTCAGTTTGTATCATGACACACCATGACATAATAACAGTACCGTAAAATTATAATGCAGCTCAATATACGAGCAGCATAGATACAGCAATATGTAGAACATCACAGAACCCAACATCGTAAAGTGAACATGACATGATAGGAAGAGCAGAACAGAATTTGAACTCACATATAACAGGACAGGACAGAATGTGTATGTAGGTACTGCTATCTACAAATATATACATATAGAGAAATAGGCACATTATATGTATGCACATGCATAGAATAGCATAGTGAGTAGAGCAGAGCAGAGCATACAACAGGAGAGAGCGAGAGAGGGAGAGGGAGAGAGGGAGAGAGAGCGAGGGAGAGAGGCTTTACATTACATAGATAGCCAGCTAGATAGAGACATAAATGTGGATACAGATCTAGATGTAGATCTAGATAATATAGGTATAAGCTATCCATACACACCCTGCTGGGAATCCACAACTAAAGATGAGGCAGGGGTGCGGTCTTCATTAGTGCTGAGGCTCTGAGTTGACCGTGCGCAGGCCCTCAAGGCAAGCAGCCCATCCTGGCGGAGTCGCACGAACAGTTGCCTGAACCGCAGGCTTGAGGCTGCAATACTGATGGACAAGGACTGAGCTTTCAACATGAGCCATGCAAAAAGTGCATAGAACAAAGCCACGGCGGGTGAACAAGAGCATGCTGTGACCTGCACCTGGTGCCGCGACACGTTTGGAAATTCCGGTTATGTCCTGTCTCTCTCTCTCTCTCTCTCTCTCTCTCTCTCTCTCTCCCAGGCATTCGAAACGTCAAGCCCGGCTGCAGGACATGTCCTAAATCCTTGAACTCCGACCTCGGAGGTGTGGTCGCTGCCAAGCAATTGGAGGGTGGCTCTCCATGCAGCGCTGCGGGCGCAGGTTTCCAGAACTGCAGGAAGAAGGTCATTCCTCATGTTCCTCGAGGCAAGTCCGTTCGTGCCAACATGAAGTAGAAGTCACATCCGGAGCACATAGCCTATGTTCGCCTCTGTGTTGCACCATGCCGGTCATACCCAGCCATGCACAACAAGAAGTTTGTATCCTTCCCGCACAACTGTCTTCAAAAACAAGCACAGTGATGGAGGTCGTCTTTCTATATACTGTTCCTACTTTGAAGTATGAGGATTTGTGTGTGTGTGTGTGTGTGCGCATGTGTGTGTGTGTGTGGCTCTTTCCTTCGTGATTCAAGAATCTGGCTCATTGCATCACCACCACCATCATCAGCATGACATGCGCGACCTGCTTCTGGGCGGGTGCGAGCACACCACCACCACCACCAGCAGTAGCACCAGAACACGAAACCATCCACTATCCAATCCACCTCAATAACTTCGACTTCAAGTCCAGCACCCCTTCCTGGGAGAGCCTCCAGGAGCTGGCCCAGAGCGCCACGGCCTGCTCCCACTGTTGCGCTACCTGCAGGCGCTGAAGGACAAGATTGGATAAGCCGCTCAGGTGCAGGCCTAGTGATGCAAATCAAGTAGTTCATCGGCACAGAGCCGGGGTCAACTCTACGACCTTACCGCCTGCCAAAACTGTTGAGCGTCGCTAAGACCAGTCATCTGCTTATTGGTCTGAACCTGACGACACTGCCCGGTGTCCTCACGATGTTTGCTTTTCAATAGCTTCTCCCTGCTCTGTACAAAGACATATCTGGCCGGCCAGAAAGATCCATGTCGGGAAGGTCTTCGATGAGCGTGTCATCCACAACCGGCAGCGAAGCGTGTCTATGCTAGTTCCTGAGGCCCTACAATCAAGAAGCCGATTGCGACGGCATAAATGAGGAACATGTTCTAGGGACGCAGTCCAGGTCCAGGTTGTCTCACCCAATCGCCTGCCTGAAGGGCTTGCAGAGCACCCAGCGTACGCCGGCAGCGTTCAGCGGCTGAAGGCCGGCCTCGAAATGCTGCTTCGAGGAACATGTAACTTCTAGGGCGCATGGCAAACAGGCAGCCTGTTGTTTGTGTGTGTGTGTGTGTGTGTGTGTGTGTGTGTGTGTGGGTGTGTGCGTGTGTGTGTGTGTGCGCGTGTGTGTGTGTGTGTGCGTGTGCGTGTGCGTGTGCGTGTGCGTGTGCGTGTGCGTGCCTGCTAGGCATGGCCGATGGCTTCTTGCCAATTGGAGCTTGTTTAGGATATTTACGCCTCAGGCAACCCTGGGGGCATCCGATGAGATGCGATGGCTCTTGAGAAGCTTGTTGGAATTACATATTGAATTGAGTGAAGGGATGGAAACTTGCAGCTGCAGAAGAGCGACCTTGCAAGGCTTGCTGTAGCAGTTCCAAACAAAGCTGCCACTCGTAGGACTTGCCACAGGCTGCAATCGCTGCACTGTAGCAGAGGGAATTGGCCGCCACGCGCTTCGCGTGCATCGCACCCAAGACCTCCACCGCATGTGACCACGCCGCTGCATTTCCGCAGGCTGCTATAGCTGCGCCATAACCAGCAAGTCCGAAAGCTGCGTCTTGTGATGAAATTCTTCCGGCCACTAAACCTCACTTGCTGCTGCATCTCTTCACTCGTATTCGCGCACATACCGTTCTCGCAAAGCTTTCGCTCCGCGCATCTAGAATTTAGCTAGCTTCGGCACCAGGGCCATAACTCCCAAACCGCCAAGCCACAAGCAACCGCCAGCTGCCATTGCGATGATTTGCACAGTGCTGAGATGCCTGCATTGGCCGCTGCTTCGTGTCCTTCAGGGATGCTTCAGGTCTTTCGGCCGAGCATGATTGCACCAAGGCTTCGGTAGATGAAGCTTCGGGTTTCCCGAGCCCTAAAGTCAAGCCTACTCGAGATCACTGCATGGTTTTCGTGTAAGCTCGAGGACTGTAAACCCACACTTAGCTGTAAGCCCGAAAGCCTTCAGAACCCCGCAGCCTTTTGCATCAGCCACAGCCGACCACAGCAGCAGCACCGCCTCCCAGACCCTTGCTTCCTGGGCTGCTGCTGGGAAATCTCTGTGCGCTGCCGGCTACTGAAGTTGCACCCTTACCCTTACTACATACTGCACTGTACTCATCACGTTGTATTCCAAAGCATAGAAGTGTCAATGCAGCACATCACACTGCAAGGACATGCACGGCGAAAAAATCAGCCACAGCCCTACGAGTCGAACACGTTGCAATGGACAGGTTTCTGTGCAGAATGACACCACACCTTCAAGAGTTTGGAGTGTAGGGTCGACAAAGCATGTTGCAAATTGCAAGCAATCCGGGCGTGATGCACTTTGATCTGAGATCTGTGGTCTAGCTCTGTGCTTGCTTTACCCACCGACCTCACGTTCGTTCGAAAGACTGCTGAAGCCTCTTCTGCCTCAGGAAATAGCGGCGCAAGCGCTGTTTCATGCACCTCCCGCACAAGGACATACCCAAAACCTCGTCGTATGCTTTATTTTCGGCATAGCGACGTTGCACTCGCGAGACATGGAACACCTCAGGCCCCCTTGCATTCCCCACAGCAGCCATGCTGGAACCGAAGGATCGTCCACTCAGACCCCATCACGTTCCCCAGAGTATCCATGGCCGATACGTAGTAATTTTCACTCCGACCCCATCCCATTTCCTCTAATCATCCATGCCAGAACCGTGATGACGTCCACCCGTCCCATTCTGCAGAGCATCAATGACGCTGTAATGAATGGCCAAGCCGTCACAGTGTCCACTCTGAACCCATGCCCTTCCCGAGAGCATCCATGCCCGAACAGTAGTAACGTCCACTCAGACCCCCTCCCGTTCTCCCCAAGCACCCATGCCCGAACCACAACAACGTCCACTCAAATACCCTTCCGTTTCTCAGAGCATCCATGCCCGAACCGTAGTAACATCGACTCAGACTCCATCTCTTTCGCCAGAGCATCATCCATGGCTGAACGGCTGCTTTGCCCAGCAAGGACCAAAAGAATCCGTGCAGGGTACTTTCCTTGTATTGAAGCTTCGGAATGTGTCCTTTATCCCACGAAGGCAAAACTTATCTGACGTTCTGACTGGCGTGCTTCGTGCACTCGACAACAGGGTCGGCGCATTGCTTTAACTTTAACGGCTCCTACTCCTAATGCAGTTTGACCATGAACAGCTCGAACCACAAACCCATTAGCTTCCGTCCGCAAATTGCTTCAACAGCCCAGTGTCTCCTGCAGAGGTGATCGCAGCTGTGCCATGCTTCAGCCTTGCACGGCAAATGGAGGCTGGGTTGCCAAGCAGTGGGGCGAGCATGGGCGAACACTGAATAAAGGGCTTGCTGTTTGCTGTAGGGCATTGACCATCGGCAGTTGGCTGCGGTATCGCAGCGGCAGCAGACAACAAGGAATCTCTGCAGCAAAAGCGAGCAATGAGCAACCAGGAAAAATCGATCGAGCAACGCCAGGCATCTAGCGGGGTTAGGGCCGGGAATGCCGAACACCTGACCTTTTCTTGCAACCCACAACCCAGTCACGCTCACATGCAGTCTAGTCTATGGGCCCGTGAGACTTGCCTTGTGGAGGACGTTCCAAACACAGCACCAACAACGGCAAGTCGCCTTTCTAGGACACTTTAATATCTCTTTATTAATGCAAACACCTGGAACCTACCTGTGCACCGCTCTCCGGGATGGAGAACTGCAACACTGCAAGAGTTTGGTGCGACATGCAGCAATGACTACTGCGTAAAGCTCATGCGCAATATGAGTTGCAATTAAACGGTTGTCGTGTGGTGTCGACTCTCACATTCGCACACGCAAGGTTTCACGATCACACGTCTCAGCACAAACTACAACAATGCACCAACCAGTCATAAACAATCATAGCGACATGGCACGCAGGAACAGCAAGACATGACGGCCACAAGGCACTGGTTTCGACGCTCACACTCGCACATGCAAGGCTCCACACAAGCTGGTTCAATGTGCAAGCGGCATGCATAGGTTTGGTCATGCGGATTGTCGGCTCCCGTTTCCGTCTTTTGAATCGTCGTGGGCGATGCCCCTATGGCCAGACATACAAGGCACCGGTCTAGAGAAGGCACTGTTATCCTAACTCCTCCAAAGTGCAAAGTAGCCCCGTGCTTGGCTCGCAGAAGGGTCAGCGCTGCATCCTTGGAGCACGGATCACCGATCACAGGACAAAGGAGGTTTTCAGGCTGGCAGACCGTTCTAGTTGACCTTAGGATTCAGTATGTCTACAGTAGCCTGAGGTTTGTCTACAATGGCAGGAGGATGCAGCCACTACGAAGGGCCAGCCCCTGCAGCATTTGCACACATCCAGGCTCGTGCGTGCCCATTCGCGTGCACAGTCGCAAAACATCGCCTCTCGGTCTGGGGACGTTTACTCGTTTCACCGCTCCTTTCCGTGTGACCACTCCTGAAAGTGTTGACGGCTGCGTCACACTCCTTTCCGTTGTGCCATGTCCTCTTGGGGCTCCGGGTGCTATCGCGACCCGCACACTCGCTCGAGGCAGGCACGGATTCTCAAGCACTAGAGTTTGGGGATTTGCTTTTGGGGTTAAGGAGGTTTGGGCTCTGGATTGAAAGGAGGGTTTGGGCTTCATGGTTTAAGGCTTAAGGGGTTTTGAGGTTTGGTGTTGGCCACCCCTGCACTGATGGGGTTTAATTACGGCCTTATATACTGCGTTTCGGCGCCTGCCGCGCGAGGTTCTCCTTGTTTAATCGGTTGGACGGGAGACCTGTATCCGACTCTGTTCAACAACATAGAGAAACTATAAACACTGCAACTACCAAGAGCGTAGGGTGGGCTTTTGCTTTTCGGGTTCACGGGTGAGGCGCACTCCCGGACCCCAAAACAGGTGCACAGTGTGCGTTCGAGAAACATTGTGCACAAGTCCGCATGGGCGAGTGACATTGACAGAAAGGCTGGCTTCCGGCAAACTCTCAGAAATGCCGAGTTCTGCAACATGACAGGTTGTGACTTACGTTGCATACAAAATTCTCGAAGCAGCTTCAACACGACCACTGCGTAATCAAGCGTGCTTGAAAGCTCTCGGGCCGGGAGGACTTCGTTGACGGGGGCTCAGTATCCAAAGTGCATATCAACAAGGGCTCGGACCCAGTGCGACTGCTTCACCAGCTGCCGCAAATCTGCACGGCGTCGGGCGCGGAGCCTTTCCGACAAGAAGTTCTCGTCAGTGCGTGTGCATGCCTACAACTGAGACTTTACATGCTATCTGCTTCATCAGACTGTGAAAGGGCGCGTGTGTAGCTGATAACTAACTGTTAATGAAATTTGAAGACTGCACGAGGTCTAGTGAATGGAAACTAAGCCGTCGTCCCGCTTTTGTTACCCAATTGCTCGCGCCAAGAAATCCTCCTTCAGAGATCTCTCTCGACCGCAAGGTTTAGCATGGTTTAGAGTGTTTTGGGCATGAGCTGTCCGTAACTCTCGATCAAAAGGCGTGGATCTTGTCGTGCTTACTCTTGTTCGATCCGCATCCCTCCATCAAGCCTGACAACAGACCTCGACGGGGCCAGAAGTCGAATCAGTAGCAGTAGTAGCAGCAGAAGTAGTTGTAGTAGTAGTAGTAGTAGCAGCAGCAGTAGCAGCAGCAGTAGCAGTAGCAGTAGCAGTAGCAGTAGCAGTAGCAGTAGCAGTAGCAGTAGCAGTAGCAGTAGCAGTAGCAGTTGTTGTTGCTGCTGCTGAAGTAGCAGCAGCAGTAGCTAGCAGATGTCGTAGAACTAGTCGTAGTGGTCTTGGTACTGTTGTAAGAGTAGTGGTAGTACTAGTAGGACTAGTAGTACTAGTAGTCGTAGTAGTAGTAGTAGTAGTAGTAGTAGTAGTAGTAGTGGTAGTAGTAGTAGTAGTAGTAGTAGTAGTAGTAGTAGTAGTAGTAGTAGTAGTAGTAGTAGTGCTAGCAGTGAAAGTAAGATGGAAAGCAGCAGCGACATTGGTAGTTCTCGAGTTGCTGTTGGCTTTGGGATGGCTTGTCCTCTTGACAGACAATCTAAGGCAATCTAAGGCTAAGAATGCTAATGATCTCCCAATGCCCCCAAACCACATTTCGAACATTCTCGCTTTGCGAGAACCTGCAACTGCAGCTCGGGCTTCGCCTTGAGCTTTCAATTCGGCTTACCGAAGGATGCAGGGCCGGAGCGAAGGTGCTTGTTCACTTTTCGAGGCTTTCTGCATGCAGGCTCTCGGACCCTCATCCTTCACGAGCCACGGGCCACCAGGGCTTCAGATCAAATCACAGGCTGTGGATCGCCGTGAGAGGCTCTGTCGCGACTAGGGCCCCTGAGATCGTCTGAACTTGCCCCACACTCCACATCTAGCAGCCAGCACATCTGGGGTATAAGATATGCAGATGTAGTTGCTTGCGTCATTCATACATCCCAAACTCCGAACATAGCCCGTCTCGGCGTTGCGCTTGCACAATCAAGCCAGTCATTTCTCATGCCGTTGGCGCATTCCAAATCTAGCCCTCTCAGGGGCTGGCTACCTCGCCAAGAACGCTTGTCACCTGATGTCAGGCCAACCCCCCCCCCCCCCGTATCAAACCCCAGGCCCAGGCTGTGGCTGGACAGGCCGAACCCTGATCAGACCCATCGTTGTAGTTTGAATTGGGTTCTTGCTTGATGTAATAAACAGCGATGCTGACCACAACTTCGTGTTGGCCACTGTTGCTTAAAGCGAAGAAGTTCGACAATCACGAGGAAGGTGATAACTCCAAAGGCAAATCCATGCGACATTTACCATGATGACATCGCGGCGAAGATGCCAGCCTACGAAAACGACGTCTTTCTTGAGGGTCGTCCCCGCAACAGGACACGTCCGAATGCCTTTAGCCCTTTTGACCCAGATGCGGTGGATCCGCAGTTGCCAAAGACTCTGAAGTCCTGGAGTCCGACCAAATTAAGGGAGAGGTGCAGTCCGCGCAAGCGGCCCAAGTGTTGTCTTTGCTGCTGCAGCAGTTGCCGTGGACGGCTGGGCCTGGGCTTGAGGCCTAGGACCGACAGGCATAGCCTTTAGGACTTGTGAAGTTGAATGAATCGCTGGGGGTTGCCAATCTTGGGCTGAATGTCAAAATGAAACGAATCTCCTTTCGAGCAGCGCCGGCTCGAACAAGACGATCGGCAGCATCCTCCAAGATGAGGAGGCTTTCGACCCATCAGCTAGATTAAGATCTAGGTTATTATCTCGGGTGCAGCCAGACTCCAACTAATTTCAAAATATCCCCACATGAAAGCGGGTTCAGCTGGGGTACCACCTTCTGTAACACACAGCGAACAAGAAGACAATCAACAGAAACAGTGACACTGACAACAATAAGCCATACTCATAAGAGCTACCATGAAAACAATCGTCGAGAAGTAGTAGCAGTTCTAGCCTAGCTTACAAACGAAAACGGTTTTCAAGATGCATATCGGCATTGTGTCCTGTGCATTCTTGTGCGATTGGGCAGTTCCGGCATCTCTCAGGGGCACAAATGCTTGTGCGAAGTCCGGGAGTCAGAATTTACACCGACAGCCCATGTCGGCCATGTCAGCTTGAGTACGTGTCCTTGTTTTGCCCTTTATTCCAGGCTGTGTTTGTTTTGCAACCGGGCATGCCTGCTTGGTGAGTCGCTGTTAGTCCAAATATGGTGTCTGTCTCTTGACTGCCGTGTATGTCCCAGACGGCATGGCTTGACACTTGCGGAGTACTCGCCGTCCCAAGCCTGACTTATCAAGACCAGGTAAATCAGGTAAATGGAACGTGCACAGCTAACTTACGTAAAGTCTGTACTCTCCCTCCTCAAATCGCAACCTGGGTCCCACTCCTCTGATTTAGGTCTAGCATCTGCTGGAGCTCTCAAGCCACACGACGCGAGCATTCAAGCACTCCCAAGCCCGAAGCTTCAATGGAATCTACTTCCAGAGCGTTACTCATCTCTCGCAGAAGCACGTGGTGGAACGAGAACCCCCTACTTGTAAGACCCAGAGTTGCTTCAACGAGACCCGCAACCCGAGGCCGGACTCGAAGGGCCCTTCTATACCTTTCATAAAACTTCACCGAAGCTTCCACCCCAAAAATCTGACCACTCGGAACAGAAATCAAGGCCTCTTGATCTTCTTTGGCCGCCTTAGTGGGCTTAGCAGACGACGTCGAAAGTTTCTGCCTTTTCGGCCTTTGTCTACGTCTGTGGCAATGGTTTGGAGTTCCAGGTTTGAGGCCTGTCGAGAACAGCGGCAAAGCAACACTGACATACTGCGATCTCGCAGCTCTGTTCACCCTTCCGTCCGCTTGAATTGTGGTAGCATCAGATCTGCCTATAAAGATGGCCCTTGTGGACTTCCATCTGGGCAATCATCTGTCTAGGGTGTCGAATCATTCCCAGGCTCCATGAAGAGTGGTGTCCATCCGTCGTCCGTTGCAGCATCGACGCTGGCGCCTTCCAGGCGCGTGACTCAAAATATTCAAGTTCAAATTGTATACACCTTCAGCATAAACGGCAACCCCGGTTTTCATACCTCAAAACTTGCACCTCATGAGTTAGAACCTGGGGGTTTCGGTTCGAGGTTGCAACAGGGCTCGATCGGCCGGCCTCAATGCGTTGAAACATCTCCCCGAGTGCTGATGGAATGCGGGCTAGCAACTTTACGGGCTGAGGTAACCCATGTGCTGTGAGGCACAGGAAAGACTGGGCCTGGCCTCCGGCAATCAAAACGTCGATTACCTGCCGTCGACATGAGAGGGTGGCTTTAGAATTTTAGACATGTGCCGACTTGGGCTAAGGTAGCTAGTTCGATATGTGAAAGTAGAGTAAAACCTTGCCTGGCGCACCCCGGCCTGCTTTTAAGGAGGTGGGCCAGAAAGAGCGAACAACTTCACGCACTTGACACCAGACCCATAGTGGAAAAATCAAGCCCGCCAAGCCGTGCTCAAGCTACGGTCCTGACATGTGCAAGCTATACTGGCAGATCAGCATGAGGAATAAGGACGAAAACCCCTACCCGCTGGGCGGAGGAGGCCCCGCGCACCAAAGGCTTTTTAAGAGTGGGGCTTGTGTTTGGCCATCCTCGCGAGCCAAAGCAATTTTTGCCCAATCCTTTTGTCACCACAACCTATAAACGGAAATTAGCACGGCCCGCACATGTGTTCATACGACTAAGCCATTTGAATGTCATGCTGTCCGAATATCCAGGCCGTGAACTCTGCCATAGCCGCCTCGCCGAAGCCGTGGTGCGCGGCCAGGTGTAGCGCGGTCCATCTGGATGAAGGTGTCAGGCTCTCAGGCATGTGATTTCATTCCAGATCGGAAGCACGGCCTGTTAAAGTAGACGTGTGGCCTAATTTAATCACTACTACTGATACTGGGTTTAAGCCCGCCTGTTCATGCGAGATAGTTGAGGCTTCCAGTTCTTCCTGTGTCACGTTGAGTTCCTTGAGGAGACAATATACACGAACTACATCTCACCATACCTCGACAAATGTACTCATCAAATCATCAAGCACTATCGCTTGCTGTTCCGAGCCGGAAAACTTGAATATTACAACCCACAGTGTGCAGAATTTTCGGGATCCATGGTTTTCCAACCCAACCTCAGCCTCAAAAACAGGAAAACTGAATTTCTGAAGCGCCCACCTGCTACTACCAACTTTGACTCAGAAGTGGAAGCTCGGAGTCTTCAGCCCAAGTCCAGAACACTCAAGCCTTAAACCCGAATTTCACTGTCGTCGGCAAAGGAGCTGGCACATGCAGTAAAGCAAGAGATTCTCAACCTTGGGGTTAGGCCTGCGTAGCTACTCACTTGGCGTCGCATACTGCATATAAGAGGCACGGGACTTATGCGCCGCTGTGCCGGGCCCAACAATCAACAATCCGCAACATGTTCAAGCTCTACATCACTAAGTTGCAATGTTTGACCTAGAATCCTAGAACTCTCCGTCCGAAAGCTCTCAATCCTCCACGAAACAGCCAGCACCAACCCTGAGAAAGACAAAGCGGCCCCTTGGGCATGGTGATATCCGGAGGAGTGCGGGCCTGGTCTGGAATTTGGTTGAAGGCTTTAGGGCCGTGGGGCTTTGGGATGGCTTTGCCTGATGGCTTCAAGCCGATTCAAGCCCGGACGGGATATGGTAAAGGACAGCATGTGCAAGAGAGACGCAGCTGAGTCTTACGGTGCTGGTGCCCTCGTTCATTGGACTATTGGTGCCCGCATGCAAGCCCTGAGCATCGGGGACGATGTCCGGCTTCTTGGAAAGGATGTCGAGCAGACTTTAGCTTTTGGTGTTAGGGCGAGGACAGAATATGAAATAAACCAAGGTCGAGGCCCTCATCACAGTGAGCATGAACTGTTGGACTACTGTGCGAATCTTGCAAGATGGCAGACGCAAAACAAGCTGTCGACGGTGTTGTCACTGCTGCGACGGAGATGACACGTGGCACTCAGTTGTGGTTCCGAACAACCCTGCCCTTGTTGCTGAACACCTCCCAAACCGAGGAGGACCGCAGGCCGTAGGCACAAAATGAAACGAATCTCTCGAATTCGAACCACAGCCCTGCCTCCAGCAGCAGCTGACAAACTGTCGCATAACCGGTGTATGCCTTTGGCAACGCTGTTGTGTCTGATCTGGGTAGCTGCGTGAATCCCTTTTTTTGCAGCAGGCCTCGCTGCGTGAATCCCTTACGACCGAGACAAACTGGCAGCAAGGAGCGCACGCTATTACTTTGAGAGTGCTTTATGATGTGCTACTGCATCATTTCTGGCCGAGCCAATTCCGAAATTCTGCATCCAAACCTGCTGAAGTCGAACCCTCATCACCTTTCCAGGTGTTCGGAGGGAGGTCACACAAACCGCGCTGGCAAGACATGCGGATCCACCGGCAAGGGGTTCTCGAGCGAACTTGTGAGAACAGCAGTGTGTCTCATGTGGAAAGCTATCGGGACACCAGCCGACGACCTCGTCCGACATCGTGCATCTGATGGATCCAGACCAAGATTCTACAGGACGAGACCTAGACTTTGGGCTGCTTTTCAAGGGTTCGCGGTTTTCGATCTGGGACTTACCAGTCGGCTCAGACATGCTCAGTGTGGGTCCTGTCGTTCAGATTCCGGACATGATGGGCTGTACGCCTTGTGTAGCAAAGATGCATCGCATCCACAACTTTGCTTCTTTTCGTGGTCTCAGTGGCTGAGGACACGCAGGATGCAAACTGCGAGAGGAGATGTTATGAAGCGGAAGAATCGAGGGAAGGGGACGAGGCGGCAAAGTGTAGTGAGTAGTGCGACTCTAATCATAAACAAAAGGCCTCCATGCCCAGATCTATGAAGAAGCGTATTATTGCTGTCGCGATGTTGGGCATTCAGGCTTAGGACACGGTCTCCCGGGAGGCAGGAAGTTCAAACTCCGATGTAAGGTAGTGCCAGCTTAATCACGGCAACACGATCCCTCGCTTGGACATCGAAACAGAACCACTGAAATCGGGAGTCGCTCTGTGGCCGTACTGGCCATGGAAATTGAAAGCTATTTTGGGAAAGGCTCAGTGCAGCCTGAACATTAGCTAATGATTAGCTTGTGGCAATGCTTCCTGATGATTCTGATGTCGTGTGTCGACATGGCGACGCAAGGATTATAGTGGCATGGGTCCCAAACAGCTGCAAGATCGACGGTGTAAAGATTCGGAGGCAGAAGCGGTTCTTGCAGCCACAGCATGCGCATCCTCACCGCATCAAACGGGTCAAGGGTATGCAGGGGTTGTTCTTCCGAGGTCTTTTCCTCGTGACTAGACTAAAGCATGGCCCCCCCACCCCCACACTTGTTCACACACACACACACACACACCATAATCTCTGTTCATACAAATGCGGCCACACAGCCTTCGTTCTTCATAATGAACGGTCTTATCATTATGCTAACCCCTGTTTCTCGTAGTGAAAAACTAAAGCCTCGTTTCCGAACTTGATTCATTCCGACTGCACACTTGATTACGATTTCCAAGCAACTGTGCTGCTCTTGTGCCCATCGACGAGGGGTGGGAGGGTTCTGCTCCGACAGCCGCAACTCCCCACGACAAGGCCGGAGAGTGGAGTGTGGAACAAGATACAAGTGTTTCGCGCGGCAGCAGGGCGA
Organism: Symbiodinium sp. CCMP2592; assembly: GCA_905221615.1. Classification (NCBI taxonomy): domain Eukaryota; class Dinophyceae; order Suessiales; family Symbiodiniaceae; genus Symbiodinium; species Symbiodinium sp. CCMP2592. The sequence goes on from CAJNDT010005863.1 coordinate 39,708, forward strand.
GGGGGACTCGGGAAAGAGTTTGATTTAACCTGCGCTCCTTGCATCCACACTTGAGCCGTGGCCACTTGCAAGCTTTCACCCAATACGGTTAAGCCGCGATATGGCTTTTCCGGAAGAGTGATGTGAGGTTCAAACATGCCAGGGTCAACATTGTAGCTGGTCTTCTGTGCGTACTTTGATATGAAACACATTAAAGCATCTAGGAATTGCTTCGGATTTTTGTGGATCTTTGGCCTTGGGTGCAGACATGCCACTGCCATGTGGATCGGAGTGCGACCGTCGGTGCTTGGCCTGCGCAGGCAGAAGATTCCAAATCCCGCCTTGAAAGCTTGAGATAAAGAAGTCTTACCCCTCAACTCTGCAAAGTCTATCCGCTGACCCATTGCTCTTTAGCCGAGCATTTCCAGAATTAACTGGTCGCCTCAAGAAGTTCAAACCCCTTAGCCCTGATCGGAATGAGGCTCAGAAGGTTCTGTCGAGATCAGGATTGGGAAGGGAGCGGCAAAGAGCTTCTGCAAGCTTATGCTTTTATGGTTTCGACTCGTGCAGCCTGATGAAATATGGGAGGCCGCTCACGCACTGCAGCATCATGACGACGTCACTCGTTCGACATTGGTCAACCTAACAATAACAAGCCCGCTCGCTCGTTATGTCTGCAGCATGCATGGCCTTCTGAGCCTTCGCCACTATGACCGGGAGGAAAAACCACAAATTATCGTTGCGAACCACGCATGTGCGGTGCAAGGAGGGGGGCCCCGAGACCCAGCACAACCATGCGAGCCTACATGACACACCGGCGACTGTAAGGCGGGACGATCTGCTACGAGACTGCATCTCACTCAAACACAATCGAAACCGACTATGGTAGCAGAAAGCGGCCACAAAGGCTGAGATTCGACAGGAGCCAACAAACGACCGCTAACGAGTACGTCGCATTCTAAGGCGGATTCATGCCGAGACCAGCCAGGCCCAGAAACCATTCCGTCTAGTTCTTGAAGACAGGTCACACCCAAAGCAGACATACGCCTGTGTGCAAGATATGGAACATGACGTCTTGCAACCATCCACCAGCGTGCGAGAGATTGGCGAGGCCGACGGAGCACAGAGAAATCACACGAATAGCGTCATTGTCCTAATGTTGCTTTCCCGTGTCCAGTTATACACCGAGGCACCTAGCAAAACCAACCTGGACTTACGAACGGCCTTCGAGGTTTGGAGTTTGTGTTGGAAGTGCGAGTGGGGGTCTTCATGTGCCTTTGCCACGATCCGTCAACAATGCCTTACACAGTTGAAGCAGAGGCACCACATCTACAAACAAGCTTAGCATTAGGGGCTTCCATTTGTGCAGTAGTTGATCGGCTGGTAAGGGAAGTCTGGAAAGTTAATTTTCTGGTAATCGTGCATAGACTAACACTCAAGCACACTCTCGAGTAATGAAAACCCTGGCATCCCGGAAGCAGACCTGCCAAATCCCAGACTCGATCTCTCTCTGGGAGCCTTGACTTGAGCTCGGGTCGCTCCCTGTGGACCCAAGCCCCGCAAAATCCTGCAACCCGATCCTCCGTAAGGTCGCGATACATCCTGCCTGTCCAGCTCCGCTTGCGCTTCCAGCAGCGCTGCCACGGCTTGCTCGTAGCCACCTCGCTAAACCCACCGACCCGCTAACGCACGGTTCACCACCTGCACCTGGGGTGTTCTCTTGTCGAATGAAAGGGGCGCCCTATGTGCCGCTCTTATACAGTGATTAGAGGTGGGAAGACGACACATCTCACTGTGGCTGCTTGAGCAGTGGATTGAGGCCCCAGTCTGGTCCAGCTGTGGGATTAGGATAGCAAGCGCCTTCTTGAAGATAGGCCACGGGACTGCCAGGGGAGTTCAGAAGGATATCATCCTAGATGTGAGGTTGTAAGTAGACAGAATCCATTCCTGAAGACGAACAGAATCAGCCAAACTCGAAAAATCATACATAAGCCCCCGGTACCCGACAGGATACTCGACAGGATAAACTCGCGGAAGGCTTCCAGGTGCTGGGTCAAGAATTCATGAGGTGGACAGCCAGACAGCCAGAACCAGCGATGGGAATCAGCTCCTTCATCTTGGTAAAGCTGAGACAGTATGCCAGTTCTCTTCTGCTTAATTTTGGAAATGCAAGTGATTCCCAAAACCGCACTTAGGACATCCGCCGACCCTGGATTCCTTCACAGCCGTAATTACGCTTGATTGCAAACCAATGGATGCTCAGCATGGGCCTTGAGCTGCAAAATGCAGCGGCGTCTCGCCACCCACTTTGGTGTAGTGTGAAGACCGGCGAATACCTGTATTGGCTTTAAGTTGCGTCGGCGATGGCGGTTCTTGATGAGAGAAGCTTAAAGCCTTGGGGGGTGACCACCACCCGCCCCCTCCGGTCCAACAAATTGGCCTCCCAACTACTACGGCAACTGCTACACCGGATGCCGAATTGCGGAGAACGATCGATTCTTAGCCCTGTCGCCACCCGCACACTGGCCCCTTTCAACATCGCCTGGGATGTAAGAACTGAAGCAACGAAGTCTGCCACAATCGCATGCTTTAAACAAGGAGGCTGCAGTTTGCTTATCTGGATTCGTCTTCCAAAGCCATCCTGTCCGACACCGCAGTGTACCAAGACACAAATGCAAAGACCTGTAAGATATCACGACCAAGATGTTGACAAGCCAACGGAACCTGAAATCGTTGTGATTCTTCGGTTCGAACTCTTTCACGTCTTACAGAAAATCTCGGGGGATCGCACGGCTCGAAGATTACCGTCGGACAGGGGTGGGGGGGGGGGGGCAGTTTCGTGATTGAGCGAGGGCCGATGTCGCCATGAGCAAAAGGCCTTGTCTTGTGCATGGGATGCAGGGCTCAGAACAGTGTCTCTTGCTTTATGACCTGGGGCTTAAAGGATTCATGAATACAACACTGGGAGACAAGTCTTTCGGGTATTCCCCATGTTGCTAACTCGCCAAGACACCATCGTCTACCTGGATGCTGCAGTTGGCCCTTGCCTCGCGACAATGTCTGTCTTCGGATTGCTGCACCAGGAACTCCAGCAACTTTTCCCCCTTTGTCTCCGCTGGGGTGTAGCGGTCGTCCAGGCGACCGCTGCACATGCACCCTCTGCATTGTGGAGTGGATGGCTTCTCTATCACCTCTCTCCCTCTCTCCCTCCCGGGAATAGGAGGTGTTTCGAGACCGCACCTGTGTTGTCGGGTCTTGTGGGGAGGCGTCAGACGAGGTATCAGAAGTCATAAATCGGGGAAGAGGCGCGCTTCAGTCATCGTTGAACTTATTAGCTATCCTCGAATTATGTACCTTCCTTGGCAAGAGAAAACGATAGCAACCAATGACTCTCTCTCTCTCTCTCTTTCCCTCCCTCCCGGGCATGGGGGATGGTCAAATCCCCCGGGGCTTCAAGCCCACTCGATCGTATTGAACGGGTTATGGGGAGAGAGGACCGAGGTGCGGCTAAGGGCGTATACTAAGCACGATGTAGAACCATGGCGAATCTATACTCTCGACGGCATTTGCGTCCAATGTAGCATCCTCTGAATCGTTGGTGGACACATAGTTTACAAGAGAGTCAGATAATGAGTTGGCGGCATGGGGATGCAAAAACGTCTCGAGAGCCTCTGCCTCTCTCTCTCTCGCTCTCGTGTGCGCTTGCATACTCACAAGCCCATATTGCAAGGTAGTTCCGAGTTCCTGTGTCACCTGTTTGGTGCCACTGGCTGCCAGAGAGTCGAACACATTTCGAGGATTCTACGTGCTTGCGTCTCTTCGGCGATTTGAAGCTCCTGGCAGTTGCTGTGCCTTCTTCAAACTCTACCAAGGACAACTTGTGAGAGGCGACATTAACAGCTGACGGATACATGGTGCAGCGCTGCTAGGCCCCCTCCCCCCACAGCATGGTATTCGCCCTCCCGTACTGACGCGGCGACGTGGGCCCTTTGTGGAGTGACTTGTTCTTCGAGCTGCGAACGATGGACGAGCAGCAAGGAAGCCACACTGGGCGGGCTGCCGTCTTCCGTCCAAACTTCCAGTCGCACTATTTTGTCGCATCGCACTCTCCAAGACCATTCTATCGGGCATGGGTCAGCATGCGGCCAAGACTATACTTCAACACGGTTCGCGATTATTCGCGATTTCTACGTCGCCTTCTGGAACCCACCCTGTACAGGCCGCACACCTCTCACACAACAGCACGCAACAGACTAGACCAAGTCAGCACGCAGTTCACATCAACACAATTCAACACACACACACACACAAACATACACCTCAACCCGTGAGGCCTCAATCCCGTCATTGCTGAGCGCTGCGTTCTGCAACCCCATGAAGCTACGAGCCCGGTCCGAACTGGACCGTGCAACCCCGCGTGTAGCACTTGCCGTGGTTGGCTGCGCAATCCGAAACTGTAAGCAAACCCTCAGAGACTGAGCCTAAAGACCTAAGGCCGCAACCCAAGCCGCGTCAACCGCTTTACCCGAAAGCAGGGGACGGAACCTGCAGGAGGGCCTTGCAAAGCGTAGCGTTGCCAAGGCCTGCTGGCTGGGGTACAATTGCTACAGCTGCCGACAAACTGCGCGCATGTTGAAGGCCCGAGATGCGAAATGCAAGAAACAAACCTTCAAACCCCAGGACGAAACTCCTGTCTTGCCAGCCCTGTGTTCCTGAAACTATTCACCGTCTTCACCAACTCGAACTATTTAGCCCGACAATATGCGCAATTTCGAACGTTCATCATAATCCTGAAATCTTGTGGGGTATCTTGTGTGAAAACTTACTTACACAAAAAGCGGAGACGAGACCAGCCGAGCGAGCGAAACAACAACCAAGAAGGCTTTAAACCCAAACCTGAATCTGAGCGGTTAGCGTCCAAACTTCAGAATCAGAACTATGGCCTGCGGCTAGGTGCAGTGGTGCCACACCGTCCACTCGGCGAAAGTTGGCCTGGGCGCCAGCCTCGCAGGTCTGCAAGCTACGACCCATTACGGGCTCCTCCCGAAACTGTGGAGCTTTGAAGGGCTCGCAGTATGGGCTGATGATGAGCATGGCAAGCCACCCAGCAATATCCAAGCAATCATAGTTTCTCCTCCCAAACAAGAGCAGTTTTGCACAGTTGCCGGCTGGAAAGTCGATGATCTGCTAGGTTGGATTCAGGGTGTAGGGCGTCGATGGGTCTCGGACCCAAATGCCGCTTGCACAAGCTTCGCTTGCTGATAGACGGTGACAACCGAAGTGGCTGTTGTGGCCTGGAGCAGGACTTGCGCCACTTCAGCGAAACCTTCACTCCAACCACGTGCTGGAGGGCTGTGCGTGCCGGAGGATCACGATGTCAGGCTCTCGGGCCGTAAGGATTGGGGTAGGCGCGAAGTGTCGAATAAATCGAGTCTAGAGTCTAGGAGTCTAGGGATGAGCTTCTCGGAGCCTAGGTGTAGCTGAAGCTATCCGAACAACTCCGGCGAGTCTGAGTGGGGCCGAGGAAATACAAAGGGGGTTAATTGGATCTTGGGAGCTTCCGAGCGTCGTACCCCACAAGTCAGAAGAGCATCAAGGCGAAGTGGCGAAGATCGGAGGGCATGTGAGTGGACCCCGCGTCTCTCGTAGTTGAATGAAGCTCGCAGATAAACCCGCAAATCCCGATGGTACACCCAAACCATCAAAACCTGCTACTCTACCAGCCAGCATCCTGCACAGATCATGACGAAGAAACTGACTGGAATGCGGAAAGGAAGCACTCGAAGCTCCTAAGTTCTGCCGGGCTGCCGTGTTCAGCGGCCAGTGTCAGGGCGGTGGCTTGGTCGCACGTCCGGTTCTGATTGGGCAGGAGCATCCACCGTAAATTCTCAAGTTTGTGTGCACCGTATTGATGCTGATGCTTTGGCAACATATGGCTGCAGGTCGCCAAAAGGTCCCTCCTTACAGGTCCCAAAACTTTTATACCAGCTGTGTCGTCTTCGGCCTGCTTGCCACTTGCGTCCTATTTGTCGTTGTTGCTGCTCTCCCTCGTCTTCTTGCACGGCAGAGGATAGCAGCCAACGAAACTTTGGGGCAATAAGAGCTTGCAGCTTTTTTGTGTTCCTCTCCTCTTCTTCTTCTCTGTCAGGGTCGGAGGGCCCCCCTTGGCCACAAGCCCACCCGATGTAACTTGCCTTTGGGTGGGTGTGAATCTCAAAGACTCCCTCTAAAAGTGTGTACGACTCTATCCATACTTCTTACATTGGAACTTTTCCCGTTACGCGCAAAATCGGCATCAGAGATGTGGACGTCCTCGGAATTTGTTGAACCAGAAATGGAAAGAATAGGAACCACAAGCCAAGGGGTTTCTATGGACGGCACCTCTGAAGAACATTGACATTGTATATCCCAGGACAGACAGGGGAGATTGACATGTTGCATTGCAGGTATTATGCGCCTAGTCGGCACAAAACTCACTGCATGGAGGCCCGAATACATTAAAAGCCCTTGAATCAGGCAGAGGCTCATCACATGTCATGCCCTAGCCCCTAGTCCAAGAACTGTGCACCTTCAAAGGGTGGTAGCCCTCTACGATCGAGATGTTCGATAACCGTTGCATCTTGATGCCTCTGGCTGCCCGGAAATCTACTCCCAATCGATCCCCACACGTACACTCCCACAATGGCCAACCCTGGGCGAGCGCACCGCATCCACGAAGGCTCGGCAGGACAGCAGCGCCTTTGGGACCGAACTCAACAGTTGCGATGATCGCTGTTGCGGGTGAGGATGTGGATCCACAATGCACAAGAGAATCTGCTTTAGAGAGACAGAAACCAGCAGAAACATCAGGTCTGTGCAGTCCTTCACGCACCAGGGCCATCGCTACGGGTTGGTATGTGAGCCTCTCTTTCAGGGTTCTAGATCCTATCGAAAACCGTGGTCCTTTACGGCTCAAGACCGGCACCTTATGCTTCAAGCACACAAGCAAAGACACCAATGTACTTTTTCAGAGTTTATGCATGCAAACACCGACGTTTGAAAACTCGAGCCGCCTTGGCTGGGGCTGTGTGGCCTGTCGCCGCTGCCAAATGAAGCGCTGTCACGGCGCCCTTGAGAGCTTCAGTTCGGAACGCAAGTAGTTTGGTAAACCGCTCGGTGTGGATGGGTTATGGGCGAGGGAGGGTTGGTGAAGACGTCGGGAGCCTGAGTTGTGTGTGACATCGCAGGGCACAGGTGACGAGATCAGATTCACCTCACGCTCGTGAAATCCAGCCGACCTATATCAGCACATGACGTCCCGGCTAGATTCGCGGGCCCCCCATCCCCCATCACAGTGCCGGCCGTCATCTTGGCTTCGGAGTCGGCCTCGGGCGAGGACGGGGGTGTCTGCATCTGCATAGACTGAGGGCACTTCTCTCCCAGCAGTGCATTCTTGGTATGGGTTCTATTGACGACGTCTGCCCCCACCGGCAAATACTGACGCTCTGAGGTTTGCTGGGACATCCGGCAGGATGTCGCGCAGCAGACAGAAGAAAGGCAATTGTTGGTTTTCCTTTGCCTTGCTCGGGGTTTGAGGCGGGAGCAGTCCTCCCTCTGTTGTACAACAACGGGTTCCCTGTTGTTCAGGGGCTGTGGAAGTGGGTTTCCCTATTTCAACAAAGGCGTATACACACACACACACTCTCTCTCTCTCTCTCTCTCTCCCTATGTCTATCACGAACCCAGTCATAGACTTCAACTGACAAACTTCTTGCCAAAACATGCAAACCACACTACAGCTGCCCGCGGCCGACGAAGTTGGAAAACGAGAGAATCACACACGAAGGTATACATCGGGAGTGCTTGCTCCGAGTGGCGGTAAGAAGGAGGGCTGCAAACATCTGAGGAGAGTGCGCGCCCTCCCCTCACACACATCGCCTCCCTCCCTTCAAAAACAAACCACCATCCACCACCTTTGCTCACCCCTATACCCACACCGCCCGAAACCCACCGAACAACACCCCTCTCACAAAGGAATCGCATCGTACAGCGAAGCCGCCTATCCACTACTACAGTACTACTACTACAGTACTACTACTACAGCACTACTACTACTACCACTACCACTACTACTACTACTACTACTCCTGCTGCTACTGCTGCTACTGCTGCTACTGCTGCTACTACTACTACTACTACTACTACTACTACTACTACTACTACGACTACGACTACTACGACTACTACGACTACTACGACTACTACGACGACTACTCGAATACGACGACGACGACTTACTCCTACTCCTACTCCTACTCCTACTCCTACTCCTGCTCCTCCTCCTCCTCCTACTACTAGTACTATAGTACTAGTACTAGTACTAGTACTACTACTACCATTACTGCTACTGCTACTGCTACTGCTACTACTACTTCTACGACGTTGTAAAAGATGGGGGTAGCGGGGCCTGGATGGTGCTGTAAGGGGTGGGGGAGGAGGTGCGCCGGCTGGGAAAGCAAAGGCAACAGGAAGCATACCACCCATCTGAGACTGAGTACGTGAGATACGAAATACTGAACCCCGCCATACAGACACTTTCACTCTTGCCGCTTGGCCAGTTCTGTGCAATGGACTCGGGCCCACTGCTACAATTTAATATTTGTGTCGTTCAAGCCACCAAGACGAAGTAGTGCTTGCCAAGGTTAAAAGGTGTGTTCGTGGAGCTGTCCTTACGGCCTGTCTGAAGCGCACCACTGCAGTATACGTACGTGGATCTCATTATTCCATGCTTGCGTGCTGCGCACCGAATCTCCCGATGACTACCAGGATTGCGATCCTGAGCCCAGTGCGTATGCTTTCAGCAGCTGCGTCCTGAAATTTCAATCACATGAGAGGATGCAGGCAGAGCTTCGTAATCGTAGTCTCAAACCATTTTAGAATGTTCAGGAAGGTTATACGGGCAGGTGTCAGCTGAAACGTGGGAAAGAGGAGCTCGTGCGTTCGTTAGCTCGTGCTGCACCACCACCTAGTCGTCCTAGCAACAAGTTGATGCTGAAAGGCTTCTCGCGTTGGTGCTGATTTCGGGTGATGTCTGTCGGTGCCCTGATGCTGCTGGCTGGTACACCGAGAAGTAAAGAAGTTTGCTTGCCTACGGGCCACGTTGCCAAGTCTGCAATCAAGCCAGGACCACAGAAACATCCTTCAACACGTTCGATGCTCGCTAAGTAAGCACGCGACGTCCGCTCAAAGTCCCAACATGTTTTGGCAACAGGAGCCAAAGCTGTAGGCAAGGCTAAACAAAGGAACATTAAGTCGCGAAGCTTGACATCACACTTCCGAAGTCCGACGCTCTGGGACTCAAGCAGCACATGAAGTCCCCCGCAAAGCCAAGACGCACTATGTCTTCGTGCTTGGCAGCAATGGCAATGTGGAGTGCAGTGATTCCATCTGCGGCCCTTGGGCTTGAACATACAAGAGAGAGTTCGAGTCCCGGGTGGTCCCATATGGTGTCCCGTGATGCATGTTTTGCATCATATATCCTTCTGAGGTCTCTCGCTGCGGACGTGTGCGTGGCGTGTGGGACATCTCTTTCGGCCGTTCGGCAGTCGAAAAGAGAGAAGTTCGAGGATTTGGGATCCAGGGCCAAAACATTGGGGTCTTGGCAACAAGACACCCAAGGACAATGAACGGGGTCCGGCCATGGTCCATTGAGAGGCAGTTGCAAAGCCATCGGTGTTCGACAGCTCGACGGACAAATCAGTGCTCGACCAGATCGTGTTTTACAACATGAGTCACCGATCTGTGCGAGAATGAGGTCTTTGGGACGGTATTCATGTCACATTGAGTTTTCGAGTCTGTGCAGGCCTCAACCTTTCAGCATTGTTAGGGGTAATTCATGAATAATGGTTCGGCATCTATGAAGTTCGCGATGCCGGGGACTGTTTGGGCTTGAGCACTCAAGTTCTGAAATACAGTCAGCCCTAACTTCGCAATCGCAAAATGAAAGGAATGCAGGTCGAGCTTTCCCGTCAGCCCTTGCGTACAAGGTGGTCATAGGTGGTCACCCGCCGTTCAGTCTAGAGATCCAGAAAGCAATCAGCGAATACTCAGCGAATGCTCTCAATGCCTCAGCATCCCTTTTCTGGATGTAGGTCTTGCTTCCCCTGCCACGAGACCGAACATTCCATCCGCAACCCATCACGGCATCTCCCCAAATTTGTGCCCAAAAGGGCCATCGCCCCATCATCACCCTTCTTTACCGTAGATCTGTAGCGGGTTTTCTCGAAGTACCGTCCCCGCAAGCTATTCCGGTTCAAAACCTTCAAGGCTGGAAGCCCATGCCTTTCCGAACTTAGCTTGGCTCCTCATTCGGCAAACTTCCCAAATTCGCAAACCCCGAACGCCGTGACCGGTTGCGAGGAGAGGAGCAAAGGCTGTTGTGGATCTGCTCTACCTCGGATAATGACCTGGCAAGATGCAGCTGCGGTTTTCGGATGCTTCTAACAGGTTACATAATAGTGCGAAGCACGCTTGCGGAACCGAGCAAGTTACAATACAAGGATCGTGTGCTACAGTATGGCTGCTATGGGCTTTTCAAGGGCAAGCGGTACATTGATCCTCGGAAGCTGCGGCATTTCGGGTCAGGAACCCATCCCGTTCGGGTCTTGTGCAATTTTTCTCATGGTAACATCGTTTCCCGCCGAAGCCCAACCTCAACACATAGATGCAAACAGAAGCATATGCAGCCCCTTCCCAATGCCCACCGAATTCTCTTGTTTTTGTAAAATATTAGTGCCTTTTCACATTCCCTTCAACGACAAGTTCCTACATCAAGGCTCTATTTACATACGAGACGCCTCCTTTTCTCAACAAGACCTTCCCCATAATATGTATCATCATGATTACGTCCACCGGCATCACCATCTGTGTCATCATCGGCTATTCTCCTACTGAGCTCGTGCCAGGAGCTTGTATGTCACATCTTTGTGCACACTAGGAGCTGGAAAAAACCAATACCAGTCAATGTTTCGTTCACGATTTTGATTTGTGTTATATATATATATATATACACACACACACTTCCGGAATGTGCTGCTTAAGTCGGTGAGTTATTTAACCAGTCTGATGAAAGTTTACCTTACCACTTCAGGGGATGTGGTGTCATGCTAACTCATATCCATTTGACTGAGGATCTAATGCTGATTGAAAACTGTTTACGGTTCAATACGGCAGCGCAATTACACCTTGTTTCAGTATTCTAGATAAATGTATAATACATATTATTGTTTGATCCCTTAATTGAAATCTTCACATTGTACCTCATGAACGCTTCTGGTACTGGGTTATACAACTGTTAGAACTTTTGATATCGTCTACTTGTGAGACCTCAGGGAAGCATGCTTACGTGAGTAGCTTTTTACTTGATGTGCATTGACTATTTCATGCTGGCAGAACAAACACTTCATGCTTATGTACTCGGAACGTGGCTGATGTTGACTTATTGCTAGATGAAGCAGTTATCATGTAATTAATGCCCAGTCACTAAATAAGAAGATTAAATTTGACCAGTGTTCACATAATGCTTAGTATGGGTCAGCTATACTTATAGTCTTTCGGTCATGTTGCACCCAGTGTGTAAGCAAGGCCCCTAGAGCTTTCGGACCGGGACCCGAGCCAGTGGCAGTAGCAGGCTGGATACAAAAGCATGTCTACTGTTAAACACGCAATCCTGGTGATATGAATTTTCAATGTGGTGGGAGGTGAATACGTTGTTGTTCAAGACTTGTTGGGTACATAATGACATATTGTAAATGCACAACATGCGCTTACATATTACCCACTGTGCTACGTATCTGCCATGTCTAAACCTACGCTGAATGCTGAACAAATGCTACTGAGATGGTCGCGAACAAGTATCGGAGCGGAAAACGAGATGTTTATGAGCATAGTTTAGAAATGCTATTGGCATTGCTCTTTGCCGTATTTAACTTGCAACTTAAAGCTCAGACGATCTCGTTTGAGCGGGTAGTAACGGATGAATAGGTGTTGGATAAGACACTGCTACAGCAAGTAAACCGGCGAGGCGTTTGGCTAGCTTTACGAAATTATAACAAAATCCCAGAGATCTCGTTCAAAACTTTCTGCTGGCCTTGTAAAAAGCTTTCAAATGTCCAGATTTCACTACTTCAGAAACTAGTACACACAATAATCCAAAATGCAATCGCGAACTTGTTGAACATATTGGAGGTCTGCAATTTTCCAGTAGCGTTTCCAGAATTTCCAAAATGTCAGAACCTACTGCAAGCAAGAATCCAAGACTTACGGTTGCTTTTTTGGATTTTCTGAAGCTTGATTGCTTGAATGCTTTGGAAGTACTGACATGTGAATATGTGTTAATGTTGCAAAGCCGGGCAAACCTCTCTTCCAAGTTAAACGAAACATCATAATGACATGGGCCCTGAGCCCAAACAGACAATAGAACTTACTATGGATGTACTAGCTGATCAGCTCGGGTGTGGGCTTTGGGGGTACGAAACTTATGCATGTATACATATATGATCCAGGCCAAGGTTCTGACGTGAAGACATTGAGACCGGAAAAGCCCATGTGATGAAAAAATCTGGCCGTCAACAGGATGGATCTCATTAAAGCAATGCGGCCGCACATGCACTACATGCACCTTGTGGACTTCAATTTCATGTTTTCACCGTAAGGACAACCAGGATGTGGAAAGCGTCTACACAATTTAAGCCAAGTTTATGGTGCAAGTGCTTCAGTGAGTGCTGCAAGATTTTCGCAGTGGGTAAGATGCCGCAGCCACTGCACGAGAACAGAGCTATTCTTTTGGTTGTTCCGGCTGTGATGTTGCCCATTCGGGTCTTCCCCCAAAGGCAGGCCTGTTCTGGAACTTTTTGCTTGCGGTACGACCGTTCTGGATGTGCTATACTCCAGACTGTCTGCCCCACCCCCCCACCCCACCCTGTCTAGAAGTAGAATTGCTCAGAGCTAAAACTCGAAGGCTCGAGGAGGAACGGGGGTTGCATTCTCAACTGGCCTTGATGACTTCTTTCTTGTTGAGAAGCGCGGCCACGTGGAGCGGAGTCCATCCACCTGTTGCCATGGCTACTGCTGGTTGATGGGTTTAAGATGGTTTAGCAGTTCGGGTGTTGCCAGGAAAGCCGGATGCGTCAAGTTTAGGATGCAATGTTCTGGAACTAGTATCCTGCGACCTGGAACTTGAAACTGGATGGAGGATGCCCTTCGCGGGGGCGCAATCTTATCAATCATGCCAGAAACCGAGAACACACAAAATACAGGAAGAACGCACGCAGCATTGGGCTTCTATCTCACGGCCAACAAAGCCCCAGGTCCCTATTTCGCACGATTTCAGTTTGCATACAGCTGTATCGTCCATCTCGGTCCGAGGCACCTTCGAGAGTCAGATTCGGCGTGGCACCACCTCCGGTCTGGATGTCTCAGGCGAACAATCCTTCAACTTTAGTTCTTGCACATCTGCTCGTAACCATCGAATTCGCAGCCGTGACCACAATCTCCGCACGCAAAATGCGTGGACAATCCGAAACCTCTACAAACATGCCCTCGTTGTCAAGCTCTCGTTTTACAACCTCAGGAGCTCCTGACTGCCAAACTTAACACCGGAAGCTCTCGAAGACGGAAATCTTGTTCAGCTCTCTCGACCGTGGATGTCGTTGTCATGTCTCTGGAAAGTCCCGCGCGCTTTCAACCTCGAGCACGCCCTGACCGAAACATTCTAGTCTTCATGCTCCCATATCCATCGATCCTTGACCCTGACGGCCCTGACCCATGCTTCTCCATCTGCTCAGAGAGCTTCTTTCAAGAAGCGGCAGGGCCTCGTTGAAGAAGGCCGATGACTCGACCCTGCCAAGCACTGTGGTGATTTGGATTTTGGGCGGGATTGGGCCAAGTGCCCTGAAGATAACTGAACCCTTGATCTTACATGATGCAACGACTGGACGACCAGACTACCACGGCCACTTGCCGTTTTGCATGGGGAGACCTAGCGGGACCTAGCGGCTGCCTTCAGGGTTACGCGGTAGCAAAAGAGTCGCTATCCTGGATCCTGAGGCGAGCCCGGAGCCAGTTCCAAGCTGACTTCAATGCAGCTTGGCTGTTTTCGATGCTGAGCCTTCAGATCCAAGCGTGGCACTGCTCAGGCACTCACGAAGTGTCATGACGGCTGTTCGGGCCCATCAACCTTTCGGTCGTTGACTTATCGCCTGGGCAAGGAGATCAACTGATGCGAATCTTATTTTGGGTCTTCAAGTATAATTAGCCGAGAATCCGACCTTAAACCGACTCTTGAACAGTACAGATGCAGCCCTAGATCCCGAACAATCTACTCGTGGCGCCTCGCCACCAGCTGCGGCAAAATGGAGAGGTGTCGAAGCGTCCTCCTGCAGAAACCGACAGTATACACCCCAGCGGTCTGGAGTTCGAGCTTGAGCTAAGTGACCCAGCATGAAAGAATGAAAAACCAATCTTGGAATTCTGAGAGCCGAAGCCTCAATCCAAAATCCTCAGTTATTATCCCCAATACCGCAAGACTACAACTGACTCAGTAAACAAGTGCAGTTCAGTGCAGTACATTACCGTCTTCGTCCATGTCCACGTCGTGTAGTAGTAGCAGCAGCAGTAGTAGTACCAGAAGTAGCAGCAGGAGCTGTAGAAGAGCCGCAGTCGCAGCCAGAACGAGCAGGAGCAGGAGCCAGCAGCAGGAGCTAGGAGCAGCACTACTAGCATTACTAGCAAGGGAATGGGCCCCAAGCTTCCGAAAAAGGCTCAGGGTCAGAAACAAGTGATCGATGTTTAGACCGTTTAAGCAGTTTCCCAATTCGTTAACTTACAAGCATAAAATTGTTCAATGGGTTTGGTTAGACCCGTGAAGTGGTCCATGCGAATTCTTATTCTGAATTTTCTGATTTACTACTACTACTACTACTACTGCTACTACTACTACTACTACCACTACCACTACCACTACCACTACCACGACTATTACTACTCCTACTACTACTACTGCTACTACTACTACTACTACTACTACTACTACTACTGCTCCCTCACCTTGCAGATTCTGCTGCTGCTGCTGCACTACTCCTCCTCCTCCTCCCTCACCTTGCAGATGCTGCTGCTCCTACTGCCACTCCTACTACTACAACTACAAGTACAACTACTACAAGTCGCAGCCGAAATGGAAGCCGAAGTACAAGTTGCAGGAGTAGCACTAGTAGTAGTAGTAGTAGCAGCAGTAATTGTGTAGCAGTAGTAGTAGTAGTAGTAGTAGTAGTAGTAGTAGTAGTAGTAGTGGTAGTAGTAGTAGTAGTAGTAGTAGTAGTAGTAGTAGTAGTGGTAGTGGTAGTGGTAGTGGTAGTAGTAGTAGTAGTAGTAGTAGTAGTAGTAGTAGTAGTAGTAGTAGTAGTACTGCTAGTAGTGGTAGTAGTGGTGGTGGTAGTAGTAGTAGTACGTACCAGTAGCAGCAGTAGGAGAACGAGCAGAAGTAGGAGTATCTGTAGCTACTAGCAACAGCAGTAGTAGCAGCAGCAGTATTCGCCGTCGTCGTTAGTTCAAGGAGTAATCGTAGTCGGGGGTCGCAACAGGATCCATAGCAGCAGTGGCACCGGCCGGACTAGCCGCAGTCGTGATATGATCGTGCAAGGAAACAAAATCTTTTGAAGGTTTCATCGGCGAATGTCTTCAGTGCCTAGTGTTGCTTCACAAGCTGTGGAGTGTCTGTGGAGTTTGGTGGTGTGCGTGCAGGGTTTCGCATTCCAACAGACAGCGTACCAAACATCGAACGCCCACTGCTTTTAACAACTACGGTCCTTTCGACGAAGAATGAAAAAATCAGAAGTAAATGATAAACGCCAAAGTTGGTGGCTGATGGATAACAAGATTCCGGAAATTCCAAAAGATTCTGGAAGAGTGGTTTAGAAATGGCCTGTTGCGAGGCGATGGGGATCCGAGCACGCGACCCAAGTGTCAGCGGCATCATACTGCAGAAGGATGTTTTTTTTGTGCACATGTGCGCGACCAGGTCGCGCGAGGTTTCGCGAAGAACGCCCATTCCCAAGCTCTGACACTACATGGCGATGTTGGCCTTTCCCTGATTCACCAGCCAAGGTTAGGCAAGGAGGCCGCAACAAAAAGATTCAAATTACCACGCAGGGTATGTCAAAAGATGCCAACAATGAAGCTGATTGCAAACATTGAAAGTATGGTAAGCCTGTGCCAGATAAGGATAGCAACTTGGTTGCGACGCCGGTAGTGCGCCCTGGCTCTGTGCACATAGCTTGCCGGTGCACAAGGTAAAAACGGAGAGAAAAATATTTTCCACAGCAGGAAACGCCATTTGGATTTATGACGGGGGCCTAAGACATGCTGCAGCTTCAGGAGAAGCCTGCCAGAACTGAGCATGGTCTTTGCGCAGACTCCTTGCGAAACTTTGTCAGACCCAGCAGCATGCGAATCCTTCTGGATCCGTCACGACATACATTGATAGACATGTTTTTGAAGCAGAAACGGCTAGACAAAGACCAACAAACCGTTCTTCGAGTTCGCGCAGACATTTGTCGGAATGCTTCCCATGCTGCCACTCCCGCTCGCGCAGCAGCAGGTAAGCTAGTGGAGCGCTGATGTCCAGTCGGCACTGAAGCAATGGAAAACAAAGAAGTCGACGGCACGAGTATCGTTGAAGATGGCATGCAGCACGGCTTGCTCTGCGGACCCAACACGTGTGGGATCGTCCGAATGTCGAACTTCCATGTCGATCAAGCTGACATCCGAAATGCACTAAGATGGTCGTAGGAGAGCTGGCCGATGACAAGTGGAGCGAAGACAACCAAGCAGGTCCATGGGCACGGCAATACCCCCGCTACTGCGCTGCCTGCTCGAAGTGTTTCCTCAGATAGTAAGGTTATTAGCCGCCCCCCCCACGATCACCCAAACCCAAAAGCCCCGAAAACTGCACCAAACGCAGAGCGCATTGCCGGCGCAGTAACCAGCAACTACGGCAAACGGTAATTATCCAGCTTCAGTTTCAGTGTTGGGGTTCGGTGTGTGTCGGCAACCAGTGATGCTGCAAGCAACAGTTCCTCTCCTGCGCTGTTCGCACATTCATATCAGCGCCTGCGCGTGGCTAGCAGAAGCTCCCGATGTGCTATGAAAGTCTAAGTCTGCAGCACTGAGTAAAGGTTTGGGGTATGCAATTCTGCAAGTGCCTGCTATGTGATATCGGGAAGTCTGAAGAACCTCGCCAACCTCTGATGGCAAATCTCCAACAAGATCAAGACTTTGGCATCGCGAAGACTGCTGCTGCTTCTGCTTGATGCTATCGCCGTAACTGCCATGCAGCAGCTTATCTTCTTCAATCAATCAAATAGAGTTCCAATGCGGCCCTATTTGTGCTGAAACTCTTTGACAGCAAGGGTTGCGAACAATGGGATCATCTGCGCAAAGGCCTCTCTTGGACAGCAGCTCCACGATCTGCATACGGTTCGGAGCAGTCGTTTGTGTTTCTTGAGCGAGGATTCCACAGAACGCTTGAGTTTGGCAGGCCTCTTCAGGGTTCGCGGGCCTTGATGTAGGCTGAAGATGTCCAGGATTAGGGGTTTCTCTAAGTTCAATTCGCTGGTGCGAAGACTAGAAGCTTTTCAGCCTTGCCAAGCCATGCATTCAGGACCTTCAGCTCTTGAGTGCTGCGCAGCCAGGCATACACTCACGATCGCGCATAGTCCACCGAACACGCGTCTTAACACATGGACCACCTATGTGGGTTTTGGCTGCATTAAACCGCGCAGCCCGAAGCCTCCTGAAAGCGGCGGCTACTGGTTTTTGCACGCTGGTAGCTGTCATCCGCTGTCAATCCCAACCCCAGCGAAACTCACGCTTGAATCGGAATCCTCAGCCTCCGATGCGCTCCATATCCAACCCCTCTGCGAATATCCTGGCTGTGATCCGTCTATTCCTAGTGCAGTGGGAAAGCTTGTTTGTGCAGGGTTAATGGCATCGGGTCCACTGTTCCAAACATGTGAGGCCTTGGTGTAGCCTTTCACCACGGCAAAATGCAGAGGTGCCCAGCAGGTGGTCAGCTGGTCAACTGGAGCGCGTGCCTGTTGTTGGACGACAGGGGTTGTAGCCTTGTGGGCTTGGGCTTCGGGCTTGAGGCATCCGTTTTGAAATTGCTGCGGCTTACTGCAAGGCTCACAAACTGCTGAGATGCAGGTGCCCCAGGCAAGCGACGAGCGAAACTCGAGCAGCGAGAGAGAGGGTGTAATTAAGATACCTACATACATAATATACGTACATATGTATATATATATATATAGAAGCATACACATGCATACGCATGCATATATGCATGTCATATCTGGAGGGCCCTAGACAGACATTTCATGAATCCTGCAGATCTCTGTGTGTCTGGCACAGACAGCGGAAGTGGAAGCGGCCTCCAGGAGAACCTCGACGAGAGGAAGCTGCCCCGCATCGACGGCATGGTGCAGTGGCGTCCAGGAGTTGTAATCTCGCACGAACGGCTCAGGGGCACGAACGAGTTCGTGAAACACGAAACTGCTTCGGTCATGAGTGTATAGGATGTACCATGGAATAGTAATGCAACAATTGTAAGAAGCCAAGCACATCATACGCTCCTCATAAACTCCTGGAGACAGTAGTGTGCTTCATGTAGTGAAAAGAAGAGCGAAATTATCCGCAACCTATATAATGTTCTACTTATTCAATTGACCGTAATCCGCTCCGTTCCTGTATTCGGCTACACCTATGATTGTAATGAAGTGAGAGAAACAAAATGAAACAAAGTCAGCATGGTGTTGATTAACTTGTAAGAGACAACACCACGCTTTCAATGTTTTGAAACATTGGGCATTCATATATTTATTACTCAGCTACAGCTTTTGTTGGCATTTTCTTGCGATCATAGAGCGATTTATCTTTGTAGTCTGTTGAGTCTCTTGTGTAAGCTGGCGCACGGTTTTTGTGCATTTAAATTAATTGCGTGCTTTGCAAAGGAACCTTCTTACGTTTCTATTGTGTGTTTCTTTTCAATGAAACAAGCCTGCACGTATTTCTTTTCGTCTTAACTCAATTTAACAAACCACAAGAAGAACGAAATGTTCATTCGAACTTATCACTACGTTCATTGTTGTTTGTATTTTTAAGACTGATATTGCTACCACTACTACTACTACTACTACTACTACTACTACTACTACTACTACTACTACTACTACTCCTACTCCTACTCCTACTCCTACTCCTACTCCTACTACTCCTACTCCTACTCCTACTCCTACTCCTACTCCTACTCCTACTCCTACTCCTACTACTACTACTACTACTACTACTACTACTACTACTACTCCTACTCCTACTCCTACTCCTACTCCTACTCTTACTCCTACTCCTACTGCTACTGCTACTGCTACTGCTACTGCTACTGCTACTGCTACTGCTACTGCTGCTGCTATTGCTACTGCTACTGCTACTGCTACTGCTACTGCTACTACTCCTGCTACTACTCCTGCTACTACTCCTGCTACTACTACTACTACTACTGCTGCTACTCCTGCTACTACTCCTGCTACTACTACTACTACTACTACTACTACTCCTGCTACTACTACTACTACTGCTACTACTATCGTTACACGTAATTAACGCAGAAAGACTATGCGCTTCACTCGTGCTATTGCATTAGCATTAGGACACAATGGAAAGTCCGACGAGAATAGACCGTGGTCAAGGCTCGTTCGTAAGAGTCTGTCGTGTGGTGTTTCCGTTGCCTTGCTCCCTCTAGTTGATTGAAAAAATGACAGGCGCTAGACTTCACTTCCCTTGATTTCGGTAACAGAAGGCAACAGAACGAACCAAACAGTACAAAAGAACGGAACAAATCATGAGCCGAACGCAAAAGCCAATAAGAACCGGTTCACTCACGTTACATTATACGTCGGGTTGCTTATTATGTTCAATCACTTGTTTGGAAACACTTCTCATGAGACATAGAATGCTCAGTCATCCGTGAATCCTGCTGTCAATAGTAGTTGGCAAAAGCCAGCCAGTCGATTGCCTTTCAATTTACGTGAAAGCAGACCTTGGCGGGCCTAAGTGTGAGTCTGTCGTAGACTTTCAGGCAGTGCCCAAAATGCGGGATTGAGCTTCAAGACCCAAAGGAAAAATCTCTAACATTAGCTGCCATCCATTGTCATCGCATCTTCTTACCGAACACCGCCAAGAGCGTGAGGCCAAGCCCGGTGCCACCTTACCCGACAAAGCTTCACTCCTAGTCCGAATGATTCAACCGAGGCCTGAACCAATTGCCATTAAATCAGCTTTTCAATGGTATGTATCTAAGACCCAAGACGCAAATCTCAACAGCCGACCGTGCAGCCCCGAACAAAGAACCCTTATGTCGGCCCTCTACTACAAGCCCCCGCCCTGTCTGTCGACGGTAGCATCGAGTCGAAGAAGAATCTGCAGTGCCTTGCCAGCTTTAGGGATGAGGGCGTCAGACTTAGAGTGTAGAGTATGGAGCAAGATGTCTCGTAAAAGCCCAAGGGATGCAAAACATCACAACTCTTTGGAGCGGGATCGTATCAGCTGTTCTGTCATCGGAACAGGCATGATTCAGACTCATTCAGACATGCTGGTTACGAAGTTATCTGCTTCATGCACTGCGCAGGCTTCGTACATGGCCTGTCATGTGTCTGGGCTTTGAGCTCTGTGTTGGATGCGCTTGATGTTGTCTCTGTATGCTTTGGTTCTCGTTGTACAGCCTACGTACTGGCCTTGCTGGTTCTGTTGGGCAGAACTTCATGAAGGTGAAAGAAGTTAAGTTGGCAGCACAATCAATCTGAGCTCAAAGCCGATGCACCTCCACATCCCTATTCAGTCGTCTGATTGCCCACTTCACTCGGGATGGAAGCAGAAGAAACGAAATGAAAGAGAGCAGTGATGACACGCACTACACTACACGGGCCATCTGCATTTTTGTACACGGATGCGCCGAATCCTGTCTGAACCCCACCTTGACCTGCAAACCTCGGCGATTCGAACATCTGCAAGCAGTGATGTCAGCATGTGTTTCAGCAGGCGTAGAGCGACACAATTGATAAACTAGGGCAACGCAATGTCTGCAGACAACTTTCATGCTGATGAAGAGCCTCGACACTGCTGCTTCTAGCCGCGCAATGCAGGGGAGTCATCCCGTCTGACCTGCAACAAGTTCGAGGCTGACCTCATCATCAAAAGCTCAGCAGCGTCCGAACTCAGCGAGGCTTCTTGCTCTCTGAAGGTCCCTAGATCGGTCCAGACTGTCCGTCACAACAGGTTCCTGAAGGTTTGATGTCAAATCCGCCTTCTGTCATACTAGACACCGCAAGGCCTTCCGACTCTCTCCTCCGCACTTTGCGAAAAAGCGACACGTCTTGCGCTAAAGTGAGTGACAACCCAGCAACGAGAAGGCACCGACAGTCCAAAGGTGTTGATAAGAGTTTCAGCATCAACAGAAATCCATTTCAGTCAGCACACCTGGTTCGCTGCTCCGAGAAGGCCTTGAGCTCCAACCTCGGCGGAAAGCTCCATACTGCGTTGCACGGTACTAGATGGTACTAGTACGTGCTCTGAGCTCTGATATCTCTGAAGCACCAAGACCTAGATACAGTATTTGTATGGCGCTGACAGGCTTAAGAGATTGAGAGGAAGCCCTTATATACATCCTTTAATGCAGGCTTATGCATTGGGACTTTGTTCTCAGAACTCGGGGGGGCGTGGGCCCCTTAGTGCCCAGGCATTTCAAGCCTGCTGGAAGTATGAAGCTCGCCTCCCGCGAGGGCGGCCTACTCCGCAGTTGCAGTGCTGTGAGTACCGTTTGGCATGTCGTGAGCCAACATGTGGTTCGCGCGTGACGGGATATGACTGGAGCTCGACAGAAGGATGTGCAGAAATCACAAACCCCATCCCGCCCACCTAAGCGTTGAATAACGATGCAGAGCCAAGCATGAACTCCAAAGTCCCAATTTACCTAATCATGTGCAAAACTACCCTACGCCTTCCTGCGCCCTACCTGCAAACCAACTATCATGAACCATAACTCGGAACTTCCAGGTTCAACCAATACCTCCAAGTGAATGCAACGTCTTCCTCTGCAACTTTGGAGTGTCAAAACCCCGGACACGTGTTGTGCCCCTTGCACCAACACTTTCTCACTGGGACCCTCTTGGACCGTCCGCTCCTCCCACCACTCCGAACAATGCCGCGCTTTTTCCCTGCGCTTGCGCTTGCGACCTGCAGTCGGCTGCATTCGGTCCTGGCAGGGCATGTTTAACGTAGCTTGTCGGAGGTTTAGGAAGTTTAAGCTTCAGTGCTTAAGGTCGCAATGTTCTCAAAGACTTAGGCTTGAGGCGTGCAGCTTGGAATTGGAGTCTAAGTTTTAGTAGTGATTTAGTGGTACTCCAAGCAAGAGAAAGCAGGTTCTGAAGTCTGAATTGTGCCAGTGTGCCTGCGCAAAGCTTTTATCCCCGCCGGAGCTGTCCAGGCCCCAGGTTGCAATCGAGCCATCACCACAAAGAGCTGCAAAGGCAGCTCTAGTGGCTTGTATTTGCTGCACATTCCGCAGCTGATCTTGGACAGAGTCGCTGTCGCCGCCGGAAAAGCTGTTTCCCCATGTCACGACAGAGCCATCGCTTAAGATAGCCGCGAACGAGTCGTTCGTCGCCTGGATCTCTTGTACATTGCTCAGCTGGTGCTGGACTGAAGCGCTGTCACCACCAGACTCGCTGCTCCCCCACGTCACCACAGATCCGTTGTGCAGCAAAGCAGCGAATGCTGCGTAGGATGCTTGAATGTGCCGCACACCTTGAAGCTGCTTCTGCACTGCAGAAGTGTCTCCGCCATAGCCTTTGTCACCCCAAGATACGACAGACATGTCTCCCAAAACAGCTGCGAAAGCGCTCTGTGTAGCCTGGATGTGCTGCACATCCCTCAACTTTGCCTGCACAGAGCTGCTGTCGCCACCAGCGTCACGGTTACCCCACGTCACAACAGACCCATCAGCCAAGATAGCAGCAAAGGCAGCTCGTGTGGCTTGTATCGCTTGCACACCTTGCAGCTGAGGCCCGAAAAAGAAAGCTTCTGCGAATATGCGAACATAAAAACACCGAAGAGGCTTCCACCCTGGGGTCCACCCTGGGGCTCCTGCAACTCGCGCCTTGTAACTGCTGCCGCACGTCACTGCAATCCCCACCAAAATTCGAGCTACCCCACGTCAGGATGCTGCCATCTTGCAGAATGGCAGCGAAGGCATGGTTCGAAGCACTGATGCTCCTTGCACTGACATCTTGCCTGTGGGACTCCAGGTCTTGACGGGCGAGATGACCCCATGTCGCCAAAGATCCATCTTCAAGAAGGGCCGCGAAGGCTGTCAGGGAAGCCTGCATAGGTCGAACGACAGGCGTGCTTTTCGTATCTTTATGTTGGGCTTCTGGGGTTCTGGAATAGTGGATTGGTCTTGAGTTCAAGACCCTTGATACGATGTCTCGCCACAAAAGCCAAAACATCGCGTGATGCCTGGACTTGGCGAACCCCATGCAGCTGGGACTGCCGTCGTCCACCTCCTGAAGGGTCGCCCCAAGTCACAAGCGAGCCGTCACGTCGGACGGCTGCGAAGGCAGTAGATGTTGCTTGGAGATACCTGAGCGACGGGTCGGGGAAACGGTCTCCCACCTCATGCCCTGCAGCAAAGAAAAGCGAACGCAAACGTCTGTTGTGGCCTACATTCGGCTTGCTCGCATAGCTAGGCGATCTTGGAACAAAGATGGCTAGCAGGCTGAGCTGCACGACTTCGTACAGCTCCTCCTGCACCCACGTACTATCGGTGTTTCCCCAGCACACCACTGAGCCATCTTCAGGGCACATGAACCGCAATTTCGACAGTTGGGGTCCGGAAATATGGGAGTCGGACTAGAACTTGCTTTAAGTGCAAGGCAGGCTTGTAAATTCAGCTCTTACTGGTAAAACTTTAGCCCGAGGCGGCACCAGGTAGAAGAGCAACAAATCCAGAACTCGAGGCAAAGATTTGCTGCACGTCGATGAGCTGCTCCTGGTCTTCCGTCTCTGCTGTAAGCTAGTTTGAGGGCTTATCTCGCTGATTACAAACAAAGCAAAGAGCAAGAGAGAAGGGCAGACAAACAGATCGATGAACAGACAGACACATGGACGGACGTACGGACAGACGGGCGGGCAGGCAGACGGACGGACAGGACCGACGGACGGACAAACAGGCAAACACACGAACAGAAGAAAGCCCAAATACAAAAGTCGCAAGCCGACAATCCACCGGCGCAAAGAGCAATGTGAAACACGAAGGACATCGAAGGACTGGATGCTTTGACCAACTTCTCGCGTTGATCCCAAACGGAAACAAATGAGAATCAGCTCCAAGACCGCATAAGCCCGCTTTATGACTCTTCAGGTCTGTGCGACCCTGGCCCTTCCTGGACGGCGCTGCAGTCGCCGCCATAGAGAGGCTCACCCCACGCCACCACGGAGCCGTCTGTCAGAATGGCAGCAAAAGCCGCTGAGGAAGCCTTGGGAGCGGGCTGTCTGAAGCTTCAAGGTCCGAGTTCTGGGAGTTTGCGGAACAGAAAGGGTTTGCTTGTTCAAGCTTGAGGTGCAGGGTTTGTTGAGGCACATCGCATGGACATTTTGCGCAGCGATTGCTCAGGCTTGTGCCCTTCACCACTTGCCGCATGTTGGCACTCGGCTCTGTCTAGAGAAGTTTCGTGGTTCAAGGCTCCCCGATCTCTGTCGCAAACCCTGCACCCAAAAAATTCAAAAAACTAAATCATGAACACTCGGTAGCTCAGGGGGGCATGCCTCAAAACACAAAATCGCACCTCCCCCAAAACAGCGTGTTAACAGTACGGGTTCTTACGTTTGGAGCAAAAATAAGAGAGTGGTAACACTCAATCACACCTGCGACGAGAAAGGCTAGGCAACGACTGGAATGCGCAGTAAGCAGACACTGAACCTTGGCGGACACGAACTTTCTGAGCACTATGATATGCCCCACGCTTTTTCCGAAAGAGGGGGAACCATCCCATGGCCGAGGTGCTGCTATGCGCACCGGCTGTGCCCTTAGAGTTAAGGCGTCTCCATCTTCCAGTCCGACCTCGCCGATGCTGGCTGCTGGGTCCAAGATATCTCCAGAGGCGTTCAGCAACACCTTGGATTTGCGATGGCTGTTGCGGCAGGGTGTACTGCAGCCTCTGTGGATACAACAGCAAAGCACAAGCACGAAGCTTTTCAAACAGAGCACGAGGCACGCCTTGCCCAACCTGCAACTTTTTCTGGGCTCGCTGTCGCAGCTCCCACATCGAGGAACTGATAGCCGCAGTTATCCGCGCGGTTTGGCCACTCAGTAAAGAAATCTCAAGGGTCACGGACGTCATGGATGTTGTAGCCGAGCTGCTCCAGTCTTGTTGAGGTTGCCCCGACGGACCAGCCGGCTACAGAGATGTTAGTGGCTTTTTGCTATATCCTGTCATGAGCTTGTAGAGCCGAGCAATGACTGCAAGGATGGTGTCGAGTATGAGCTCAAAGCCCTGTGTGATGATTGGGTAGGGTTTTCCGGCTGAGGGCCCTGCGCTCTCATGTCGCAGCAACTGGCAGCTCGACGATTGGTGCTGGACAGTTTAAGATACTTGGTCATACTTGATCTATGTCCCGAACACAGACGACAAAGCTGAAAGACATTGCGCTGTGTTATGGTATGTCAGAGTGTATGATGCCCTCACTGCGAGAGCTCGGGGGCGCACAGGTTCTATGGTCCAGGATCAGAAACCCAAGGGCTAGACCAGACCCCACAGTCTCAAGACAGACACCGCTGGGAATGGTCCCATTCAAGAAGCTCGCAGGAGCTCACACCCGTTTTAAAAGCCTTCTTCCTTACACTTTGCAAACCCAATCCTTGGGCCGCTGCAAGAATTGGAGCAGCTCTGGAGTCTTGCACTGCGCGGCAGCATGAATCGGCGCCAAACCATCCTGGCGTAAAAATATATGAAGTCCAAGCTCCCAAGCCCAAAACTCGATTCGTACTGAACCTGCCTCGCCCTCGAAGAAGTTCGGGTCCGCTGTTGCCTCTAAGGCAGACACGGCGCCAGCGAAGTCGCCTGCTTTCCTTGGGCTCTGGCTGGAGAGGGACTCCACAACCCCAGCCCCTTCATCCATACACCATACAGCATGCGGCAAACCCACAAAGCCTGGACATCCCAAGCACCCGAAGCTTCAATGCCCAAGGCGCATGGCCCTGCAACTAACTAGACGTCTGGGCATTCCAATGAAGCTGAGCAAAACTCCAGAATAAGGCCTACAGATGCCTACAGTCAAAAACCCCGTGAACAATGCTGCAATCCCCAAAGCCCGAAGATTGAAGTGAGTAGGGTATGAGGAGCCTATCATTTGGTGGGTCCTTTCGGTCTTACTTACAGAAACCCCAAGGCGTCGGTCTTCACAGGTGGTGGAAGTGAGTCTGTCTACGCAGAGCGGGGTTCAAACTGGCTCGTAGTGCTTGCTTGTCCCACGGCGAGGTCAACTTCGAACAATGCGAGTCTTGTGCTTTGGAGGCGTCCCCTTAAACGGCTCCTTTACATTAAGTGTGGAAGGCAAGCGGCTCTCGCCGTTGGGAATTTTTACACTTGCACTACTTGTGGCTCGCTGTCTGAGTCACAACCGCACCGAACTTGAGACCTCCGCAACATGTTTGCGAGCGCGCCACGCTGCCTCGAGTAGGTGGAAGCCAGCTTCGTCCTGGTACCTTGGCTCGGGGCTGTGTTGGGCTAGGTTCCGGATGTCGCCTGGGTTTCACGAAGCCTGAACGTTCGAACCTGAAGGGCCTGACAGCTACAGTGCCACTTTATATGCAGCTTTTGGGCTGAGAGTTTCGCTTTGCACAATTCCGACAGCAATCAACAACTAGCCCGGAATCCGTAGCGTGCTTGAATGAATCCTAAGCGACAGCAGGCACTTCCCAGCCTTGTTCGAGTTCCTTGTAATTCTTCCGGATGTCCCAGCTCCTGTCGAAGCCCAGACTCTAGACAGATGGCTTGCAGGGTGGGCGAAGCCGAGCTCACGTGCCAAGAGCCGGAATGAGGCATGCGACAAGCCTCCGCAATCCTTACCAACCGAAGTATTGTCGAAAGTCTCCCATCCTCACAATTGTCGGGTCCTCCAATGTCACGTTGTCTTTGAGCGGTGAGCCATTGAAGTAGAGATGCAGGACGTATGGATTGAGTTCGCAGACGGCCCACATTCTCCTTAGTTGGTTGCAGGAGCTCAAAGCGCGACCGACGGCTTCTGGGCCTTTGGGGATTCCCATTGTTGCTGAAAGTGGCGGGTGGTGTCCCCTGCCGAGATGGGAGTGGTTAGAAGCGGCGGCTTGAGATGTATATCCCTTCAGTGTCAAGTTTGGAAGGGCTTCGTTTTAGAAACTCCAGATTTGTCCTGAGCCAGTAGACTAAGACTGGCTATTGGTCCTTGGACTCGGGTTCCATTCCGCGCTGTCCGCCACGGCTCAGACAGCCAAGGCTCGACTTCACGTCTTTGATGCTGTAGGATTTCAGCACCTCAACTTTTCAATTACTCATGGTACCAGGCATCACTGCACCTTTCAAGTCGCGGCACACGAAATGTCCCAAGGATCGGCTCTCAGTCTGTTTGCAAGGCTTTAAGAACTTGAGACGCTCTCGTAAAAAACCTACAAGAAGAGAGCCCGGAGTTCGCTCACATCTAGCAGCAAGCTAGCAGCTACTGGTAGCATCTTCGGTCACTTGCCTGTTCTTTCTCAAAGATTCTTCTACATGCCTGTCTTTCTCACGTGCCCGTTTGGTTTGCACAATCACGGTCATTGCAGGATGGCTCCATACTCACATGCTGAAAGTTTCCAACTAAGACTACTTTGAGGAGCATATGATCATAGAGCATGTCTGCGGCTATGATTTTAAAACTCCGGATGCGCCATGTGAGCAAGAGGCTGATTTGGTCAAGTTCCTTTTATTCTCTTTCGGAACGGAAGGTAGCTTAGGAAAGCTTCCTGACTCAACGGCTCTATGCAGCCACAGGCTCTTGTACCACAGCGAGTCTTAAGCTGCCGGGCTTGTCTCGCAAAGAACGGCAGCATCAACCCCCATCTTCGAGCATAAACTCCAAGGTCCGAAACACATGCCAACAGAACTCGATGCAAGAAAGGTTTTGAGTGTCGCAGCCGCAGGCACCTTTATGTTCACGTGCATGTGGGTCGCCTTGGCTGCCAAGAACGGTTGCGTCGTGTAATTATTCGTTCAGCTCGAGCACTGACTGTCGTTTTCCCTGGGATTGGGACTCGATTCCTACGAGTCTGGGTTTCCACAAAAATGATGCTTCGGTCGTAGAACTGCTAGACTGCAGACTGCTGTGAAGCAGTACTTTCAACCACCTCCTCCATAAAATGCTACATGCAGAACCCCTCCATCCCCAAGAATTGAAAACTAACCGGCTCCGGAGTTCAGTGATTTCGATCTTACGTCCATCTCTGTGACGTTTGGAACTAAAGCTATGTTTCAGACTTTTTTTGCAGGGTTTGGCCCTCCGGCGACCCAGGGTTCGCATTGTTGCCGGCCCAGTTGCAGGATGTGCGAACTCGCCGAGAACACCGTCAATGCGCAAGCGGTATTCGCCATCTTCCAGCCTGTGGGATGACACCAGAACTGGCCTAACACACCTACTGCTTGACAGGAGAGAGCAGGGAAAGCATGTACCCAAGCATGGAGGAAGCAACCCAAGAGCCCAACATCGAACCTCCGTTACCGTCCCAGGTCCAACATGTCAAGCCGCCCGCAAACCTCTAACACAAAACTGGTGCAAACTGGGGCAGCCGGACCTGAAAGCGTCAACTCCTCAATAAAAAAAGAACCCCTGCAAGTCCACAACAGGTAAACAGCCACGAATCTTGTGTGGGCTCAAATGGATCTATTGGGCTAACACTTTGAGGGACTTTTGACTTTGGCCTTCCACGGCCGACCCAGTTATACCCTCAGGCTTAGCGGCTCTTCCATTTCCACTTCGGCCAGAGCTTTCCTTGGAGCTTTCCGGAACTTCAGCAGCCCGAAACCCAGAGGACTAAATGCTATGCCCGAAGCCGTCCTGGGATTTCTACGAGATCCCACACAGCTCGCCTCGATGACTGAGGATGTAGCGAGTTTTACTTACAGGCTGCCGAAAAAGCGATGTTCTCCACCCTCAGACTTCACGCGGTATTCCGTCTTCCTGTCTGCTAGCGTCTCAGTCGCTGAAATCTCCGGCCCCAGAGTCTTCACACCACACCTCGGAACCACCAAATCCCATCAGGGTTCAGAAGAAGTAGTCGACCGACAAGGCACGTGCCCCCTTGGCAAA
The DNA here is from genome assembly GCA_905221615.1 of Symbiodinium sp. CCMP2592. Taxonomy (NCBI): domain Eukaryota; class Dinophyceae; order Suessiales; family Symbiodiniaceae; genus Symbiodinium; species Symbiodinium sp. CCMP2592. The sequence continues at coordinate 69,150 of CAJNDT010005863.1, forward strand.
GCGCCGCCTCGAGGATCACCTGCTAAGCTCCGCAGGGTCCGAGGCCTTGGGACCCTTGGAGCTGGGGATGTCGTTGGGCCATGATGAAAGCATGCTTCCGACTCTCAGAAGTCTCAGACAACCCTGGCTGAAGCTCTGTCCTGCTGCTGGTTTCTAGGCTTGGGGTTTCGGGTCCGGTGGGCATTCAAAGCATCCTCGCACTCCAATTCAGGTGCAGGGCTGCAGGGCCTGTAGCTGCTTGCGATAGGCATTTGTGGCTAGATTGCGCCAGTGTAGACTGTGTAGCTCGCACGTATCGGACATCAGGCATCGGCACTCCGAAGGCCCATGGGCAGCCACATCCGGACAGAAAAATCAAAGCCGCCTCGCTCTTTCGCCGGTGGCGAACAGGGGGGGGTGGTGCCTGGCACAGAGTTTTGAGCCCTCTTCAGGATTTTCGTTTGCACGGCATCTTACTTCGGCGTACAGGGCGGCAGCTTCAATGTTACCCATCACTGGTACCCCCGCTTCTTGCTCGCTCACGCGCACTACCGTGCTTCCTACCACCTTACTTCAACCAATTACTGGATGCGGCAGTTCGGGGAGGTCTGGATAAGTAATCAATTCCACCATGTCGGCATGGTGCCATGCCAAAGAACTCGGCCTGATCTGCACAACAAGCTCCAACTTCCTAAGATACAGACATACACCCCAAATGTTCGCTTCGACACGCCCGCCTCTGGTGGAGGTACCAACCCAGGCGGTAACGGAGCATCCTCCTTGGCTAGATTCGGTTTGTGAGAGCTGAGGGCAGGGCAGGTCGCGACTGATAGCAGGTGAAGATGCAGAGGTATGCGCAAGTTCAGTCCGAGGCGAGACTTTTGCGGCTTGCGCCGAAGAGCCCGTCTTCCAAGGCTTCGACGCGGAGAAAAGGAATCGGCAGGGCAACTATGGTCATAAAGCACGGACAGCGCCGATGACTCGGTTTACTTGCCAGCACAGTTTCGCTGACATGTCTGACACACCATTTTATTCTGCGTGAACGACTCTTGGCTGGATGATTAGCCTGGATGGGCTGCCGATCCCGAACCAACAGCCAGGAAATCTAGCTGCTTGTTTCTTGAACCTCCTGTTGTTTGTGCAACGATGAGGTGCCACTTGGTGCCAATCAGGCGGAAGACATGCACACATCTCGGCATTCTCGTATATGTATACTAAGCACTCTTTGCACGACACCTTATGCTGTCAAGCGAAGACACCACTGCTTCTCCGAAGTCGGCAGTGTCATCAGTTTCCATCGCGCTTGCAGCTTTGAGGAAGAACTCCAGTGTGTTAAGCAGTACCACTCGAACTCCGAGTTTGTGAAAAGAAGCTGGTACAGTAGGCAGATCGGGTGTCCGTGACTTTTGTGGCTCTGTTCAATCTGGCTTTCAATTTCCAGTTGCCGGTGCACATTCGCTGGGCCGATCGAGGCTGCCAGGGGCTCAGGCTTCAGGGGCCTCAGGGTCCTGTCGGTTTCGGGTTCAGGGGCCTACGGGTTTTCAGCCTTTCCATCCGAAACTGATTCCACGTACTTCTTGACTGAAGCTGTCACTGTGCAGATAGTCTCAGATAGTCACATGAGCTTCCTGTACTGACGTGTGTGTTCAAGGACCGGTAGCTTCGGCGGCAGTCATCGCAGCATTCCTGATAATAGAAGTACTAGTTCGTCGAAGCAGCTGTAGTCGTAGTTGTAGTCGTCGTCGCGGTAGTAGTAGTAGTAGTAGTAGTAGTAGTAGTAGTAGTAGTAGTAGTAGTAGTAGTAGTAGTAATCGTAGTAGTGGTAGTTGTGGTTGTTGTTGTAGTTGTAGTTGTCTTCGTCGCCGTGATCGTACTCATCGTCGTAGTAGTAGCACTAGTGATAGCAACAATAGTAGTCGCCGCCGTAGTCGTAGTAGTGGTAGCAGCAGAACATAGTGCTAGTGGTAGTGGTGGTAGTAGTGGTAGTAGTAGTAGTAGTAGTAGTAGTAGTAGTAGTAGCAGTTGTAATGGTAGTTAGTAGTTAGTAGTTAGTAGTTAGTAGTTAGTAGTTAGTAGTTAGTAGTTAGTAGTTAGTAGTAGTAGTAGTAGTAGTAGTAGTAGTAGTAGTAGTAGTAGTAGTAGTAGTAGTAGTAGTAGTGTAGTATAGTAGTAGTAGTAGTAGTAGTAGTAGTAGTAGTAGTAGTAGTAGTAGTAGTAGTAGTAGTAGTAGTAGTAGTAGTAGTAGTAGTAGTAGTAGTAGTAGTAGTAGTAGTAGTAGTCGTACTAGTAGTAGTAGCAGTAGTAGTAGTAGTAGCAGTAGTAGTAGTAGTAGTAGTAGTAGTGGTAGTAGTAGTGGTAGTAGTAGTAGTAGTAGTATGTAGTAGTAGTTATTATTATTAGTAGTTGTTGTAGTAGTAGCAGTAGTAGTAGTAGCAGCAGTAGCAGTAGCAGAAGCAGCACTCATAGAAGTACTGGTGGTGGTCGCGGCAGTAGTGGTGGTGATGATGACGGCGCAGGCAGCAGTGGGAGTAGGCCCCTTATACGCACGAAGCACATTTACGAAGCGCTACTTGGTTCTGTCATTGCTCTCGTCGTTTGTCTTCTAATCAATCCGTTTTGCGTGCTCGGAGTTTAATAAAATGCATGTCCCTCTTTGCGGAGCGCCTCACAGCTGCCTCGAGCTGGCCCAAGCGCCGGAACATGGACAGCATAGACCTGTTGTGTCTGTGATAGGTTGGGTCTGCATTGCGCATCGAGCTGTTCCTGTTGTGGTTGCGAGTTGAGACCGGCTGGGAATAACAGGAATCTCAAGCAGTATTTGTTGGACTTGGAACAAACAGTACGGACCTGATGTGCGATTTGATCCTTGCAGCATTTGCACCGGTGACTCCTGCTGTGAGTAGATTTGTGAACACAAAGCCTGCCTGATTCTGAGAAGCACACACTACGCAAGACTCAAAGCATGCCTTAAGCGGTCTTGTTGAGGGAGTGTTCTGAATAAGAGCCTACTGCAAGCAGGCTGCTGGCAGCTCTAGGCCGACCATAACAACGCCATTCCATGGCGGGAGCTGGCTTGTGCTGTGTCTGCTCGCTTTCGTTCAGATCTGTGGCCACTTGCTTCCAAACATCTGGGCATGTTGATGTTGACCAAATCGACATTTAGAGATTTTACCGTCCAACACAACTTATGACATATGAACTTCATGGGGCAGTTAGAGGTGGGAACAAAGATTTGGGTGGGAACACCACTAAAACCAGGTGACAAGCTCCACGAAATTATGAGGCTTTTGCTGGCAACCTCAGGCGACGGGGTCTCCAGACAAAGTTGCTCCGTACGGTCAGCAAAGCTTGATTTATTTTGGCTTCTGCTATCCCTGTTCGAAATACATAGATAGGCTTCGATCAATGTCCCCCAATCCTGCATCTCCCATGCGGCTACATGGTCGGAGATGGTCCGGTCTATCGCACGACGCTTGAAAATCATGACAGGGTACACGAATACACAAAATTCAGACAAATCGCTAAAGCTCATCTTGGCTGAGGTTCCTACGCCCCGCCCCCCTTATGTCAAGTAACTGCACAGTGAGTCAGTCAGTCAGTGTGCGCGTGTGTGCGTATCAAACAAGTCTCTTCCAATGCAGGCAATGCAAGATCGACCGATTCTTTTTGATTGGCTTCGCTCTGTAAGTCGCGGCTTCAGCTTATCTAGCGGCCAACGCGTCCAAGCCTGCAACCGGGATCGACATCTTACAGGGGCAAGCAACGAGAGATATCAAGCGCCAGGACCGAGCATGGGTTGCGGTAGCATGTTGGGTGCTTGGAAAATTAGCAAGAAGCAGCCCGTGTACGACTATCACCTGGAAGACACTGGAGTCACGATTATGTGTCAAATTTCCGGCGGTGATGCTGAAATCATATCCTTGCATGCCACCTGCCAGCGAGGCTCGCGAGGCTTATGCGCCCAACGACCCCCAGAGCAGGACCTGGAGTCTGTCTGCGGATTCGCAGTAAGCTGCTGCAGCTCGTTAATGACGGTGTTGATGTTGACCTGCAGCTGCGACCTTGCAAGGGCTTTCGAGCACTGTGCTTGTGTTTTCGTCGGCCTGGCTTTCAATCCGTGGATTCCAGCCACATCTGTTGCAAATTGCAGCCGTGAGAGAAATACGAAGGCATCAACAGTCCGTCAAGAGACAAAACATGAAACTCAATGATGCTTTTGCAGGAACACCACCGCCGCACGTCCGGAGCAGCGCTGCTAAACTCCACGTAAACGTGTACGCTCAACTGCTGGCACACCCACACCCACTTGGACTTTGCTGACACAATGACTGACAATGACTGATGAGCTGTTGGAACATGCCGAGAACGAAAAGAAGATGAACGTGGTGATGCAAAGCAAGCATGAGATGTATCGCTATGGCGGCAAACACATGAAGCAGGGTCCTACCCCGGCATGCCAAACACGAGGAATGGCACAGTACGGATATGTGCAGGTACGTTTGCCTGGAGTGCGGAGGGGAGCTTCGTTGGACAGAGCCAACCGACTCTGTCTGTCCAGCTGCGAAACGATAAAGGTGAACAATCTTAGCGGCCACTTACTAGGAGGATCCACACACACTGCCATATCAGATAATCTGCATCCAAACGCATCATCCAGTAGATGCATTGCAGAAATCGCTCGCGCTGGACCTTTACCGCAGTACCGGATCGCTACCATGTCAGACTCACATGCAGATGCGCATGCCCTCCACCTGCAGGCGAAATGGACAAGGAGGCAGAAAAAGGCGAGACTCAGGGCAAATAGTATTGCGATCTGACCCTGCGTGAACCACATGAGGCGATCAAGACCACCACGCGTTCATGTCAATCGATACGCACGCACTGCTGCGTGCCTGGGTTGCTATATAGTCACAGGAGTCACGGGGCCTTCCAAATCTGAATCGAAATATTCCCATCGAGTTGCCTAGAAACCTGCAGGGAACGGGGGCCCACAACCTTATAGTGAACGGAGGGAAACCGAAGCGAGGGAGGAAAGGCAAGGAGAGAGAGAGAGAGAGAGAGAGAGTAATCCGACACCCGAAGGTGTGACTGAACGGACTCCCAAACGAGAGTTATCCCAAGCATGGCCACCAGGACGAAAAGCAGCTGTCAGTGTACTTTGGCTTCGCTGAAGCACTTATTTCATGAGCTGTTTGAACACGAGATAACGGTCCGAAGTGACACGGTAAAGGAAACGAAGGAGAAGATGCTGATGATTGCTTGAAAGTCATTCCAAGAGCTAGGTGGAGGCTCCAAGAAAGGGCACTGGAGGTGGAAGAGCCTGAGGAGATGACACCGCCCGAACCCATCTCGGGAAAATGTTCTAAGCTAGTCTCGGACATGTCGAAGCTGACGAACGCACACAAAGCTTCACTACCTCCGTCTTACAGAACGTTCCGAGGTCAGCGCAGCTCCAGGCCATGGAGCAAGCGGAGGACTGCGACGGCTTTCTTCACCTCTCTGCACTTACACCCAAGTCACGAACTCCAAACCACACAACCTCAAAGTCGAGAATCATAAACTCTGCAGCAACTTCGAATGGCCTTTGAGGCACTGAACCTCTGGAATGCAAACATCGCCTTGAATCTTACAAGGAAAAGATCTCCCAGAGTCATACTGCGTGCATGATGGGAACCCATCTTCACTACACTGCTGGCAGTTGGGGAAGTGTTGAGTCGCCACTGTGAAGCAACGACTGTCCCATGTCGCCCGATAACTTTAATCACAATGTCTAAATACTGTGCTTTTGCTCGGTACTGGCAGCTCGATCGCTTGCCCACATGCCGTCCGACCCCGCGAAACATTCCATCCAGTGCCTCCCCATCGCGCACCTGGCTGGCAGGCACCACGAAAAGTTGGGATTCTGACATTCCTTCCCAACACGGAATGATCGCGAAATTCAACATGGACGGCTTGAATACTTAATTGGTCTTGCAGGTAAAGCCGCAGCATCCGAATACCCTCGGCCCAACAACTCGAAATCTCGGATTCAATCACCTTCCGTCTCAAGCTGATGAAGCCAGAGCCTCGAAGGAAAACCAATGTCAAGCGAATAAAACTACACATTCCTCAATCTTGAGAGTGGAACGGGTCGCTGGGGCCTGTCGGATAATGACGGATGATTCAGGAAGGGGCTTTCATCTTCCGTTGATTAATTTTTGGCACGGGGCATAAGGCATATGGCATAAGGGAATGCACCAGCATTGTAGTCCGCAAGGCCCGACCCGGGGCTTGACCTCCACACCCAGAGGCAGCTTTTGCAGGTCCAGCGTCGGTTCTTCTGCAGACGTCGGTGCAACCTTTGCCGGCTCTTGCAAGCGCTACTCCGTGAACCCTGAGTGCATCTGAGCAGAACGTTGGTATCAAAGACAAAGGAATGAACGAAAGAACGTTTGGACTTGTTCAGAAGTTGTTAGTCTTGACGTCAGGTGCCAAAGCTCGCAGTGGCACGACTTGAGGTGCTCGCTCGTCTGGGAGACAGTGCTAGGGGTGGCCGAGCGTTTTAAGGAAAGAGACGAGCAGATACGAGGAGCAGTGGCGCACAACTACGACATGACAACACTACTATTGATAACTCGTATGTAAGAAGTACAGCAGATGCTCACAGATACGGAAAACACGGTGCCGTCTCCGCTAGCACGTGTTGTTTCACTCGTGGTGTAGTTACATGCTGAGGAGGAGTCTACGCCCTACGGTAGAGGGACTCGTCCGCTGAAACGTTCCAGCAACGTCCCGAAGCTCTTGCCAGAACATCACAGCCGCATCTGCAGTGGCCGTGTTCTTTCGCCCTTTGTCACGACATCGGGCGACCCGGGACTTTTATTTGAAACCAGCAAGCAATGCCGCGACGAGCGCTATATGATTTAGCACAATCAACCCTCTCCAACACGACACTCAAAACGTCTCCAAACTATCCTAAAGTCCAATCCGGCTCCAGTTCTCCCTAACCTGCTCTTGGGGACCCTGCCCTCACCAAGATGCACCGCAAGGCTGCTACGGTATCCGTGTCGGCAGCGTCCTTCCGCGTCAGAAAACGGGTCGGTGAGGGTTTGGAGATGCTTGGAGTTTAGGGCACTGCTGAGTGGGACTCTTGCCGCAAGCATGTCTGGCAAAGGATTGGCTGCGGATTGCGGGACTGCCTGGCCTGGCAGCTGCGGCCATATGCCCATGTGCCCTCCAACTGCCAAACAAACACCATACATTGCCATACACTGGCCATACATGAAGCCCACTGTAGATGGAACACTTGCTGGCGCCGGTCCTCTGGCAACATGGGCAGGTTGAAACACCTCAGACACTTCGCACAACGATCACCCGGCGCCCAGGATCGGCCGCTTCTACCCGGGCCCGAGGTTTTTTGCGGAAAGACTGGCAAATTTTGCAAAGGCCTCCCAGATCTCATGTGATCATGGTTCTAAGCCTAAAAGCAACGCAGAATTCGAACACCTGCATTCTGGGCGCCCCCGACGACATGATCCGGTTTAAAGCCGGGAGAAGCTGTCCGAGCCGCTGCTTGGGGCCCAAAACCTCCTGAGAGGAGAACTCGTTTCGGGGTGAGAGACCCCTCTGGCTCTAAGCCTCTGTCATCCTGTCCTGCGTCCCTACATGGGGTTCAGAGTTCAGAACGAAGGGGCTGTTGTGTTGTGGCACGCACTGCTGAAACTGCATGCCCTTGCTTGGCAGAGCTGTTTCTCTGTTTTCCGGACTGCGCCAGGGCGAGACGAGGTATCGAATCTGAAGCCCAGAACTTCGGCTCCTCATGCAAGGCCAACTTCCTCTAGGTTCGAAGTGTCCCGGCCTGCTTCTGCGGAACTGCATTCGCGAGCTCGTTGGCCTCGTCCTCGCTTGTCGACACGTCTACAGTCACTGGCACACGGCAAACCTCAGCAAGTCACGCAGGTCGTCAGAAAGTGCTTTATTCTGCAGGGCTTTGTGTAGACGAGACGGATTTAAACTTTTCTTGCAAAACCCCTCCTCATGCCACGGCATCGGCATTGAGGCTCTATAGGGAATCTTGAGAGTGTCCATCGCCCTACCTCGGAATGCTGGCCTGGTCCCGATAGATGTCGTGGATTGCAAGGTTCGTGAGGCCGTTCAAGACACTCAGCTTGACCTTGAGGTCCTCATCTTGACACGCGACTGCAGATGTGAACCTTCAGACTGTGTAGATTGTCTGTGGAACTGACGTCGCAGCCTCCTAGCTATCCATTGCGTGAGGTGAACACTGTAAGCAGGGAGGGCCCAAGTACTACATGAAAACAACGCAAGCTTTGCCGCGCCTTCTCGCTAAGACCCTCCGCGGGCACACCAAGCTCCTGGGAAAGCTGCAAAGATCTACACAACAGCGAGAAGATGGACTTGTGCTTGGCATTGGTGGTTGTCAGGATCCCGCTCCACGCATGCAGCGACTGCAAGGCAAGAAGCTGCATCTTGGCTCTCCAAGCCAGATAAAAATGAACTTGACAGCTGAACCTGCGACCCCCAACCCCAGCATCTGAACGTGAAACTCGAAAACGAAACCATCGACTGCGGCATAGCTCCGACCCTGCGAAGACTCAAAAAATCTTACCCTTGAGACAATATTCACCAACTGCTCAGATGGAGCTGGGGACCCCGACCCTCGCATACTTGGCCACTGCTTCGAACCAGGACTGGCCCATGAACGCTTGGGAAGGGTGCTCTGAGCTTGCTCGAGGGCTCAATGCTTCTGCTTTCGACTCTCACACTCGTCACCACTTTGGAAAGAACGCATCAACAGGCCCGCTCTCAACGCGGATGCACTCAAGCCAAGAGCGTCGTGTCAGCGCATATCATCCCAAAAACCTCAACCACATCCTTTTGTAGCTGCTGGTCCTAGCTGACCTGCAGCAGCCTGCTCTTATGCCAAGTGCTTGAGAGGCAAAGAGTCCAAGAATCCAGGTTAGCGCCTGCTTATGTTCGTCGGCCTGTGGTGTGCTGACCCAGTGATCCAGTATCCCCAACGGCCACGGTGTGGGATTGAAGTTCGGGGTCGAGGTCGGATGGTGGAACTTACGCGGCTCTGCCGAACATTGTCAAATCAAACCAGTCGTCCATCTGCGGGGTGGCAGTTCATTCAACAAGATGAGATCTGCATGTATTCGCGACGCTGCGGTGTTGCACTTTTTGCGGAAATCTTCTTGAAAGAGCTGGTGAACATTCAAGATGCCAAGCTGGCGCAAACACCGAACACCGCGATATGCCGCCATACAGGGGTGCTGTCTGCGGCAGGTGCAGGTCCAGAAGTATAACATGGTCGACGCTAGCGTCCAAATACCACTGAGCGCACTGCTTGATCGCGAGCCAATTCGCCAGACACATGTGAAATCCAGCAAAATCGGCTCTGTGCAAGCACCATGAGGCGGAGATTTCTGGTCTCTCGCTCACAATCCCTCTCTCTGTCTCCCTCTCGCACGGACCATGAAATCTTGGAAGAGGAGCCTTGTCGAATTTGCGCAGCGGCGCTCGATCGATTTTCTCGTAAAGCCGAATCCTCGGCTTCAACAGCGGCTATTTTGACACTCACTCTCGGACTGGCCCGGCGAGGCTTTTTGCGATACAGGTCCACACATTAACCCTGCTCCCAGATAGGCTCACCCGGGAGTTTAGCCGTCAAAGGTTTTAGGGATCTGGGGCTGATTGTGCCGGCAGCATCTAAGTCCTCATGTCGATAGGCCCTGCTGTTGCAATGCAAAAAGACCCCCACAACTGCGCCTCATCAGCAACCATTAGGGCTCCGGGCTTTTCCTCTTCGAGCCAAAGGATGATCTTCATGTAAGCCTAGAGGCTTGTACCGTATCTCTAGCAGGCTCTGCAGAGGTTCTGTAGGATGTGTAAACGATCCAGCATGCTAGATTTCGCGTTCCCAGCTTGCCGTTTCAGATTTGTGTCCTGAGGCAAAGGGCGAAGGAAACGACTTCTTCGGCAGGTCCACTTAGTTGCTACATCGCCAGCCGTGTTACGTTGCCTGGTGACATGCTCAGGAAAAGCCCTGAGGTTCTGGGACCAGTGCACATATGAGATGTTCGCGGAGCGGAACTGAACAACTGTTTGGCATAGCTTCCTCTGGACTTTGAGCAGGTGCAGTAAGCGAAACATTTTGCACCCAAGGCCTGTGAATTCCTGCGATCGCAAGCTGGCAAAGTCGTACGAAGAACCAAGAACTGCAACAACATGACAACATGACAGACAGCACCTACGAAAAGCATCGGATGGATGCTAACACACATCTCGAAGTGCTCGGCCTGGCCGCTGAGGCATGCGGCGCTGAGCTCCGGATAGTTCAAAGCCTCCGGCCGACGTCGCTTTTCAAAGAATTTTCAACAGTCACACTGGGCAAGCCGGGGACGGACACGAAGACAGGTCTGAGCTGCACCTCGACGTCAGAGAACAACCAACGAACAGAGCGCACGAAACATCAAGGCATTCGTATAGGTTGTCGCAGCATGCCCTACTTCGATTCGTGCTGGAAGGCACTATCTGCTGTTGTAGCTGTTCTCACAGGCCCACATAGGTGGCGTGGCCGTGTAGAATCCACAACAGTAGCGGCTTCATACATGGTGCCGGGCTTGGCGCCGCGATGCACCCAACTGCTGTTCGCCCCAGAGCTTCCACTTCGATCTGGAATGGCGTCTTGTCACATCATCAGCAGGGCGCACAGCGGAGTATCGTTTGAAGACGCAAGCAACAAGAGCACAACAATCGTGAAGCACCTTCTGTGCCAGCGGAACCGTGCACCACCTACTATACAGAAGCATGATCACTGCGCTTTTCGGTCAGCAAAGCTCCAAAACAAAAACAACCCTAATCTCTCATGCAAACTATTTTCGCAGAAGCAGCAGCCTAATTCCGGGCTTCTCTTTGCCTGCAGCTTTCGCTTGAGGCCGCCCGGAAGATCGTCACCTCTGAGCTCTGCCCGCGAGGATTTAAAGATTCTCCAAACACTGAGATGGAGATGTTTCGCGTGTGGTTTTCGTTTGATCTATTCGGGTCGAGGCTAAGAACCAGTCTGTCGGGCGAAAATGCATTCACGTTTGCCAGTGCCGTTTGAGATTGCCCAGCCCACTTCTGCAACGGCACCGAGTGTTCCTTCGGAAATCACAAAATGGTGAATGGAAGTGACATCCTGGGCCGCCTACCATCAACTGCCTTGTGAGACTGAGGCCTGAGGCATGACGGTCTGCTACTAGGGCTAGCTGCCTGCCGCACGGTCCGCTGTCGGAGTCGCAGCAGCAGCGGGTGCTCCACCTTTGCCTTTTGGCATGCTTGCACCAATCGCTACGCGGTAGCTTGTGGCGTGTGTTTAAAGATCTGTTTCAGCTCCGTATATGTGAGTGGTGGAGATAATGCGAAGGGTTCGTTCGATGTGAGGAGAGGCGCGTCTTGAACTCCTGCATTTTATTTGCACAGATCAGATCTCCACGATTTAGGAATACAAGGAATGAGCTTCCTGCATCGTTGGAAGTATTACAGTTTGGTCAGGGTATATAGCTACGGTACAGCGGTATAGCGCGTGGCTAGATAGGAGGTTCTGCCAGGTTGCGTCTTCAACGTATGCGTTCCGCTGTAAACTACGAGCAAGATAGACCCTGCACGACCATGCGCTGAAGCGTGAAAGTACTGCTCTGACTTCTGCGCTGGTGCTGGTGGAAGGCCTAACTGGCCACACAACGACACCGATTCGAATCCCCGATCCGCAGCTGGAGAGCTATGATCCTACTAACCGGTGATAGCGAAGCGAGAAGGATGTCCGGCCTCCACCTTTGCCCTGATAGAATCCGCCCATCTCCTGATGAAGCACACGTCCGTCACAGTGCCCATGCACAACCAAAGCAGGCATAGCAAAGAAAACACTTGCAGCACTTTGAAGAGCACTGCGAACTGCCGTGGTGCCAGTCTTTTGCAGTTGACCCAGTGAAAGCAAACTTCCAGGAAGGAACGACATCACTGAACTTCTAGCTGGTAACTGGTAGGTCGTGGAAGTTCTGTAAAATAACTCCTGGCTGGCCGCTGCAGCCAAGGCAGGCTATCACGCACAATCTACCCCTCGCATGTTTCCATCTCTTGAGCCACAGGGCAATTTCGATTCGATTCAGAGCCCTGTATAAACTACTTGGAGTGTTTGAACAACGCGTGCGACCTCGAGTGCAGGGATCTCAGAACGGCTTTGTCTCTGCCTAAGTTATCCAGCAAGCTCTGGTGACCTGCTGTAGCGACCATCAGCGAAGAGGATTGACAAGGTTGGATTGCTGGGCCTTGCCAGATCGCAGGAAAGTGGACCACGGAAGACGAAGACCGGGAATCAAGCTACTGGACAACACCACCTATTGCCAGTTATTGCTGCAAATACGAGTCCAGTCTGTTAAAAGTTTCTGTCAACCCTGATGTCCTACCTTTTTCAAGCAGAGTGTCGAGCACGAATGAAATCGAGGTCCTTCGCAGAACGCGGCATGAACCAACATTCATGCATCTTGAGGATTAACAGAGTTGGACAGACCCATGCTGACTAGCAACCTCTCGCACAAGTGCACACGCTGTACAGATTTTAGCGAATAATACCTTTAATGATTGTGGCAAGGCCTGCGAGGGGGCCGAGGGGTCTTGAATTTCTGGAGCCCAGAATACTGGCAGCTCGACATGAGCAAAACGATCTGCCGCTGTGTAGCTTCGAGCTAGACACGCTGGCAGCTCGAGCCGCTCAGAGATTCCGGGTTCAGGCTGGGCTTGAAGGCTGAGGCTGAGAGGCTGAGAGTGGGGTGATGTCAGGTGTGAAGGTGAAGGTAAAAGTGTAACGGGGTGATCAAAACACTGTATTGAGGCCAAGCACGGCCAGTTCAGATACTTATTCAAGCGACTCTCCAAACACCTATGCTAAGCATGCTGGGCACATCTCTTGTGCCGGCGGGCCGCGCCGAAAGTCAGCAGCACCTGCGAAAAGTGTTTGAGCAATGCTTGCCATGAAATTCCCTACCTGCAGGAGGGTATCCTGCCACCAGCCGTAGGACTGGGACTTTCAGCTGACCCGTTCCGATACGGACTAATGAAGCTCTTAAAGGATGCTGTAACCATTCCACTCACCAAGCTAGGCTTTGAGGGGTCTATCCAAATGCAAGTGCCAAAAGCTTGTGGAGTCCTGTCAAAGATTGTGGCTAGCAATGCGTGTACACCGCAAGCATGTGCCCTTCCCATCATTGCCCGTAGCTCAAGAATTGGCAGCAAACGTACAAACGAAGCTGGATCTGGCAATCAAGGCTGCTTTGTGCAACTGCTGCAACACGAACATCATTTATTTCCTTCGGCGACTGCCAATCACTTCCATTAGGGAGAATGCACATCATAGCCTACAGGGAGGTCTGCTCTCAGAGAAGATCGACCACCAAATTCAGTGTCCACGAGCTCAGCCGCCTTACGCAAGACTTACGTCATCATGACAGAAGCAAAGCCACAAAGCAAAGCAGGACAACTTTTTTGAAAAGACGGGCAGATTCGGGGAGCAGTGGACACGAGCGACTTGACAATGAATTGGCAATCGCTTGTGTTATCGTGCCTGTGTTTTGCTGTCAGCAAATGGGCGGGAGTAAGGTATCGAACTTCGGACTCATTGTCGTGGAGATTCAGCTCCACGGAGTCTCATTTCGTGGAAAATCCTGCAAACCGGAAAAGTCAGACTGCAGCGACAAGGCGCTAAACCCAACCGACACGACTGCCGGCCTAGCTGAGGCTGAGCTCTGCAAAGCGTGCCGCCAGGTCTGGATCTGTACCTCATGTGGGATATGTGGGGTTGTAGTCCGAGTTTTGGCTCCAGCAAGCCTCGGCTCAGTCAGGGTGGCTCAAGGGGGAGGCGAGGAGGGGAAATCGCGGGCTGGGATTTTCCTGTAAAGACTTCATGCAGAACATGGAAGTCGGACGAAACTTTTACAAGGCTGTTGAGGGTCTCCTGTGCAGACACTTCTCATCGGACAGACCCTCAAATGTGTTGGCAACTGATAGCCCGGAAGGCCTCACAATCATGCGTAGCAGCCGACAGCCTTGCATCCTTCGAAGCACGACACTTAAAACTTAAAACTATCCTATCACCATCCTGCATCTGGATGCCTTCATCCGTCTACAAAACGTAGGTGCTGTCAGAAAAGGCGAGATCTCCAAGTTCCTTGTGCATCAGCTGGGCAAGCTACTTTCCTTCATCTTCCGCAGATACGTCACGGTGGAGTTTAGGTGGGCCTCTCAGGCGCGAGTATGGCGAAGGCTCTGGGATGCTTGGCGACTTGACAAGAAAAGTCCGCAGAATGTAAGAGGAGTCTCCAAAACCACTGGCTGTTCACAAACTCCTCGAGTTTTTTGCCTGGAAGTACTTTCCAAAGCGCCCTTAAGTTTCGCATGACGTGAAATGCCTAGATGTAGTATTGGCTGATTCGGCTGATGCTAGTCACGATGCCCGCTACAATTGCTGCCCCACCTCGGACGACTGTTGAAGGCAATCCGATTTAGCATAATGCATGCGGAGAGGTTTAGCTGCAGACCGCACAGGGCGTCATGTTGTCATCTTTGAAACCCGACACGAAGCTCTACATCGTCTTATTTCACCTCGCTGCACAGGAGGAAGGAACGCATGAAGGGGCCAACCGACCTGCAGCGCCTTTTTGCATCCACGCCTATTGCGACTGCCGGGACCCCTGACGAAAGGAAACCTGAAATCCCCTCAGATATTTTGCACTCGACACCAACATGAATGTGTAAAAAAATGCAGTGGGGGACCTTGGCTTTTCTGGCCTCTGCTTCTGCTTGCGCATCCTGTTCTAGCAGGTGCAGCCGCTTAGGGTCGAAAATTCCACGGAGTCCCTGGTCCCTGATCCCCGGATGCAGCTTGGCGTGGAATCGACTTCCAATACGACTCTGGGCTAACTCTGTTCCCATGATGACGAAACTAACTACTCATGTGCTGCAGTCAATTTCCACAAACAGTCTGTCAAACCCTCAGGGATAATGAGATGATCCGCGTTCATGCACCAGTGGTCTGGCTCCTTGAGAGCAAAGTCAATGTGCTCCACACAGATCTGCATCAAACTCTGCAGGAAGGTGATGCCTACCTGCAGACATGCATCAGGATTGGAAGCCGGGCACGTCGCGACAATTTCTACACAGATGGATCGTGAAATTGCCAATTCTGGATAATTCTGGCAGACTGACGCAGTCTATGCCAGGCCGATAGCGCCATGGGAAGCTGTTGTACACCCGGTACAAGGGTTCTTTGTGCAGTGCATCCAAAAACGAAACCAGATGAACCAATTTTTGCTACAATGGACTAAGGTTCTGGTGACTTGCCTCCGTCTTAGCAGACTGCTTGGGTTGCTTACTGTTGATAGGTGATTGCCGAGTAGGTTCGCTGGCGCGGCAAGCAGGCAGGGTGCAAGGGGGCCACATGCCCACAGGCAGACATGTAAACCAACTGACTTCTGGCTACCTTTTGTTTGAATTTGTAATGAGGCCCATGCGTGGTTCCCCTAAACCGACGAGCATCTTCTGCGGTCACGACACCATTAGAAAAACAAGCTTGGCTGAGCACCTAACCTGGGACCAGTTTTCAGCTGGGCAAATCTCAACTACTCAGCAATAAATCTTTCAGCCCAGATGCAAGGCTTAGGGGCGGCGACCCTTGCAATTAGACCCTGAGCACGAAATGCCTCTTCACACTGCACTTCGTAGTAGTAAATATATCTGTCGAACATCTCCACCCACAGGCCAACCTGGCGAGAGCTTTGCGGCTTACGCAATTAACTACGGACCATGTCGAACTGACACGTGAGGAACACTTCTACACAGGGTGCAGATAGTGTGGCAAGCGCCCAGAGGTTGGCTTTGGGATCGGGATCTACGTGACAGATGTGGGCGGTCGGCGGCCGTGTCTATGGAGGAGAGTTGGTGGAGACTACTTGTAGGATAAATCCGTCCCACGACATGCCGATCATGCCTCCGAGAGATTGGACACTTCAAAAACCTGATGGACTGACGAAACAAGGACCAGCCAACTTCTAAAAAAATCTAGGGGCCGAGTGAACAAGTCGCTTAACTTATGAGGCTTAAGATGGCATTCATAGCACAATCCTCAAGGGTCTTGGAAAGGGAGCTTTGAGCTTTGAAAACCAATCATCCCATGCCTTAGCACCGAGCGCATAGGGAGCCCATGCAAGCATAATCATTCTGTCGACACCGCATTCTTCACTCCCCCACCTGTGCGGAGTCCGACTGCACCACAGCCTCACACGTTTTGACACACCTGCCAGGATCTCCAAGCGAGCTTGACATGGCCATCCGCGCGACGCTGCGAGACTCTCTGCAAGTCGGTGCTACAGTATCAAGCACAGGCCTTCCCAGCATTATTCTACCAGGTATGAATGCAAGTTGAGTATCCCCTTGTTTCAGCACTACTGCCGTACATCCACGAGACACGGCCATACCAGGCCTCTCTAAGCATTCCCGCACTCTCTTCCCATCTCGTCTGGCATCGCCTCGGCTGTTGCTGCAGCTGCTCAGGTGCGGCTGCGAGGATGAAAGGCTGGAAGACGTACGCGGTTGCACGGGAGACTATCAGCATACCAACCAAAATGTGTGCATCAGGCGTGGTTCTGACCGCCGATGAAACCTGCAACAACCCTCATGAGCTCAGTAGATGATCGACTTTTGTGTGGTAGTGGTCCGAGTAGTCGTCTAAGGTCCGAGTGGCACCAGAAAAGCTGAGAGCAAGCGGACACTGCCCGGCACTGCATTGGCCTGAAGTTGCGACCATGAGGCTGCTTGACACAGTCTGATACAGCCAGCACTCGCAGCGCTGCAGCCATCTAGCAACAACATTGTCATTGTCAGAATGCCCAACTTGTTTTCAGAGGGCTCAGACGCTCGAACAACGCTAAGACGCTCGGCCAATGCAAGATTCCTTGGCCCAAGGCTTCTTCAGCAGCTTCGCCGCGTGCCTTCCCAGCTTTGGGAACTACAGGCATACCGGTTCAAACTGTTCAGCAAAATCTTCCAAAGGTCCCATGATCTTGAGAGATCCCGAACTTGTTGAAGAGATCCCTCTAGCAGGTGTTCTTGAGCGGTTGGGATTCACCTTGAACTCTCACTTTGCAGTTGTCTTGCCATGTCGAGATTTCAGGCTTCAACCTCTCTGAAGGACATCTGACAGAGCTGCACCTGCATGCTTCATCGATAACGGAACTCACGATTCGGCATGCTGCTTAGTTACTTGCAGTTGTGCAGAGTGCAGAGGCTACGAAGCAAAGAGAGGGAACTGCATAGCAATGCTAGTGAAGCTTCTTTTCGATTCAAGCCAATCCTTGGAGCCCTCAAGAATGAATCGCATCCACATTCCAAGAGTGCCTGGTAATCTTCTGTGAGACATTGTCAAAGTTCTCCGGGTCCAGGGCCGCGATTTTGCACAGGGTACCAACCTCATATGTGAGCACTGGAGACAGAACTCAAGAACGAAAGCAAGGTCGAAGGTCGAAGGTTTAGCACAGGACCGGATCCAGGCTGCTGCTGCATTGCGGAAGTCTATGTAGCGTTGACTTCATGTAGACAGCAGCTCAGCCCGTTGGTGTGGAAGTAATTGCAGGATTTGAGGTCTTTGTGGGACGTTTCAAGATTCACGCTTGCTTTTGGGCTTGAGATGGGCATGCGAGGGCGCATGGTTCAGGATTGCAGCTTCATAGGGTGTGACCGGAGACCGACAGCTTCTGCATTGCCACCTTGAGGCTGCCACTATGTTATGGATGCCCTTGTATTGCTTGGAGCTGTCCGAAATCTCCTCCTCAAAGAGGACAAGGGCCTGCCAGTTTTTGTTGCTGTCGTTGCCTTCCTCGGCACACAGACGTAGGGCAACTTCGTCGAGCCACCGGCTACTTGAAACAGCTCACCCTCACTCTCAAATCCCTCCGGGCCAGTTCACAAAGAGAAGCCGGGTGCACTAGAGTCACAAGGGTCGACCCTCGTACACTTACGCGACTGTTCGGGCTTCCAGGACAACCCGAAAGGCCCAAAATGCGATTAGCTATGCCGGGTTCTGGTGCTTCGACGCCACTACAAGTGTAACTGGTGACTCACTCTACATACGCATTTCCGAGAGAAGCCTGAGAACCCAAAGCAAAGCCAGCTTGCCTGTGTGAGGAATTCATACGCGATGGGCTCATAGCCTCCCTGTGCACCAGTGGCTCTCTCAACTTGGTCTGCCGAGACCTGGCAAGTCAAAGGGCAGGTCAAGGCAGGGGCCAGGGCCAAGGGCAGGGCCAGGGAGTGAGGACGGGGCAAGGAGAGGTCACAGATGTGGCTTTGGAGGTCCGTAATTTCAACTGGCTCTTCTGAAGTGTTACGGGCAATGATGACATGACAAACGGTGCATTGCTGCAGGGTGAAGTAGCGCAGCTCGAATATGACCTCGCAGTGACGGGTCGGGAATGTCGTACCCTGTCTCCGGAGTCTCCGGGTGGTCCTGATGGTGCCCTATGGCGGCACAACCACGCACGGGCTTTTGCAGAACTGGCAGCCGGGTAGCTTCCGGCATGGACCGTGAGTTTGCAAAAAGCAAATCTGAATCAAGGTAGCAACATGTAGCCAAGCCAGAGAAACCAACCCACTGCTGGAATCTGAGATTCCCAATCCGCTCGAGCAAACCTTCCAAAGAAGCTTTGGCCGTGACTAGACTTCCGCGCCCAGTGTGCCCAGGGCCCGTGCGGCAGCAGCAAGCCAAAGATGGAGCGCCATGTCCGGTGAGGACTGCATGAGCCTCGGCTCAGGCACGTCCTCTCGACAAGAACCCGACGTATGCAATCCAGACAACTCTATGAATTCCTCTCAAATAGAGGCCGTTCATTTAACGAGCTGGGCATCTAGCGCCGTGTTCGTCTTGTGCACGAACTGGAAGACCTGCGTCGCTTCGGTAGGTGTTTTTGGGGCTTATAAAGACACCAACGTTTCTCAGTTGCGTGATTGTAGTGGCGCGTGGTTGTCAGTACATTCTGCTGTGTGATCGGTAAGTGAGTTTGACTCCGGGGATGTGTGATGGATCAGAAAACTGATTCATGTGCTGCTTGAGGAGGCTTTGGACTCTCTGTGCTTGGAACTGGCATCGGAGAGATGCAGGACTGGTGTCGACATCTCCGCACAGTGTAATGCATCTACTTGGCTTAGGCACTAGACAAACATAGACAAACTCTCCCGACAGCCCCCTGCTGCACGCAGGTAGGGTTTGCAAGTGCATGTCAGAGTCAGATCATCATTGCATGGGAACGGGCACAAGCCAAAGGTATTGAACGTTTTGGATTCGATGTTTGCGTACAGACTTGCATGCCGAAGTGCATCGCGGCGGAAGTCTGTGCAAGACAGAGTTGTCCCTATAACCATGCTACTGCACGGTTCCGTCGTGCCAGTAATGCTTGCGTTCGTCACCTTAGCATGGGATTCAGAATCTTTCAAAGACGGGTCGCGATCCAAGCGTTGGGTCCTACGTAGATTGCTTTCCAGTTCCAGCAGGCCGTGCCTTCTTCATGCTGACTGCAGGTGGCGGGACCGCCTCATCTCCTTCCTGCTGGTTAACTGGCTTTTTTTTTGACGGATGCACAAGATCAGCGAGCAAAGCTTGCTCAGGTTTGGGGAACCTTCAGCCCTTACACTTTCCCAACTCGAAGCATCAGAAACCTATGACCCATGCCACCCAGCACAACACTTGGCACGTGCGCCGAGCTGGAGCTAGGTTTGCGCTTTCGAGAGTTGGGAATCTCTGTCAGCTGGGTGCATGGGAAGTCGGAGTCTGTCTTATACAATTTGTATGCTACTCTCGCTCGGAGGGGAGGGGAGGAGATTATGATAGTTCTCCATCTTCTGCTTAGCTGGCTTAGCTCAAAGCCCAGCATAGCAACCTCTTGGGCGGGGTTGTCATCGCAAGTGTTGTAGACAGCCAGCACATCCACACTTTAGACGGACACATGCAGCTCCAGACGAACAAGAGCTTGAAGCCTCACGCGCGCCTCGAGCCCGAGGCTTCAAGCTCCGAAGAGCTTAAGGAACACACCCACACCCCGCAGCTCTGTAAAAAGCCAGCCCCCGGCTCCGGTTTCTGCTGAGCCTCGGCCCGGCGTTTCTCCCGTGCAAGGATCTTTGGCACGAGCCCGAGGGCAGCGAAGAAGATGGGCTGCAAAGTGAAGACGAGCCTTTCAGCTGATCGCTACCTCTTTCTGCCTGCTCCGGGCTATTACGTGCTGCAGCGGACATCTGTCAGGAAAGTATCAGGCTGGATCTTGCGTGCAATGCAACTATTTCGTAGGGCCCTTACACTCCTATGCAACAGATGCACAGGTGCACGAACATCGGCACACTCCCACTTCGCCTCATACTCATACGAGCATCAAAGTTTTTAGAGCCTCGCAGTGCCTCGCAGCGAATACACAGCCGGCCTGTTCGGTCCACCCTGTCCGAAGAAGCCTGCATTGACTGCGGCCAAGTGCGAAGATTCAACGACTATGACGCGCTGCGCCTATGCAAAGGAAGCCATTCTGCGGCAGTGAGACATCCCGCTCCAAGAGCTGTAGGTATTCACTGTTTTGGCTGCCTTGGTCCTCTTGCAGCCTGGAGCTCGGGATGTGTCAAACGATGACTACTGGTCAATTGAGACCAACCGTCTTGATGTCTGGTGCCAGGGATGCAAGTGCATGTGATCACGGCCGGATGTGTGGGACACCTCACGCCCTGCCAAACCAAGGCGAGAAACATGAACACCTCCGGCCTCCGGGTCTACGCGACTTGCAGGAATTATGACAAAAGCCTTCGAGCACTCCGGACGGACCGCCCCCTAAGAGTCGGAAGAGCATGCACCGAGGCCTCGCATCGTCGTGAGGATCTGAAACTCAACATCGCTATCCTCGTGCCGGACCTGCAAATGTCGGGAAGTTGAATGCTTCAGGACTTGTGAACGCACGTTTACCTCCGACTTGTCATAACAGGCCTCTGGGCCCTCAGCCTTCACGCATCATAAATTCGAGAAAAGTCTATGTTGCTTCTAAGCGCTGCACCTGATGCACGAGCTTGCAGACCTTGCGGAATCGGGGCTTTCGTGCCGGGTCTCCAAGTATAGTCGGGTGCTCGGGAGTCTTAACCCCATGGATTTTTGGGGAGTGCTTTGGGGAGTGCATGAACTCCATCTAAGCAAAGCTGAGCTGCCTTCATCGGGCAGGATTGACAAGACTTGGGTTTCAAGCGTTCGGGTGCAAACTGTAGAATTACCGGGGTCTGGCTGCTGTTCCTTCTGCATGCAGCTCGTCAAGCAGCCGGTTTTTGTTGGTCGTGCAACTAATAGATTATATAAACTAAAACGAACCTCAAGCTCCCGAGCTTGATAATATTACCGGTTGAGGTCCTAGAGCTTTCCGCAGACTTATGCACTCGCACATCCGTGGCAGGAACACACTGCTCGAGCCGCTCGAAGCACTCATCTGGCTTACGACCAGCGCAGCGCTGGTTGTTGTGACATCGTTCGTTGTCGCCCAACTGTTGCTACTACACTGCTCTTCACACAAAGAAGAACTGCCAGTCGCGGACGTGGCCACACCCGCTTCGGCGTTTGTTTCGTTGAGAGTAAGAAACCGTCACACAGGAGGAAGCCATGGGCTTGTGACGAAATTGCATAGGCATTGCGGCCTCATGAGAGAGCTCATTAGCCTCTCGGAAACCTAGGGCCGTTAGGGTGCTACCCACCGAGAGGCCACGTTCTCGTCGCGGTCACCTTTGTTTACGGGCGCTAAAGGACGCAGGATCGGCTGGCGGGCATCATTTGCAAGCGCTTTTCTGAATTCGCCAAAAATCCTGCCATCTGTCCTGGGGGTATTTGGGTCCTTGCCCCGCCACACGCATGCATCTGTCAGGCACAACCTAGCGGCGGTTAAACCTCCAAGAAGCTACTGGTAGTACTGGTAGCTGTTCGCGGGCACAAAATTTTCCAAGGTTCACAGGATCCATCACCTGACCCGTCACCTCCGACCAAAGTTGGTCGCATCAGAAGCTATTGGCTTGGGAGAATAATACTATCACAGTGTCTCACACCGGTCATGGGTTGAGTCGATACCACTTGCTCCAATTAAAAGTCCAGCACTTGAGGGTGCTTAGCGTTCGGAGTGTTGCGATGGAAGGATTGCCGAACATATTTGCCCCTTCCACTAGCTCATCAGTCGGCTGTGCCGGTCCAACTTGCACAGCTGCCAATCCGACAACAAACCTGAAAGACACAACTGGAGAGTTTCGGGCTAGGGGTCTGAGGGCCGGCGTGCCTTGTGCTGCTCCTCTGCAAAGCGGGCTTTGTCTTTGGCCTCATCCATCGGCGTGTCCTCCTGTGCTCACCGAAGGTAGCCATGTCTGGTTTGGGCTACACTCTCTCGGTTTACCCTCATTCCTGTTTCCCAGCTTGGACTTCACACCTTGCTTTGGAGGAATGTCGGGAAGGTCTGTGTGTGTGTGTGTGTGTGTGTGTTTGTGTTATTCTGCTGTACATGCGAAAAACCTGCATTCACATGTCCACTTTTCCTTGGCGTTTCTGTTTGAAAACCTTTGTAGGTACATGCTTTGACCCATGGATTTTTCTTGTTTTCATGCTCTTTTCGCTTTTAAGTTTGCAGGGGGCGTGGCGGTCACATCCTAGCCACGCCAACGAAGCTATGGATGTTGACTGGATGGGTTCACAGACGTGTGAGCCTGTACCTGCAAAAAAGCTGGGCCCCTGAGCCAGCGAGATTAGCAAAAGTTTCTTTCGAACAAGGCAGGTTTGCAGGTTTGAACATGTCTTTCGCTTGTTTTGAAGCTTTGTACGGTTGCTGCAATCTGTTTGAGCATGTCCATGAGAGTATCTGCATTGGACGATCAGAACATCCAGAAGGCGGGTCAGTGGGAGCCTTTCCAGTTGTGTTCGGCAAGAGCTCCCTCACGAGGGCCTTGTCGCTATTCGGCGAAGTTGCCGGCCCACCGGGGTTCTTGTGTTAGCAGCTCCGGAAATCAATTCCGTTTCACAACATGTTCAAGTGGAGATCACTGAGTGGAAATCACATTTCTGGAAATCAGATCGGAGTCGCATTCTGGAGTCGCTTCTTGAGATCATTCCGGCTTGAGCTTTGCAGTCAGTTGTTGTTCTCATTTCCTGCCATGGATCGTGAACGCTCCCCCCGCCGCAACCCCTTCTGGAGCTCCTCCTTGCCGGCTTCGGTCCCACCTACCCCTGAGAGTTGGCAGCACCCTGCACCCCGACCTGCCCCACCAGTGAACAGACCGGCAGTGCTTCAGCCACAGAATCTTACGTGGCAACCCAATCCACGTATTGCTCAGATTATGAACATTTCGCCAACCCCCCGCATTCCAGGCCTCCCATCCCCACCTGCTGCAAACTCCCCGAGAGTCTTCGGCCCGATGATGCCCGCTGAGTTTTGCCAGAACCCAAACTATTTGGATTCCCGTTGTATTGCAGGCTTGAACTTGGCTCGTTGGGTAAAGAAGACTGACTGGACAGTTCGAAAGCAGATTGATGGATGTCCGACCCATATGATACCGCTTCACTCGTTGCTCTATCAAGGTTGGAATTCGTATTGGGTGCGCCATATTGCCGAAGGAAAGCCGACTTTCTTTGCAGGCTTCAAATCGATCGGTGAAGTTGTATTTTGCCATGCCTTGTTCGGAAAGCTGCGAGATGAAGACGTCGACTTGGATGAGCTTGCTTCTATTGTGCTTGGTATCAGTGACCCCGCTTCCAAGAGCAGCGGTTCGGACTCAAAGTCGCAGGCCACACACTTGTTGGCACAGAAGGTTGTTGACTACATGCTAGGTCTGTATCCTCAGGCCTCTGTTGACACAGAGAAGGCAGCCATGGCCAATCAGATCCAGATTCTTCAACAACAACTTGCGAATTTCGAGAATGCTTCCCCCTCCCGATCTTCTAATCAAGAGGTTGCAGTTCCGAAAACGTTGCCGATTGAAGAAAGCCCCCAAGGACGTGTGCCGGAGTCTGCGCCCTCAGCTCAGAAAGTTCCGGATGGTGCCACTCGCCTTCTTCGTGGTCAGACGGCTGAGCCCAAAACCAGTCTCATGCAGGCATTCCAGAAAGGCAAACCATCGGGGAATCATGCTGAACCTTCGAGTGTCGAGCCCGATGAAGCTGAGACCCAGGGTCGCAGCCCAGGCAATTCGAGTTCTGCTCCTCAGCCTGAGTATGGAACATCCTCGCATGTTGGACAGGTTGTGAAGATTGTTCTCACGGATCCCAGCAAACGTCACTTCTTGAGTCGCAGTTGGAAGGCTTGCAAGTCGGACAAAGAAGTATCGACGTGGATTGAAGGATTGAACTTGAGCAAGAACAATCGACAGAAGCTCCAGACATGGACAGCTCATGTCCAACGATGGCATGCGGACCTTCCTTCCAATGAACAGGCCGAATTGGATCAGGTTGTTGCCAATTGGGGCGTACCCATCCGTGATATTCCCAAGCTTAAGGCGAATTCTCTGCTCCGTATTCTTGCTGCCGGAACAATTCTTGTGGCTTGACTACAGGCCATACTGGATGCCAGGGACGTGTATCGCATTGACAATCCGCCACAAGGTTGGTGGAAACGGCACCGAAGTGAAGTGGATTTACTTCGGAATGCTCATCTATTTTTCCAAGGTCTCTACGAGACACCTTTAAAATGCTCCAGCTACACCTGGAAATTCTTTCAGACGCAGTCGGTGATTTATTGTCGCATCTTTCTCCAGCCTGAGTTACAGAAATTCATGTATGTCGGATCATCATCCCAAACACTGGGCGACCGTGAGCGTACAAGATGGGGGAAATTCCAACAGATCAGGGCTGGCAAGTCAGTGTGCGGTGAACTTTCGCTGTTTTGGCATTATCGACGACAGAATTATCACATGGCCATTCCTCTGTTGATCATGCATGTCCCGCAGGTCGATTGTTTGCACACGATTGAGCAGACATTTATCAACTTGCTGCAGCCTCACCTCAATGCTCCTTGGGTTCGCTCTCTTGTCAGAGCAAAACATGCACAGATTGCCAACTCGGATCCAGTCAGATGTGTTCGCAGATTTGTGACCTCGTGGAGAACCTTTCGACGCTTTCGACGTCGGAAGTTCCAGCTCACTGGACTGACTCCTTCGGTCTTCCGGTCGACACACATTGTTCAGAACATTGTATACAGTTATCAGATTTTGTTTGACTTAGCTTCTGACGGGTTGAAGTCCTTTCTTGCCCAAAAATATCTGCGCAGCAACCGAGTTGACTCGGATTTTCTCTATAGATTATTCAGGATGGCCACTCATCTGGGTGACCCGTTCTATGAGACGATCTGCAGGTCCAGATTGAACACTGTGCTGCAATTTCGACAGTTGAGGTGCCCAACTACATGCCGCCCCCTTTCCACTCCGTTCTTGCTGCCTGAAGTAGGCTTCAAACGCTTGGTTCGCGGCATGTTGAGAGATATTTTGGATGTATCGACGGATCGACTGCTGCCGTACCACATTCCAGCGACATCGCTCGTTGCCAAAAGTCACCCTAAAATCAAGGATGTGTTGTTTTCGCATAAACCAATCCTGCAGTCGTGGGACCCGCACGAGGAGCCGCAACAGGCTGGTGTCACATGTTGCTGCCATGAACTTCTTCGACGTCATCCACACCTGACTGTTGTCCAGGGTCACATTGCTTCTTCTGCCACGTTGTTGACCCTGCCACCTGATTTGACTCAGTTGGCCCAGTCCAGTTGCTCCAATCCGGTATTCATGAACGCCACGGATCATTGGACGATGTTTCTCGAAGACGTGAGGCATTGGATTGATTATCATGGCTTGATGCATTATCCGACTGTTGATATTCGAAGTGTGTGGCAGAAGGCATGGAAGATGCACTCACAACATGTCGGAACACATTGGTCAGTTGATCAGGTTCGTGAGTTGCGAAAAAGGACCAAAGGATTGGTGTGGCATGTCCGAGATCATGAAGGCTCGCATGCGCATGTTTTCTGCCCTGTGAAGTATTGGATGATGCTCCAGAACACTTTTACTGCTGAATCGGTCTTCAAGCCATTG
This sequence comes from Symbiodinium sp. CCMP2592, assembly GCA_905221615.1. NCBI lineage: Eukaryota > Dinophyceae > Suessiales > Symbiodiniaceae > Symbiodinium > Symbiodinium sp. CCMP2592. The sequence goes on from CAJNDT010005863.1 coordinate 95,280, forward strand.
TCGTTAAATCCTTCGACAATTATGGTTCAGATGGAACATGCAGTGCCACCTCGGATTCTTGAATCCTGTCCCTTCCGTTTTGGATCTCGTGCTGCCCGTGTGTCATGGGCTTACATTCTCCCCAAGTTCAAGAAAGAATGGAAAGGAGGCAGGCCAATCGTTAGTTTTGCCTCTCACCCGGCTCGCCAGTTCTTGGTTGTGATGGCGCGAGTCACAGAGATGCTTGTCGCTGAGGTGTGTCCTCACACCCGATCTTACAACGATGCAATTTTGCTTTGGCAGAACATACATGCTTTCTTTGAGAAGCGATGTCACAGCTCGGGTCAAGACAGACAGAAGCTTGCCATGCACAATCAAGACTTGTCAGGTTTTTTCGTGAGCATTCCACGGGAGCGGTTCATGATTACCTTTCGCATATTGCTTTGTCGTTTTTACGACGTCTCGGATGCGGATCTTGATCATGCCTTAAAAGGCGTTGTGGTGACTGTGGACTTGGAAAACAACATGTCGGTTATGAAAACTATCCGTGGTCGGCATTGCCTGTTGAATGACAAACGAGTTGCCGTCCCAATGGACCTATTTCTGGAGGCTGTACAGGTGTCTTTCAAGTTCAATCTATTCATGGTGGGTCAGCAGGCCATTCAACAAATCCGAGGTGCACCGATGGGAAGCCATTTCTCCCCGGCAGCTTGTCATGCTGTGGTAAGCCTATACGAGCACATGTACTTTGGAAAATGTCTGTTAGAGTCTTCTCGCTTGCCAACCTTTGGCCTTGTGGTTCGATACGTTGACAACCGGATGAGCTTGATTCTTGATCGCCAGGCCAACTATGCTGCTGTGCAAGCTTTTCTGCACCAGGATGTATACATACCGCCCATCGTACTTGAGTATGAGGATGGAGACCTTTTCTTGGGTTTTCATGTGGATGTACAGGAACTACGAGTACAGTATGTCCAGCCTGTTGAGACCTGGAAGTTCTTACACCCCAATTCTGCCGCCAACACACGGACACTGTTAAGCAGCTTTCGATCCAGAGCTCACCTGATTGCACGTGCTTCTTGGCCGTTGGAACAGCGTGAGGCCGATCTTGATCAGCTATTGCAGTCCTATGTACGACAGGGATTCGATCCGCTGATGATGTACCCCATTCTGAAACGTGTTAGGCTACAGTTTAACAATCTTCGCGCTCGCCCGACTGCAGTGTAAACAGACTTTGCCTTCGTTGATGCCCGCGCTTGCATAGTGTCTCAGTCCATGTACCATTGAGCTGGTTGCTTGCCATGTATCCTTTGCTCGAGAGCTTTTGTGCCTTGTATATTCTGTAGCTTCCTGCAAACTCGACCATGTCCGCGGAAGACAGTCTAAATCTGTTCCCGAAGTCCTCGGGCCCTCCTGGCCCTGTAAGTGGCTCCGTGGAAATGTATATGCGAAAGAATGTTGCACAAGAGGTGAACCAAGCCCTCGCACCGCCAGACACACTTCCAGCATGGGCACAGCCGACCGGAAGCGCTTCCGGAGGCCGCCGCGCTCTCCCTGCTCCACCTGCCCCTCCTTCTTCTTCGACTCCTTCGCTCCCTCAAGTTCATGTGGATGCCGCGCTTCCCCGAGCTCCTCCCCCTTCGCCTTTTTTGACTCTCACTGAAGGTAGTGGATCTTCGGCCCAGTCTATTCAGATTCATGACGAAGGTATGGCAAATCGGGTTATTGAAAGCCTGACCTCTGTTCGGTTGTTTGGCACTAATCGGGACGATCGTTCAAGGAGCCCGGTTTTGAAGCCGTGCCCGCCTCTCCCACGAAAGCGTCGTCAGCTCGCCGGTGATGAACGTCTACCTATTGAAGACAAGCCGTCATCCTCAGCTCAGCTTGCTATTGTTGACGCCAGCCTCGACAAGTATGCAGTTCCGGATGGACCGGAGCTTCCAGCTCCCTCGACTGAATGGGTTTGTGTTCAGCCCTCTTCCGGACCACCGATTTGGGTCCAATTTCTGGAACCTACAAAGTTGGACAGGCCTGATGTTCAACATTCGATGTGGCCCCAATTCTATACCATTCGGGCTGTTGCAGGAATGAATGTGTGGAATTTCGATCCCACCGCTTCCGAAAAAGAAAAGAAGAAGTATTGGTCTGAAATTGAACGGGTGTTGTTACACTACCGGACTGCGCTCATGAAGGACGTCAATCGTATTAAAAGTGCGGCCGAAATTGTTGTTCCAGTCCTTCCGACTGGACCCTTCGATCTCCAGGAGAGATGGATAGCTACCATTTTGGCAGGTGCCGACCATCATGCCAACTACTCATGGTCGGATGCCCAGGATTACTTCGCTATGGGCCCGGACGCCAAAGAGCAAATTCAGAGCCTTGCCCGTATTCTATCCTCCGTGTCTCGCCTTCGCCCTTTTGTTCGAGACGATCTCCAGGCCGGCCGTGGATCTTATTGGTTGTTCCCGGCAAACTCGGACCCGGACACGGGCCTTGTTGATGATGGTTCACATGAAGCTCCCCAAGGAGTTTTCCTTATTTCAACAACGAGGCTTCCGGATGATCCTGCCACTTGTTTCGCTGTGCCCTTTGTTCACAATACAGTCCCTCAGGACTTGGCCTCGATCATCAATCAGGAAGTTGTGAGACCATCATTCTTCGACCGGGCGGATCGCACATGGGTCCCATCTACCGGCTTTTATGGCCGCATGTCTTGGCCGAAACCTGCTATTCGGCTTCCAAAGCTTGACGGATCTCAGCCGGAGCATTTGATCGCTATGAAAAATTCGATGTTGGGGGCTCGCCGCTTCGGAGGAAAGCAAGTTGATTCTCGTACATGTGCGGCGCTAGGCTGGACCTTTGTGAGGCAACACAATCATTTTAAGGCTGTCAACGCCTCCGATCAAACATTCGGACATTTCGGCGATTTGATTCACGGCCAGGATGGTCGTTGGATGTTTCGTTCCAGTCGGAGTGTCTTAGTCGGCACTGCTGTCTTTTGGACATCGTGGGCACGTGATGCATAAGTGACTGTTGATGCCTCCTCACCCCCGGTTGTCTTCGCTTGTTTTCTTCCGGCTACAGAGTGAATAAGACCAATCGCTTGCCCACATTCTGAGTGTTGCACTCCGCCGTGGACTGTACGTCTGAAAACTAAACTGTCCGGATGCTAGGGTTTGCAGTCTCAAGTGGCTAATGCATTGCAGCGCTCTGTGCATCATTTCGTCTTGCGTGCTGAACTCTTGCTCAGCCCCATGTCAACATGACCACCATAGAGCGTAGCCCTTTTGATGTAGATGCGGATGGTTTCAATTTTCAGTCACTGGACGAGTTGGCTGCATGTCTATTTCGTATTCTTGATGGTATTCCTCGACGGATGTGGTTGAGTTACAGTCGAAAGAAGGTGCGATCTACAGACCAAGCACATGCAGATCAGATATTGCTTGGCTTGTATTCTGGCGTGCAGTCTCGAGGAAGATTGCAGTTTACAAAGAACACATTCCGGTTCCCTGGCCTTACTAAGTTGATTGTCCGAATGCTACATTATTCTTCCCAATTCTCGGATCTCGCAGTTACCAGTATACAGATCAATCGCAATGTCCGGACTATTCCTCACAAAGATTCAAACAATCACGGCCCAAGTATTGGCTGGGCCATTGGAGACTGGACAGGTGGAGAATTACTTGTTGTGGACGACCGAGGTCGCTTTACATATACAGTTGATGATTTCAATTGCAATGTTGCATCGCATGGTGCTCACTTGAAAGGCAGACTCTTGGACGTCAGACAACCTTGCTGCTTTGATGGAAATGTGATTCATGCCACCATGCCTTTCACTGGAACTCGCATCATGATGGTTCTTTTCTGTGTCAAGCAACATGTTCCCGTTTCACCCCATGCCTCTTGTCTTTCTTTTGCGCGTTTTCTTGGTCTTCGTGTTCCTGTCCGTTCCTCTCTTTCCTCGTCTGTCCCCTCTGGTCCTCTCTTCTCTTCTCCTCCTTTGTCTTTGTCTGCCTTTCCTTTCTCCTCGTCTGGTCGTTCCTTGTCTTCGTCGGTTCCGTCTCCTTCTCCTTCTCCCTCTCTTCCTCTTCTTCCTCTTCTGTCTGGTCCTCCCCGTCCGTCTGCTCGTCCTCCGTTGTTGTCTCTCTCTCCTGCTTCCTCGGTTGCCTCCCTCGTGTCTTCGTCGGTCTCCTTTGGTCCTCTCCGTGTGTCCTCTGTTCCCTCTTGCTCCTCCTCTCCGCGGTCTTGGTCTTGCTCCTCCTTTCCTGGGTCTTCTTGCTCTTCCTTTGTTGTTTCTTTCTCTGACTGTAATGCCGACGATTCCGACGAGCCATGTCAGAGTGACATGTCACTTGACGCATAAAAAAGACTGTCTTAGGTTCGCTTCGTGCATTCGCATCGTATGTCTCTCACTCTCTTGGCATTGGTTGGCTTGCATGTTTTCAGGCAAGTTTGCTGCATGTGCTCAAGAAGTATGCTCCACCAATCGATAGACCATGACCCGTTGCCAGTTTCGTGATGTTTGGATGGAGGATGCGCCTCGATTCTGCATATTCTCTTTTCTTATGGTACGTAGCAGTGTGCATGTCAGCACACAGAGATGTGACAATCCCGATTCTTGCCGAAACCTGCAGCACATCCAGTGGCAGCGATGGTTGATACATGGGTTGGGACGCTGTTTTCAAGCACACAATTACCATGGACTGTCCAATGACTCTGCTACTTTCAACTTTACCCATCTTCTTCCACGATGCAGTGAGTCCTTCCTGTGCCTGTCAGTGCTGTGTCGCACTCTGACATTGCGACATATCAAGTTTCTGATGCGATTACGAGTTTGCCATGGTTCTCGATTGAAGCCCTCTTGTACATACCAGCTCATGTGTATCGAGACATGTTGGTGCCAACTTCACCAAGTTACGTTCTCGGCATGCGAATTTCCTGTCGCGCATGTTAGAGTCATCTAGGCGGCTTTGAGGTTAAAAAAGTGTCCGCCAATGTTCTGTCCATTTGTGTGCCTCAGTTTGCCAAAACGTGAGTCTTGGCAGACGTTGGTTCAAGTACTTATGCACCGCTGTTAACGTATCAATGTCTGGCTCTTTGCTGAGCTGCAATGACATAATCAGCAGTCTGGATGGAGATCAAGTCACGGCTCTTTTTCAGATCTTGGGAGATCGCCGGCAGAGGGCAGTCTTTCTTTCTCATCTTCGACGCCGGATTCAGAACGATGCAGATGCCCTTGTTGCACAACATCTTGGCGCTCCCTCCCACTCTGTCTCTGTGCCCTCTGTGCCTTCGTTGTCTTCTTTTCTTGCCCCCTCTCCTTCTCCTTCTCCCCTTCCTCCTCCTCCTCCTCCCCCTCCTGCTTTTCCTCCTCCCCTCCCTGTTTCCTTCTCTGCTTCTGGCCGTTTTCCTTTCTCTCCGTCTCCCTCTCATCCAGATGCTTCTCTTGGAGCTGTTTCGAGTGACGCTGCACCGACAGTCATGGATGGATCGACTCTTTCGGACCCTCAACAGCGTGGCGCATTGCCCCGTCGACGGCAACAGACTGCTCCTGCTGCTCGGAGAAGCAGATCCATGAGTGAATCGGAGGTCCGAGAGAGATCCCGTTCGAGATCTAGGTCAAGATCAAGCACCACTGTTTCACTTGGAGGTTCTCGTCATATCAGGTAAGCCGGACGTATGAGGAAGACAAAACTGTTGTCCCAAACTTGCTTGCAACTTCTGAGTCGCAGACATGTGTTGTGCTTTCCCGCAGCATCACACTTCGAAGTTGCTTACGGCTCAATTTGTAAGATGAAGCGAACAGCAAGTATGGCGGCCCTTCCGGCCCCAGCTCCGATGGTCAGGATTCCAGTTGTTATTCCTCCGGATATATGCTCTGGCGGACGTGAGATGGGTTTCTGGCTCTCTTTGCCTACAGATTCTACGATTGATGACTTGAAGAGGAAGGTGTGCGATGAGCTTGCGAACCGTACGGGGATTCCACCCCGTTTGAACGCCTTCCAATTACGGCAATTTGGTCAACATTTACCATTCTCTTCGATTTCTCGAGTTGCTGCCTTTCCGCATACTACGCAGTCAGTTCACTTTGTGAGAACCTGGCCACACGAATCATCGTGGTGAACTTGAGCAGTGTGCTGATCAAAGAAATAAATGCTGTATTGCGGTCCGTTATGCGAGCTCATGAGTTTTTGTTGCTTTTGCAATCTACCAGTTGTCCTTCTTTTACTGCAGGATGTGAGCCCGAATGTTTTCGTAGTGCCTTCTGAAGGTTGTAGACATTTCCTCGACGCCATGTGGGAACTTACTGTTCTGACCGAGAAAGTGCTGACTTTTATCAGCACCCGACGCCATATTATTTTCTTCTTCACCTTCCCACCATTAGATCCACTTGAGACTCTGGATGTTACTCTTCGCAGACATGGATTCCATACGATGTATGATCTTGAACAGTTTGTCACACAATGCAGAACAGAAGGTATGGATCTTCGTGCTGAAGTATGGGAGTTCTTTATGCAAGGACCCAGTGTGTACACGCCGATTACGTGTGAAGCTCCCGCATTACCTCATATTGTGGTGTATGCGTCCGTTTGCAAAGACTGGTATTACACTATCATCCGATTGGTTGGCGATCGCACATTCTTCAATATTCAGCAGCTTTGGCGTCTTGCCCAAGTGCGCCATGCCAATGTGGAATGGATTCATCACTCCAATGAAGACCGAGTGCGTATTGGGTCGGCTTTCATCGATGATCTTAATGTGCGCCGCATTGTTCACCCACTGTAAAGTGTAGATTCGACCTGGACTTGAGTGGATCACGCCACATGAGTATAAATGGTGTCCTTGGTCATGCGAGTCTTGACATGTGGCCCTAGGATTGCCTTCTCTCGTGCTGATGTGCAGTGCTCAAGCTTTTTTGATGTCTCAGTGTGTAATCATGTCGTCCAGTGGTCGTCGTACTCTTCGTTATGAACCAGGGTCGAGGCGAGCCAGCGATGACAATTTGGAGGATATTGTGCAAACATCAGCTGCCGATGCCCTCGATGCTCTTCGCTCTAACGACATCCACCCACAAGACCTTATTCGGTTGATGCTTCGTGTTGTCGAAATCCTACGTGATTCTTCGGATTTTCAACAAAGGATGTCACGATGCTCCGGATTGTGCTCTCATACGAACTGTGGTCGTGTATGTGCTCGAGCAGACGAAGGTCACAATCATTGCCGATGCTATTACCACCAGGTTATTGACCGCAGTGAGAGAGCCATCAAGAAGCGTAGACGTGAATAGGCTTGCTACTCACACGATGATTGGGAACAGTCGCAAAAGACCTGCACCTTGATGCTTCTGTGCCCCTTCGGGGGCCTGTTTGTGTTATTCTGCTGTACATGCGAAAAACCTGCATTCACATGTCCACTTTTCCTTGGCGTTTCTGTTTGAAAACCTTTGTAGGTACATGCTTTGACCCATGGATTTTTCTTGTTTTCATGCTCTTTTCGCTTTTAAGTTTGCAGGGGGCGTGGCGGTCACATCCTAGCCACGCCAACGAAGCTATGGATGTTGACTGGATGGGTTCACAGACGTGTGAGCCTGTACCTGCAAAAAAGCTGGGCCCCTGAGCCAGCGAGATTAGCAAAAGTTTCTTTCGAACAAGGCAGGTTTGCAGGTTTGAACATGTCTTTCGCTTGTTTTGAAGCTTTGTACGGTTGCTGCAATCTGTTTGAGCATGTCCATGAGAGTATCTGCATTGGACGATCAGAACATCCAGAAGGCGGGTCAGTGGGAGCCTTTCCAGTTGTGAGGCGAACGAATGTCTGAGGATCCGGCTCTGCTTTTGTGCCTATTTGTCTGTCGGTCTTTGCCAAAACTGCTTTTCTGCAGGCCTGTCTCTGTGTGAGCATAGTTCGAACACTCACTACCAGTTGCCTGGTATGTGTCACCTTCTGCGTACCAGAAACTTGATCTACAGTAAAAAATTCAAACTTGGTACTTCCTCCTTTCCCCTCCTCCAAATACTGCTTCTGCAGCCCCTACAACTTGTACTGTGGAGAAGATGAAGGAAACAATGTACCTACTTATCCTCATGCATCCTCATAAGCATCAGAAGAATAGCATTATCATTCTCACCTCAGCCTGCATGGCAGAAGGTTCAAGTTTGAAACGAAATTTGTTCGGGGCTGAACAGCAAATCCCCCTTAAACCAAAGACCTCTGCTGTGGTCCCTGCTGCAGCCAAACCATTTGTTCAGTCGAGCAAGCTGATTCGAAACCTCACGTATGACCTATGCATCCTATGCACAGCCAACCGCCCAAGTACTGGAAATAACAAACCTCAAGGCACCAAAGAGCTGGCAACGAATACCAGTTTGCATGGCACCTCGTCCTTGAGCAGGGGGCCGATGAAACCGAAAAGTGCCGTAACATCGTCCACACTGCTGAGGGCACGGTCGTCCTGGCGAATATTTAGTTAGGGCCTTGTAACTCGAGCTGCCTTTAGGCCTTTAGGTATGCCGGCTTTGGACACGTAACGTTCAAGTCATCAAGCTGGCTGCGCGAAACTGTAGCGGAGCATGCCAGGGGACATGCTGCACACGTGGACTGAATTTTCATTTTCTCCCCCTGCACACAGGCGATTCTGAGCACAACGTAGGCTGCCAGAACAAAAACGCAGCGCAGGCGTTTTGACTTTGAAGCATCACCCCTCTTACACAGCTTCTACACCTGCGAGTCGTCATAGACTTCGCACAGCTGCCAGAAGATGCGCCTGTAGGCCTGTAGCCTAAACCAGAATCATCAAACACCTACAAATCCCATGCATTATTTCGAAAAGGCGTGCGCTTACCTCACACGAGGCATTTCCGGAAATTGACCTCAAGCTCCTCGCGGTTAATATTCTTCCCGATAAAGGTCAGCTTGCAGACTCTCTCCTCATCAGGCTCCCATGGGCGCTGTGGGGAGGCAGTGAAGGCCATGTGAACTGCCTGGAACACGAACTTCTCCTTCATGCCCTTCACGGCCAGCACACCCTTGGTACGAAAGAGGTCTGCCCCTTTCTCCTGGAGCACCTTGCCAAGCCAACCATTCAGCTTCTGCTGATCTACCTCGCCCTTCACGTGGAAACCTGCAGACGTCACACGGTCATCATGTTGATGGTCTTGGTTGTCTTCCAAGAAGGCATCATCCATTTCCAGGATCTTATCCAAGCTGAAGGCCTGGATGCCGAGAATGAAGTCCATGTCAACTTTGCTCTGAGTGGCACGGCGGATCTTCACAGACTCGTTGATCATCCGGATGCGTCTCTCCACTTCCTCTAAATGTGGTTCGTCGACTAGGTCACACTTGTTCAAGACAATGCGGTCTGCAAAGGCCAACTGTTCCACAGCCTCGTTCTCGACGCCCTCAGGCTTCTCTTCATCTAGGTGGGGGATCAGGTGCTTGGCATCCACAAGGGTCACGATACCATCCAGGGACATCTTCTGCTGCACAAAGTCGTCTGCGAAGAAAGTCTGTGCGACAGGAGCTGGATCTGCCAAGCCGGTGGTTTCGATGATGACGCCGTCAAGTGGCTTGTTGTTCTTGACTGCGTTCTTGATCATCTTCTTTAGCCCGGCAATGAGGTCGCCTCGGACGGTGCAGCAAATGCAGCCATTGTTCATCTCGATGATGTTCTCCTGTGTCGCGATTGAGCCGGCCTCAATCAAGCCGTCGTCGATGCCGACCTCTCCAAACTCGTTCTCGATGATGCCTATGCGCTTGCCGTGGTTCTCGTGCAGGATGCGATTCAGCAGTGTCGTCTTCCCACTTCCAAGGAATCCGGTGAGTACCGTGACGGGCACCTTGCTTTCTGAGAGCCTTGCCTTCTTGAGTGCCTGCACCTGTGCCACTTTATCCTTCAGCACCCCGTCTGTGCTCCCCAATTGCTGTGCACACTCGTAGTCACTGGCTGCACGCTTATGTGCACCCAGGCCCGTAAGAATATCACCACGGAGCTCGTACGTTTGCCGAAGGGTGTCTTTCTGCTCCGCAGAGACCTTCGGAACCATCTCGGCGATGAACGCGGGGGGGTCCTTCAAAATCTTGTCCGACTCGTCGCCCAAAACCTTCGCGAAGGCTTGCATGCAGGCGTTGATGTGCTGCACAGCATCGAAGAACTTCCCTTCCTTCAGGGTCGCCTGTGCTGATGCCAGACTTTCGGTCCAGTTTTCCGCCATCGCGTAAGGCTTTAATGCAAGAGTTCTGTTCAGTGGTGTACGCCAAATTCAAGAGTTTCCAAACCCTCAACCAGCAACGCGCTTAAGAGCTTCGAGCCGGACAGCTATTCACTGAGATGCTTCCGGCAGCAGGCTAGTGTACGCTTCTCGGGTAAACCTAACAGTACAGCTTCCTGCAAGCTGTCCCACGGTGAGTTTCTTGGGGGTGTCTGCCAGACTCAGCTTCTCGCAACAATCGAACAACCATGAGAGCCGTACTGTTTCCGAGCCCGAAGTAAGGGTATACGGTAAATGCAACGAAGCACGCTTGGCTTCGTTTTGTCCGGTGCTGCCACCCCTCTTAGATGGCCTCTGTGTTTCTGTTCTCAGAGCGCCTGGCCAAAAACTGATGCAATGCAGCATGTCAGGCGTACCCGCCTGTACCTCCCACGAGACATTTTCGGAAGTTTACCTCAAGCTCCTCCCGGTTAATATTCTTCCCGATAAAGGTCAGCTTGCAGACTCTCTCCTCATCAGGCCCCCATGGGCGCTGTGGGGAGCCAGTGAAGGCCATGTGAACTGCCTGGAACACGAACTTCTCCTTCATGCCCTTCACGGCCAGCACACCCTTGGTACGAAAGAGGTCTGCCCCTTTCTCCTTGAGGATCGTGCCAAGCCAATCATTCAGCTTCTGCTGATCTACCTCGCCCTTCACGTGGAAACCTGCAGACGTCACACGGTCATCATGTTGATGGTCTTGGTTGTCTTCCAAGAAGGCATCATCCATTTCCAGGATCTTATCCAAGCTGAAGGCCTGGATGCCGAGAATGAAGTCCATGTCAATTTTGCTCTGAGTGGCACGGCGGATCTTCACAGACTCGTTGATCATCCGGATGCGTCTCTCCACTTCCTCTAAATGTGGTTCGTCGACTAGGTCACACTTGTTCAAGACAACGCGGTCTGCAAAGGCCAACTGTTCCACAGCCTCGTTCTCGACGCCCTCAGGCTTCTCTTCATCTAGGTGGGGGATCAGGTGCTTGGCATCCACAAGGGTCACGATACCATCCAGGGACATCTTCTGCTGCACAAAGTCGTCTGCGAAGAAAGTCTGTGCGACAGGAGCTGGATCTGCCAAGCCGGTGGTTTCGATGATGACGCCGTCAAGTGGCTTGTTGTTCTTGACTGCGTTCTTGATCATCTTCTTTAGCCCGGCAATGAGGTCGCCTCGGACGGTGCAGCAAATGCAGCCATTGTTCATCTCGATGATGTTCTCCTGTGTCGCGATTGAGCCGGCCTCAATCAAGCCGTCGTCGATGCCGACCTCTCCAAACTCGTTCTCGATGATGCCTATGCGCTTGCCGTGGTTCTCGTGCAGGATGCGATTCAGCAGTGTCGTCTTCCCACTTCCAAGGAATCCGGTGAGTACCGTGACTGGCACCTTGCTTTCTGAAGGCTTTGCCTTCATTGCTGCCTGCACCTGTGCCACTTTATCCTTCAGTGCCCCGTCTGTGCTCCCCAATTGCTGTGCACACTCGTAGTCACTGGTTGCACGCTTGTGCGCACCCAGGCCCGTAATGATATCACCACGGAGCTCGTACATTTGTCGAAGGGTGTCTTTCTGCTCCGCAGAGACCTTCGGAACCGTCTCGGCGATGAACGCCGGGGGGTCCTTCAAAATCTTGTCCGACTCGTCGCCCAAAACCTTCGCGAAGGCTTGCATGCAGGCGTTGATGTGCTGCACAGCATCGAAGAACTTCCCTTCCTTCAGGGTCGCCTGTGCTGATGCCAAACTTTCGGTCCAGTTTTCTGCCATGGCGTCAGAATGGCGACTAAAGTGCCTTGTCGGTGGCTAGCACGGGATGCAAATCGGACCTGAGACGAAATGGCAAGGGAGTCATGAAAGTCTAGCAGTTGAGCCCTGCCCTCAGCTGGCATCACACAGTGCCGCCCCATCCTCCACGATAGCCGTGACCATGTTCAAGGAAACTTGCTTTCGGATCTCGAAGTTCAAGAAGCCGACCAGCCCCTGAGTGGAGCGGACTTTAGTATCGGAGTGTAGAATGTAGAATCTAGGAAGGCAGGGTAGATTCACCGCAGCTAGCCGAAATACATCAAGCTTGTACCACTTTGGCTGCTGCCGGCTCCGGTGCCAAACCCCACATGTCTTGACCGCTTCTCAATCTTGCATGACTGTTGAGCGACGTCACTTAGGGCAGGACGGCGAAGTGCTCCATCCTGAGATACGCTGAGGCACACGAGTCTTCATGGAGGGCTTTGGGTCAGGAGCTGAATGAAGTTCCGCTACACGTGGGTTTTGGATTTTCAGCCTAGCTGGTGTTCTGGATCCACAGCCTGCCTGCATCTTGGGATTTCGAGTTGGAATTTCCCAGCCATCCTGGCTGATAGAAAGGGCTTGAATAGCCAAAAGTGGCATGATAATATAGGTCACAGAAACTGACGGGGCTTTCGGCTTGTGCGACTGCAGCATACTAGAGCCCATAAGAGAAGTCTAAACAGCCCTTTGAACAGGCATTCCAACGAGTCAGAGTATGACTTACAGCAAGGCGTCTTACAGGCATTTCCAGTTGGTTGGTGAATGACAGCCTGATCTCACGGTGAGGCGCGCGAGCCCCCAAGGTGCTCAGGAGGACTTTGGCAAGGCAAGGACTGCACGTCCTCTCGAACTTTGATGCTGCTGCAAGGGGCTCTCAAGCTTAAATCGGAAACACGGCACCTTCTCACCTCAAGCGCTCCTTAACTTGGAGACCGCCGGGCCTGACCACCCGGCTTGGGAAAAGCTGCACCCCCACCTCTCCCGCTCCCATAACCCACACACACAACAAACCCCAAGACTCTCGGGAAAGCCTAGCCCTATGAGAAGCCAGGTTTCAAAACACCAGCAAACACCAGCATGCGTAAAACCGCCAAAGCCTGAGCGGTAAGACTAAACCATTCAAGCCGGGCTGCTTCAGAACTCCGAGGCCCAAAGTTTTCATTGGCCCGGCCCTTGGGAGCGAATGCTTTGCAAATGGGGACAACGGTGGCTGGGTTTACCATGGAAGGCGATGATTCCTGTTACCACCGTAACAAGCTGAACCCTAACGCCCTCGACACGTGAGTCCCTGCACCAACGAGCCCTGGACCCGAGGACGACGACAACGACGAAGAGTACTTGTGCAGGTGCCCACTACTATCGCTGCTATAGACAGAAACAGATGTGCCACCTTGGTCGTCGTGCTTGCAGTAAGACGGGTCGTGGTACTGGTAGTGATGGTGGTAGGTGTGAGCCACAGGCCGCGCAAATTGTTACGAACACTATCACCGCAGCGACAACGACGACGACCCACCGCAACTACTTTATTTCCGCGTTCCCGTCATACCCGGGTTACTTTGGCTGGGCGGAGATGCGCGAGAGTCATTCTCTGGAGTGGCTCTTCAATGCTGGCCAAAGTGGAACTGCATTTGCTTCAATTCCGGTCGCTAGGACAGGCAGTGTGAATCCTGTGAAAGAAGACAGCATTTAACAACGGCAGTGCTAGTGCTGCCTAGCCGGACTTCAGGAACCATCAGGACTCGCGAGAGACATAATTATCAAACTAGCTCATCTGCTACCCCTCGGAACCAAAAAACCCGGCGCTGCCTCACTTACCCATAATTCAGGCCCCTCTTGAGGGCAGTGCACTGCCCTCATGCCCATCTCAACTTGAAGCATCAGCACTCACGGCTGACGACTCCAAGCACTTGCTCTACGTAAGTGCATTCAATGCTCTGGCACGACTTAACGATAGCGAAAAGTTGCAAAAGAGCACGGATGGGGGGGATGGTCAAAGATTGCAATAACGACCAGTGCATTCAGCATCCGTTGGTTTGCTACTCATGTTCTCAAAGCTGGCTCACAACGAGAAGTGCATGAGGTCCCAGCGGTACCTCCTGGTGAAGAAGGGAGAGTAGCCGTAGCCGTTCGGCACAACGCAGCTGTTTCTCCGCAACACCGCTTGACGTATGCTCCCCTACTTCGAAACATTTGGCGTGCCAGTGTGCACCCGCACATACCATGCCATAGAGGAGACTTCCAATGACAAGATGCCTTTGGGACGTCAGGCTTGCAAGAAGCGCGAAGCATGTATGCGGCACATAGTGTTGGCCTCCGATCCATTGCCACCGCTTCCGAAGTGCACCAGTGCTTCACTGCCAAAGTTCTGCGACGAAGCCATTGCAACCGTCAGGGTCAAGTTTTGTAGACCCCAAGCGGACAAAACATTATGTTATGTCCGTTGCAACCTGACCGCTGCAATGTTCTCAGGGACTCTGGTCACACAAATCCGAGGTCACGGCAGCAACTCCCCGATCTGGTCTGCGGCCTTCTCGGATATCGGACCGCTGCAGCCTTGCGGTCTTTGATCTATGCAAGTCACTTGCCCAAACTACGTCGGATGCTCAACTGCCACACATATCTTAGAAGAGAACTAATTATACGTCATGGATCGTTTACGCAAGGAGAGACAGGCCCAAATCCTGATAGAAAAACTGGTGAAAACCAAGTACATCCCTTAACTTAAACCTTAAGCTACGCTGCTCCGCTACACAATGAGAATCGCCTGCCGAGTTCAACATCAAATCTAGAAACCTGCTTTAGGAACGAAACTGAGAGGTATGAGACCCGCACAAGAACTAGCTCCCCAACCGATCATGGCTCCAAGATAAAACTCTAAAACTCAAAACCTGAACACCCTGAACGCCGCAGCGGCTGCCTGGTAGAGCCTTAAACTTCTGCAGGAGCTCGGCGGCAGATCCCAGGATTATGTCGACATAGTGGACCTTCCAGGAAAGCCCGAAGAAGCACGGCCGTCCTCTTTTCTCCCAGCTGTGTACGAAATGTAAGAATGTGTGACCTTCCACACAGCACGGCTGGCATGGCCATTCGTGGCGGAGCACTGTTGCTTTGTTACAGAGGGTGATGCACTACTTGCATCGCATCCCCGACCGAGCGGAGCTATTCGCACAGCCTGAACTACTTTGGCAGCGAGTAAAACCAAAAACGAAACCACCACCGCGACGACAACGACGACAACAACAAACACAATCAACAACCACTTCAAGCACAAGCATCAGCACGAGAACAATAACAATAGCAAGAACTAGCAACTAGATCGACAACAACGACAACATTTCATTCACACGCAGCGGGAGAGAACTGTCCTTGGTGAAACTTGACGTCCACGCTTTGCGAGGGGTCGACCTATTGCTCTGCTTACTACTTGCACGGTCACTCCTCACGGCAAGCCGTGCCTCAGCGCTGCACTTGCACACTCTCCGCCCCTCAGGGCTGCAAGCTGTGAAGTGGGAAGCATATGTGTCTTCAGAGACTTGTGCGGCTTTATGATTTCGGCACTTGCTCTAAGCTAACCGGCTTGGCTGAAGATTTCACTGGCTGATTGGCAGCAGGGCATTTTGCACTCGGCTGCTGTCTCGAGAGAGTAATCTAGCTTCGCTGTGAAGGCTCAGTGCGAACCACCAGCTCTATGTTGAAAAAGAGGCGGTGAGGCAATGATACGCGCAGTAGAGGCATGCCAGACGCCATCTCCAACCCGTTATTGGTGTTCGCTGATGGCGGAGTGACTCCTGCCGGGCCTGTGCTCGTGACATGAAGTTCTCCAGTTCCCGGATGGGATATCGTTGAGGTCACAGCCTTTGGTGGAGGTCCCGGGGGAGTGACTCCTCCTGGGATTCCAACTTTTGCTGGCAATCCTGGAGGCTTACTTGTGCCTCCTGGTGCCCCATCCGTGGAGGATCCACTTCCCGACGGGTTGACAGGCACCGGCGGCGGGGGACCATTAGGTGCACCAGACTTGGGTGCCACTACTTCTTCTGAGTCCGACTCCCGGATAGCATCACTGGAAGGTGGCGACCTGGGTAAGTGAGGGCGTCTCCTCACAGGTGGAGGGGTGCGAGAGTTCGCTCTGGTGCCACTCTTCTTCGGAGTTTCGGGCATGGCTACTAATCTTGACAGCTAGTGAGTTGAGCCTTGGTGGGAAAGAGCAGTAGGTGCATTTGATCCTTTGGCTGACTGTGCACTTGCAAAGACTGAGCCCTTGGCCCTGCACCGAATTGTGTATCTGGCCTCGGAAGACTTGACACTGGCAATCGATGAATTCTGAGCTTGCCCTTGAACTTGAACCTCCGATTGATTTTTATGGGCGGCTGCAAGTCTGGTTGGGGAGCGACTCCACCGTTTGGCGAGGCTCCCTTTCTGGAATCAGAGCGGCCTATTGTCGCCTCCGTACTTGGTACCGGACTTCAGACTTTGATAGTACTCTATGACAGAGGGAGGCACTACTGATGGGTGAGAATAACGCCGTTCTTACTACGGAAAAACTTCACCCCTGCCTGTGAGGCCTTGAGTGGATTGACTGCCACCAACATGGACGACTTCTCTCTGATGTCAGACACGCCCGGTTGACCATAGTCACTGTCCGAAACGAAGTGGATATGGTGCCGTCCCTCTCTGCCTCGTCCTCCTTTGCCGCGACCCTTGGTGATCTTGTTTTGTGGCAGGAGGCCTTGTTGGCGTATAGGGTCATAAAGGGACCAGTAAGTGCCGTGGAAGAGCATTCCGGGGAGCATCTCCTCCGTGAGTTCCTCTAACACCTCTTTCGAGTCCACGTCCGAGCGAGAATGTCCTTGAAGAGCTCTAATATACTTCTGTCCTTGGCAGTCTCCTAACTCGTACCTGCCTTTGCTGTTGTGCCGTACGATCTCCAGGAGATCACCTGCCGTGGCCTTCTGGTTCTGCACTCTGGGCCATGTCAACACGTCCTCCAGTTTGGCCCAACCGGCCGACGTGACAGTGATGTACGGTCTATGTCCGTGCCTGAGGCATGCAGCCAGAGCCTTCGATACTTCAAACGAGAAGCTGGTCTCTGGGTTCGTGGAGGCAGAGCTATAATCCCCAAGGTCACCCGGCTGACCTTCCCATGCCACAATAGAGGAGCTCCTTAGTGTGACCGAACTTTCGTCAGTGATCTCTGGGGTCTCGGCCGGGGAGGATCTCCACCCTTTGACCCTGACGATGGCTCTGGGACTGGAAGGGGAGGAACTCCTCCTTCCTTTCCTCGATCTGACGAGGTCGCCTCACTGGGCAACTCGTATCCCAGAGCTGTGAAAGAGTCACGAGCCTGTCGAAGCGGGATCTCTAGCATTCCGCTCCACTCACGGAGGTACTCTCCTAAGGAGAGGGTCTCCTTTGTTGAGATTTGGAGCAGCAGCGCTCGGATTTTCACCGCATCAAAGGAGTATATGAGTTGATTAGTTTTCTTACCACGTTTTTGCGATCCAGAGTAAGCTGCTTCTGCCTCGATCATGGGCCGGACGAATATGTGGCGAGGTCCTATCCTCACCAGGCAACTGTATCCGGCTGCGAGATGCCTGTTTGAAACCTTGTGGAGATACGCTCCTGGGCGGTCCTCGAAGCTTCTTGTGCCAGATAAATCTGGAGTCGAAGGTAGGAGTCTTCCCGTGGCTAGTATCCCATGTAAACATTCCAGGTGTGTGCCGTGGAATGCAACCTCGCTGTCTCCGGCAGGAAGGATGTTCGGAGAAGAGTACTCAAATCTGAACCATCCCTTCTCCTCCGCTGCTGGGAAACCAAGCTTCGACATCAAGGGCTCATTGGCCAAGCCCCGGCGGGAAGCTAAGAAGGTCTCGAGTAGAGCATTGGCAATCTCAGGGGTTGGCCTCTCAGCTTGATCGAGGCCATCTCGTAGCTGTTGAGTCACTGTCACCATGACTCGGTGGTTGTTCAGGTCAGTGATGGATCCTGCACAGTCTGTTACGAGACTGGGAAAAGGCGTGTACCCCACAGACTGAAGTAATTTAATGACCACGTCGGCTCGGTCATCTGTAGCCTGTTGTTGGGAGAGGTCCCCTGAGGGAGGATCTCCACTCTTGGCCTTTGCTGCAGGGGGAGTATCTCCACCCTCACTGTGCCCAGTGCTTCTCTTTTTGGAAGGAGGAGGAGAGGGAGTGACTCCACCCTTCCCACTTCCCGGCTCTTCCAGTCCGCCAGTGCCTTTTGAGGCACCTTTATATGCTGGATAACTTTCACCGTGAGCACGGGCGGAGCGCCTCCACTGACGCAGAAAATTTCTATATGTGACATGCGGAAGTTGATCTCGTGCCCGTCGCTGGCAGAAATCCGCATACTCATCCTGAAATGAGGGATCTTGGGTAGACTCTGGTCGTGACATGTTGCTGGCTCTTGAGAGAAACCTGCGAGATGCGGGCACAAGCTGATTTAAGGCACTAGACAGGTGAAAGGCTGGCAGTGGCAATCCGAGCTCCAGGCAACCACAAAGATGAACCTGCATCATTGGAAGTGGTTTGCTGAAAGCTCCCAGTTGCTCTTGGCAGATGATGAGACATTTTGGGGGCTGCACTCTTCGGACCTGTTAAAAACCCCTGGGGAGAAACTCCACCATCTGTGCAATCTCATTGGGAGAGACTCGGCCAACCGAGGGGAGAATCTCCACCTGACACTCTCCTGCAACTGAGAGTTAAATAAAAACCCCTGGGGAGAAACTCCACCAGCTGTACACTTATCACAAGGGGAGAAACTCCTCCAATTGGGGAGAATCTCCTCCGCAGGGAGCATCTCCACTAGGCTGCTGGCTCAGAAGAAGGTGCCATGAGACGATTGTACGACACTTCCCACATCGCTGTAGCCAAGTTCAACTTGCGATCTTCTGCGAAGAACGTGGCCCTCAGAGTCTCAACCTCTCCCAGGTAGACCGTTCTGGTGTCGATCGGTAAGAACTTACTAACGTAAGAGACTATGTAGGTCTCCCTCTCCAGAGAGTCGAGATCGTATCTGTGGAGTGAGATGCTTTCTGGGGCCACCAGTTCCCCAGAGGTGATGCGAGCGAGGGTAAGGTATTCCAGGCCCTGCTCGGTAAGAACTTTTCGCCTGCGAAACCTGATCTGCCCCCACTCGTCGATGCCCACGATGGAGTGCAGGTGTTTGATCACCTGCCGAACCCCACTTTCCGGGAGTAACTCCACGGAAAGGTTTAGGATCTCGTCCTTGGTGATGAGCCCGAGCGCCTTCACTCTCTCTCGCAGCTCTGTGAGCACCGCCCAGGGGAGAACCTCCACACCTTGGGACTTCTGGTGCAAGTAGTGGACGGCTGCTATCGTCGGAAGCAGCATCATGGCCAGGTGAGTCGGCGACTGGTCGTACATGTTGAAAGAAGGAGGGAATGCACTGCCGAAACTGTAAGCTTCTGAGCCTGAACGCTTTATCAAAGAGAAAGTGAGCAAAAACATCTGTAATGCTCTTGCACAGATCCCTGCAGCATGCAGAGTGCTCGCGGGAGGGCCTCCTCGCAGCTCTTCAAAGATGCCACTGTCTCCTCGCAATTGTGCACATGGTGGGAGTAGCTCCTCTTCTTGGGGTCTACCTTTATCGAATACTCTTAGAACCAGGCAGGCCCTCTCGTGGGGCTAGTCCGATCAGTGATCTATTCCTCAGGAAGAGATCAGGAGAGCAAATCGCGAATCTGGCGAACCAGCGGTGATGGCTGAGTTCCCAGTCGCTGAAAATCCGCATTTATGAGCGAAAAGGCGGTATTCCCAACTAGGGTCTGCAAAGTGTCCTGCAAATCAGATGTGGCCGCCCTGGTTGACAGCTGGATCTGAATTCGGACTGGGCCTCCCGTCATGCTCTCAGCCAGTGGCCGCGAAGTTTTGAAGAGCTTGATGTGTTCCGGATCGGAGGAGATTCGGGTGATTGCGTCCCCCAGTCCTGAAACAACTTGAGCCGTAGTGAGAGGATCTTCCACCGACTCTGTCATCTTCTGATCGGTGGGGCTCCACTCCAGGAACGGCCAATCGCCACCCGGCGTCATCAGCTCATCATTCTGCAGGCGCTCCTGTATGCTTTTATCCCGGCTGGTAGTCACCAATCTCTCCTTTAGTTCACGAAGAAACTTCAAGGTCAGAGCTGCCCTGGGAGAGATTCCTGTGGGGCTGTTCTTGACTCGCTGTGATTCTTCGTAAAGATGGGGGAGTACAGAATGGTCTTCTGTTCGAACATACGAAACGAACGTCACGTCCGAGGCAAGTGCTGTAGTTTGCTCATCATGTCGGAGAGCTAACCTCGCTATGGCATTGATCAACTCTTTCGAAATATTGCCTTGTCCTTGCTGATTGGTGCCACTGTTCCAGTTTTGGTTTCTGGCTGCTCCATTCCCTCGGCCTACGCTTCCTCGTCCCCTGCTTTTGCCCCCCTCGCTGTTGTCCTCTGCCTCGTTGCTGGGGAGTACCTCCACCACGCTGTTTCTTTAGGGGAGAGTCTCCACCTGACGGACCTGCGTCACCCCTTTTGGGGGCAGAGCTCTCATCCATCGATGCTCGCTGGAAGAGATCATGCAGAGACATTACTCGGGAGAGTGGCTACGTCCTGGAGCTCGTGAGAGACGGTGCTGCGAGCTAGGAAGATGACGTAGCTATTTTCTTGAAGCAGGGGATCTTCGAGAGTACAGGGACTGGGGGAGTGAGAGTCATCTCCAACATACCAGGCATCTGCTGTGTGTACAGCTGCACGGTAATGGCCACTAATAGACTCCATTCCTAGATGCAAGATAACAGCTTCTACAGTGTAGGTACAGAACGAAACTCGAGATGTGTGGTCCAGGAACAAAGGGATCTGGACTTGCTGTGGAATCGTGATGCGAGTGTGATCTTTAGCTTCACCTGCAAATCTCGGCAAGGCTAAGCACACATGCAGTGCAGCTTCTATGAGAGCACATGAGCGCTCCTGAGACGACCATGCCACAAGCATGTCCTGTAGGTTGGGCTTGATCGCCGTGGCGAGATGAATGGGGGATCCCCCTTCTTCGTCCACTATCACTCCTTCAGGTACTGAGGCTCTTGTTTCCCACTGTCCAAATTTTGATGCAGAGAGGTTCCGAAACACTTGCTGCAGGAACTCAGCTGAGTCATGCTGGCCTCCGTCAAAGAACCAGCCCATGGTGATCTCCGAGAAGACTCTGTGTTCAGGGGTGATTCTCGCTAGCTGACTGATCCGGGATGCCTCTTGGAAGGTCGCCTCTGAAGGATCTGATAGCCAGTGGAGACACTGCAGGCCTGAGTTGGCGTAACAATGGTTACGAGTGTTTGCTAGCAGAAGAAATCCTTCTAGTCTAAACACGGGGTGAGGGATTCCCGGCGTTGTGTCAGAAGGTTTCTTTGTGATTGTCTTCGCCGATGCCGAGGTCTTTGTGCGAGTATATTCACGGGGCTGTTTGCTGAGCTGTTGGCGAGCCACCTCCTGCAATACATGGACCTGCAGTAGTGGAACACACTGCTGAGCATGTCTACCCGGGGCATCCACGCGAAGTTTGCAGTATCTGCAGCCATCTCCTTTGTGAAAGAAGACCTTGAACTGATTGAGTCTTGGTTGGAGAGTTTTCTCCAGCTTGGCCATCACCTCTGGATGCTGCTTATTTAAGTGCTGTTTAGCTCCTTTCTGGCCTACGAGGACCTGGCCACAAAGTGCACAGTGTTCCATCAGGTAGTTACGGTACGCCGGATTTCGAGCGGCTCCTTCTGGATTCTCCTGGGCATCCGCCTGTAGACTTTCTGCAAGTGAGATTCGGTTCTGTGCTTCTAAGGGTAGCGCTTCCTGCTGCCTAAGCAAAAGCTCTACCCTTGGACAGGTAGATGCTTCGACGTGTTTACGCAGATAAAACACTGAGCGGAAAGTTGCTCGACAGGCAATGCAAGTTGCTGACCCTGGCATTGAGTGCAGAATAGGATCAAATTTGGGTCCTTTCAGGCACTGCTGAGAATCTGGGTGAGCCTTCTGCAGGTGACGACGGAGTGCTCCGGTGCCAGAAAAACATGCTCCACATTCACCGCAGGTCAGAAGCCTATCTACTACTTGGTGCGAGGAAAAATCTGTGGAGAGGCCTCCCAGTGCCTGGCTAACTGCCTCAGCGCGCAATTTATAGTGTGGGAGAAGCTGAGGATCGGAGTGTTGCTGTCTCTTTATGAACTGGTTCATTCTCTTTTGCAGCTGCTCCTTCACGTGAGGAATCCTTAATCTCCGGAGTAGCTCCTGGTTTGATTCCTTCGTTTCCTGGGAGTAACTCCGCAGGACGAATCTGAGCTGGTACATCATGTGTGAATGGAGCTTTTGCAATCCCTGCTGTGTCATCCCCACCACGTGGAGTGCATACAGAGCAGAGGCCCACGCCGTTATTGTCCAGATCGACAGACGACGTCTGTCTGATAGGACACGGTGATTGCGAACTGCATGGGCTACTTCTGACATTGCCAGCTTACCGGAAGACAGCCTATGTTTGAGAGTCTTCATTTCATAATCGTGATACGAAAGAATGACCCCCAAGTATGTGACTTGATAGCGCAGCGATATCAACCTGCCCGATGGGAGTTCAATGTACTTCACTCCCTCAACCTGGCGGAAGAGTTTCTTCCTAATGGTCGAGGCTGAGCCCCCTTGCAGCTGTAGCAGAATAGCTGACTTGGACGGGTTGACCTTGAACCCAAGCTCTACCAGCTGATCTAGAAGCAGGTCGCAGTACCCTAGTGCCGTCATAAGGCCTGCCTCTGAGTCGAAATGTGACTGGATCAAGCTATCGTCAGCGTACATTGTGAGGAGCTTCACCAGTTCTGCTGGGCTGATTTTCCCAGAGAGCTTCCTAAACAGTAGCCCTGATGCAAAGGCGAATAAGGAGGGTGCTAGCTTACATCCCTGCTTGATTCCCCTGCGTGTGGCTATCTCAAAGCTCTGATCGCTGGCTGTCATCTTGTACAAGGCTTTGATATGGAGATGGCCCACCACCTCTATCAGAAGAGGATCTGCTTGTTCGGCTTCCAGGGCCTCTCTTAATCGCAGCCTGTTCACAGTGCCAAAAGCTTTGCTCATGTCCACGCTCATGGTGAGACTACCTCTGAGCTTGAGCCCCTGTTGTCCCTTGCCTGCAGCCCTAGTGGTGAGGGCCTGTCTGAACCTGGCCTGGTCCATATGTGTGAGGGCCTTGCAGATAGCCTCCTCTGTGCCCCTGCCTGGGACAAAGCCGAACTGAGAGATGCCGGTCATTGGTAGACTTGAGTCTCTTCCTGACGAGGCCTGCTAGGACCTTACCCTCAGGTGCTATCACCCCGATCGGACGGAGTGAGGTTGGCTTGTCCGGCTTCTTGGGAGGCTTTGGGAGCCAAGAGATCTGTGACGAGGTGACACTGTCTGAGAGCCTTCCTGCTGTGACTTCCCTATTAAGGGTGTCCGAGATGAGCCGGATTGCTTGTGGACCTAGGGAGCGCCAGGCCGCTACGGGAGGACTTTCTTTAGGAACCGCCTTGCCCAGCTTTATTGTGCCAAGCTGTTCCTGCACTTCTTGCTCAGTGATGTGCAGGCTACCTTGTATCCCCGAAAGCGGGAAGTCATCCCCTTCTCCAATGAATATTCCTCTAATTGTCGCCTTTCTTCTTTGGCAGTAAGGAAGCGGCCCTCAGGATCACGAAGCTGAACTCTTTCCTGGGGCCTCCCCGACCTGAAACGCTTGATGACCTTGTAAAGGGAGTGGCTCCCATCCTGCTTGGACTTAAGCTCTGCCTGCTGAAGTTGTGCATCTATTTCTTGCCGCCGTCGCTCCTGCTTGTGACGCTTTGCTACCCTCGCCTGTGCACTTTGCTGAGAGAACGAGCACCAGCATCGGAACACCATACGGACCTGCAGCTCAGGCAAAAACTCTTCCAAGACCTTGACTGCTAGTGGGAGTGATCGCAATATTGATCGCTCTTCCCAAATGCTAAGATCGGATCTTTGTGATGCTTCCTTTCTCTTGGGAAAGTGAGTCGCAAGGGCTGAGTTCATTGCTTGGTGGAGACTCTGCCAGGTTTGGGGGTGATCCTGAAGAAGGGAATCTACCTCCCTGGCAAATGACTGTATTTTCGGGGAACGGTGTCTGTAGCAGTCCTCAATTGCCTGCTGGTCATATGGTTTTGGAGCTTGGGCGGAGTATCTCCTGCTGTGTCTCACTTTACCAAAGAGGGGGAAATGCCTACTACCATCCCTCCAGGATGCTACCGGGAAGGTCCTTAGTGGGCGGCAAAGCCTGGCGGGGCCTTGTGACTGTGCAATCCTGACAAACGAGAAGTCAATCTGTGAAACAGAGTTGCCTTGTTCGTGGGTGGCTGGTCTATGCACTCCCCAGGTGTTGGTTGCAACTAGCTGGTGCTCCAACAGTAAGCTCTGGAGATCCTTAGATCCGCGGTGCCCAAGTCTGCATGCCTGTATCGTGCATGGCCCTACATGTTTGTTGTCAGTTTTGAGCGAGGTGTTAAAATCTCCTAGCACAAAGAGAGTGTTGCGATTGGGAACGGCTCGGATGGACTTACTTAGGGCAAGAAGGGTCTGCTTCCGGGTGTCCTTATTCTGAGCGACTGTCTCCTTAGAGCGCCAAGCGTATTGATAACAGCTGAAGATGTCCAGTGAGATGCCGTTGCTCGGCACCCGGACCTGAAGAACTCTTCCT
>CAJNDT010005863.1:125000-466653 GCA_905221615.1 Symbiodinium sp. CCMP2592
CTATTTCGGAAGCTCGAGTCAATAAGAGACTCCCTCAAAGCCCTGCCTCCCCTAGCAGACATTGAAGGGTCGAAGGGGGAGGGGAGTGCTTGAGGGCTCAAGGGGGAGGGGAGAGCTGCAAGAGAGCATATGTTTATGTGGTTTAAAGTTTAGAAAGCCCAAGGCGACACTGCGCAATCCGCATGCCCTGTTCCCGAATCACACCTCAAAAGCCCTAAGTCAGTTTGGCATGTCTTGGCTTGCCCCAGAACCTCGGTGGAGCTGCTATTGGCTAAGCATTGCAAAGTGCAGTTCTGTGGGGCCTTATTGTTGTTCAACCAGAGTCACCAGCTTTTGACCAGGGTCCCTCTCATCAAAACCTCAAACCGAGGATTCACTGCCCGCACATTCGTCCATAGTCCCGAGAATCTTGAACCCAAAATACCGCAGCGCATATGTAAACCGAGAGAAGGGACTGAGGCTTAGAATCGCTGGTCGGTTGCGAGCTTGGCCTGTAGCGGAGGTGCCATGTCGGGCACTGGCGATGCAACAGCAACGCCCCCTTGGCTTTGCTGTTGCGGCTGCAAGGCCTCAGCAGAAAGATCGTCCCTGCACTTCCCAAAGAACATTAAAGAACAGAAATCTGAACAGGTAGTGGGCTTGGACGCTGAGGGTACAAGCCCTAGAGGACAGATTTGAAGGTTCAGTCTCATACGCGACCAGCGGGTGGATGCCGAAGTGGGATCTTTCGAAACTCGCACCCGGCTCCATCAAGAAAGTATGGTCGAATGCAAGATGCCCAAAACCTGTCAAAGGCCTTGAGACACTCGAGCAAGCGTCTTGATGCGGACTCTTTGACATGGACCTCCCAGAACCTCTGAGCTCTCAAAAGGAGCAAACAACGTACAATTTGTGCTTCCAGCCCAAGACGATCCCCAGCTCTCGAAACTACTTCCCCAAACCTCAGCTGCCATTTCCATAACTGAACCGCAAATGCAGGAGGCTGTCATGAACCTGAGTGTACAGCGGAGCCTTGTCCGTGCCCCGGACACTGCACAACAAAGAAAATCCGAGGCTGTTGCTCGCTCCAAGATCCCCTGGAGATGGGATCGGAAGAGCCTGGGAGAAGGCACGAAACGCCGAATGAAACGGTGCTGGCTGATTCACCCGACTTCACTTAGCGAGATCGCTGTTGACTTGAACTGCAGCTCCTGCAACTCGGACATGTACAGCGACGCTCTTGGTCTAAGCCTGCGAGGGTTTCGCCCACTGGCCCATCTACGAGCTCTGCCCACGAACCCCTTGCTTCGCAAACACCCGAAACTGTCAGCAATTCAAGCCCAGGCCGAATGAGCTGGCTTGCCACTACAGCATCTAGACCTTGAGCAGAACCTAGATGTCCTGTTCGCTCCTAATGTACCGCACGTCGTGTAAGGACCGTATCACTTTCGGCAGCTGAACCACGGCACTCTTGCCTTGCATATCCCAGCTTGCTCACATTGAGACGCCATGTTAGTAAAGCGGCGAGAAGATATCCCCAGCTGCTTCTGTCTTGGCGCTGTCTGCCTCAACATGTATTTTTGTACCGAGGGTATGCAAGAAGGAGGGAGTGCAAAGAGTTGAGTTTCAACATACCGTACTGATGAAGACCCCCAGGGCCGCAACCGATGCAACACTCCGCGAGGTGCTACCGAACAACTTCCAAACAACCTTCCAGGGTTACTACCAACCAAGTGCCGCAACTGCAACTGTCAAACCCACCCGCTCGAAAACCTCTAACCGATCACAGGTCCGGACAAGAAGATACTGGTACGCCCTATCAAACTCTCTGTCCTGCAAGCTTCCCTGGCCTATCTTATTTCCAAGCTGGATTCCTGTCTGCTGTGATGGGGGTGTTAAGCCGGCCAGCCGACCACAGTGACTGCTGCGAAGTACGGGAGGCTGGTAGTCCAATGCGATGTGAAGCTCGTGCGCAGTGAGATAGCTAAACTACAAACTCACTACATGAAAAATGTGTTTACAATGTACTATAACAATGACTACAAATGCAAATGTGCATGTGTATACATAATGTATATGCGTTCATCCACATGCGTATCCATATGTGTGTGTACACAGCCCACGAGAATCCAATGCAATGAAACATGGTGATACAATATGACATACTAAAACCTAACCGAATCTAGCCTAGCCCCATGCAAGCTGCTACAAAAGATGTTTATACAATATAGTATATTTACAATGCACAGAGAAAACATGTAATCATACCACAGTATATACGATGGTTAACAAACATATAATACAATACAGCATCATGCAACTTATGATTTGCCATGAAAGACTCACCCGAACAACTTGTGTACAGAACTTTTTTTCTGTACGAGATAGATATACTATCAGAAAATGCAATAAAATGTAGTATAGTTCAATATACGTTAAGACTGTTTAATATAGGAGCGAGTATTTATTTTGTCTATTTTTCTGGTTTTTTTTGTATATTTTCCTGGTTTTAATTCTGTTTTCCTTGGTTTTCGGAATCTAGCCTGGTGGCCGTGACCGTTCTCCACCTTTGACTGGAATTCTTTTTTGTGTATTTTTCTGGCTTTTTTTGTTTATTTTCCTGGTTTTAGTTATGCTTTCCTTGGTTTTCGGAATCTAGCCTGGTGGCCGTGACCGTTCTCCACCTCTGACTGGAATTCTTCCTTGCGTATGTTTTCTGGATTTTTGTGGATTTTTCGGTTTCAAAGCTTCCCAAACTTCTTCGCTCGTCTCGCGGCAGCTGCTGGACTGTTAGAAGCTCCTGCCACAATGCTGCCGTGTCTCTCACACTTCTTTTTTGCCCCGCGCGCTTATAGCATCCGCGAAGCTTCTGGATTGAAACTCTAAGACTCTGCGGTTGCGGTCTGGGTGGAGAGGCGCCTGGGACTGTAGAAATAGATTGTATGGCCCATGTCTGCTGAACTTTAATCCGCCCTGATTCCTGCACCTCTGCCCTAATGCTGAGAGATCAACGACCTGGAGGATGTTTTTTTTGTGTTTTTTTTTGAGGGGGGTGGTATTTTTTGTTGGTCCGTTCTCTTCGCAAAACACTATGTTCCTACGGGTTCCCTGTTATTTCCTTGGGCTTTGCTTGGCTTTTCCTCAGGATAACGCTATTTTCCGACGGATCCCGCGTGTTTTCCTCAGGTTTTCCTTTGTTTTTCGTAGGGAAAACACTGTTTTCCTACGGCTTCCGTGTCGTTTCCTTAGGTTTTCAGCAGGATAACCTACGTTGCCTTAGTACTAATACTAGTACTAGTACTAGCACTAGTAGTAGTAGTAGTAGTAGTAGTAGTAGTAGTAGTAGTAGTAGTAGTAGTAGTAGTAGTAATAGTAGTAGTAATAGTAGTCGTAATAGTAGTAGTAATAGTAGTAGTAGTAGTAGTAGTAGTAGTAGTAGTAGTAGTAGTAGTTGTTGTTGTGGTTGTTGGTGGTGGTGCTGGTGTTGGTGCTGGTGTTGGTGCTGTTGTTGCAGTTTGCTGCTGGTGGTGTCGTTGTTGTTGCTGTTCTTCCTGTTGTTCTCGTTGTGGTTGCATGCCTTTTGCTGTTATTTGTTACTGGTGTTGCTACTGCTCTTGGTGTTCATGTTGTTGTTGCTGCTGGGTGGAGTCTTTTTCTTTAAGGTTTGGCGGCCAGGTTATGTTTAAAAGGTTTGGCGGGACATGGGTTCGTTTGTGCGTCAAGCTATTGTTGGGGGGATTCTAGTTTCCAGGGTTTGTTTGTCCGTCAAGCTGTCGGGGGACGTCAAGCTATTTGGAGATTCCAGTGTTCGGGGCTTGTTCCTGCGTCAAGCTCTTGGGGAATTCCGGCTCGCGGCCTCCCCCACTAGCAAGCATGATGCTCCCATGGTTGGTCAAAAAACGCGTATGTGCTGTCAAGCAAGCACGCCACTCTCGCACACCCGGCGCATGCTTCCCAATTGCACAAACACTTTTCACAAGGTGAAGGGTGTTGTTTCTAATTAAAAGATTCATCCTAGGATATCCTAGGTATCGCGGGTTTCAAAAACGACTCCTATGCTGTCATGCAATCACGGCTTATAGCAGCGGGGGGGTTGGGGGGGGCGCAACCCCTTCCAGTTGCAATCACGATCCTCGTACGGCTGGTTTGCCACAAATCACATGCGGCCGGGGGTGTTTTAGGGCGGCAATCAAGATGCTCGCATGGTTGGTTTTAAACAAAAATATATGCTGTCAAGCAAAGCTGCGGTCACGCAAGCTTGCACATGGTTTAAAGCAGTGGGGGGGTTGAGGGGGCGCAGCCCCCCCGATTTGCAAGCATGATGCTCGCGTGGTTGGTTAAAACATGCGTATGTGCTGTCGCGACTCCTATGCTGTCATGCAACCTGGCACACGGCTTACACAGCCCCCCCCATTTGCAATCACGATGCTCGCATGTCTGGTTTACAACAAAATCTATGCGGCGGTGCGGTTTAAGGGGGGCAGCTCATGAGGATGCTCGCATGGTGGTGCTTTCAACAAAACGCATATATGCTGTCAAGCAAGCTCGGCACTCCCGCACGCCCGGGGCAGGCTTTCCATTTGCAAAGAGACTCTTTGCATGGTGAATGGCATTGTTTCAAAAACACTTATACTTTATGCAGGGTGGGTTTCAAAAACGACGTCTATGCTGTCAAGCAAGCTTGCACACAGCTCGAAACAGTGGGGTCTCTGGTCTTTGCTTCTTGCTGTCTAATTATCCTGCTTTCGTTCTTGGGTTCTTTCTTTGCTCCGTTCTTTCTAACACTCCTTCTGGTCGTCCTTGCTGGCTTTCTGTCTTTCGATATTCATTTCTTCTGTTCTGTCTCTCTGTCTTTCCTGCGTTCTTATTTCCTTGCTTCTGTCTGTCCTTCTGTCCTTCCTTTCTTTCTTTCTCCCTATTCTGGTGTGTTGCTTTCTTGCTTTCTTCCTTTGTTCCCGTCTTCTTTCTTTCTGTCGTCCTTCTTTCCTTCCTTCCGGTCTTTCTGTCCTTCGTCCTTTCTTTCTTTCTCCTCTCCCGGTGTCTTCCTTTCTGCTTTCTTTGTTTGTTTCTTTGCTCCTTTCTTTCTTTCCGGCTTCCGTTTCTCTCCTTCTTTCTTTCGTATAGTATTGTGAATACAAGACGATATAGCATGATAGAATGTCAAAATATAATATAACTCAGCATATATCAAACGAAAACGATTCACCATAAGAAACGTGTGAGGATGGCAATATCTTCGAAGCATGTAGCAGAACGTGCTATACCATATTACTTTCGACTAAGTTTTTACGATGTTACACCATATTACGACATGTCTACTTGTAACTATAACATGTTATGTCATCGGTTTTATACACCTTTTCAACAAATACAAACACAACTTAGTATAGCCTCTACAAAAGAAACTCCAAGCAAAGACGAGACAAAATGATGTGGCATAGTAAAATTTCGTCAGAGATATGAGCAGGTGGTAGAATTCGACATGAACAATTTTGTATAATATGACAGGCACACTGGTCCTGAAGTCTGAGTGAGAAAGCACAGCGGTTCCGTGTGCTTGAACCTCATACCTACATAACGACCTCTCTCTCTCTCTCTGTTCACGCAAACTCACAAAGCTTGGGATGGATTCAAGACGGATTTCCAAGCCGTCTCACAACAAGTCCAGCACAAACGACGCCTCGGACAGGTAGTTCGCCAGCCGGTTGCACAGCGTAACCATGATGGGCGTCATGTCTACATTCCTGGAGGATGGGGTAGCAGCAATAGAACACCCCGACCAGCCCCGTATAGACACCTACAGTCCGACAGCTGAATCCCTCGCCCACAGATGAAAGCTATGCACATCGATGGCTTTGCTAACGGTCATTCCAGGCTAGCTGTTTCAGTAGTTCAGTGGTTCATTGCTGCAGGAGTTTGACTGCGTCCACTCTGAAACTCCGTCCTGTCCGCAAGACTTGCTTATGGAGTGTATATTAGCTGAAACGCCAGCCCTTCCCAGAAAACACGCTCAAAGCTCCCAAGTCCCCCAACCCGGGACGCTTGCTGACACGCACAGGCCCCGGCGGCAGCGCCCGAACATAGGATGCGAGCATCTGCTCGAGAGTGCGAATGTGGAACCTCAAGGTTCCGTCTCAACGAGTGGGTCATGCGATTCATAACTAAAGCTTCGGCTGTAGCTTCTACTATCGCTGTGGGACAAGCAGGCAACAAGCTCAAGGTCTCAGGCTGAGAAGGCTGGGTTGATTACGAAGTGGAAGTACGAGAAGAGTGACACAGCGAAGCATGATGTGCACCTACAAGACAGGGCATGGCAATATTTGTATGCTTGCTATTCAACGCAAGTGCAGTATGCATGCGCGGGTACGGGCATACCCGGCATCGTAGTCGTTATCATCCTCACACCAGCACCAGCACCACTATCACTACCAATATTACTTCTTCTTCTTCAGCTACTACTACTACTACTACTACTACAAGCAGCTGCTACTGCTGCTACTATTGCTACTACTGCTACTACTGCTACTACTGCTACTACTGCTACTACTACTACTACAACTACAACTACTACAACTACTACTACTACTACTACTACTACTTCTACTGCTGCCACTGGCAGGGCTACTGCCGCTACCTCGACTGCGACTACCAGTGCTAATACTGTTCTAATTACTAGTACTACCGTGAATGGAGGAAATCTTGCACCGCTTGTAAGATATGTTATGTAGCTTCACCCCCTTCTTAACATTGCTATGAGCACGGTGCTTTACAAAATCGTTCTACTGACATAAATCTTGCACCGCCCCAAGAGATCTGTCGTAAGTGTTAAGAAGGGGGCGCGGGGCTGTGCTTGTATGTGTACTCGAAACAGGGTGTGTAGTTGGTGCAAGATTTCCTCCATCCACCGTAGTACTAACAACAGCACTGGCACTAACCGGCACCAGTACGGAAACTTTAGTACCGGTACTACGTCTAGTACTAGTACGACGAAATATTCCACTAGTACTAGTACTAGTAAGACCACGACAACGACTTCGACTTACGACTTACCACTTTTTAGCACTCGCACTCGTACTACTTTCTACCTTTTACTTGTTAGCTACTACTTACGACTGACAACTAACTGCAAACGACTACTGACTGCTGAACTAGTGCTACTAAGTTGCTACTGCTACTACTACTACTACTACTGCTACTACTACTACTACTACTACTACTACTACTACTACTAATTACTATACTACTACTACTACTACTACTACTACTACTACTACTACTACTACTACTACTACTACTACTACTACTACTACTACTACTACTACTAGTACTACTACTACTACTACTACTACTACTACTACTACTACTACTACTACTACTAATTATCACAAGACTACTACACCACTACTGCTACTGCTACTGCTACTGCTACTGCTACTGCTACTGCTACTACTACTACTACTACTACTACTACTACTACTACTACTACTACTACTACTACTACTACTGCTACTGCTACTGCTACTGCTACTGCTACTGCTACGGCTACGGCTACGGCTACGGCTACTGCTACTGCTACTGCTACTGCTACTGCTACTGCTACTGCTACTGCTACTGCTACTGCTACTGCTACTACTACTGCTGCTGCTGCTGCTGCGACTGTTTCTATCTACTGCTTGCTAGCGATGCTACTATCAATTACTATTGCTACCACTACCACAACTACGACTGCTACTACGACGACGACTACTACTACACGGCCACTGCCACTCTCACTACGGATAGGACTGCTACGACTACGATGCCGACCACGTACTGCTGACACAACTGCCGCTCAAGCTGCAGCACTGTCCTGTCTGTTGTTGTTGCTGCTGCTACTCCAGCACGGCTACCACCACGAATGCCACTGCCGCTGCTGCCACTGCCGCAGCTACTGCTGCAGTTTCCTGTTGCTGCTACGATGGCGACGAGGACGACGCCTAGTCACCACGACCCGCACTGACACAGTAACTAAATTACTCCTATTCCCTTGCGAGATGTGGAGTCTTGATAGGCCAAAACACTCGTCGGGGAAGACTTGGATCATGCTCTCCAGCAGATACTGTTGGGACCTTTGGCACCGCTGGGGTCACACGTAAAGTTGGATACCTCGAGAGAAACTGTTTTTTCAGTTTCAATGTCCAAATACTTTCAGCGGGAGAGCTTTGATCTACATCGTTCAGTCGTTGCACTGCGTCGCACTTCATGGTGGACCGCCCAAAAAAAACTTTCGTACCAACACTGCTAATGCAAGAAATTAGCGTAAGCACTGCATACATTCAACAGGCTTCCAGCATCGATCCTGAACTTCAATGCCTCACGATGCTCCAATTCAGCAGGAAAGTCATCAAATTCAAGCCTCTTACCAAAAACCCCTACCCATGTGTGTCAGATTGCATTAGCTCACCAAAATGCAAGGCGCGACCGCCCGGCGCCGACTTAATACAAAACTGTCCAGCCGAACAAAGCGAGCACCCCGCATCACGTCCTTTACCGAGACAATGTGATCCAGGATCTTCGGGAGGGCTGTCTCCGCATAGAAATCCATGGTCATGCCTCAAAAGTTGATCACGTGCAGTCTAGGGCGCGAGTATCGCGCTCAGCATTCCGTAGGGATGTGGCGATAGTCTGCCTTGAAGATCGTAAACTCTGAATTGCTGAAAACATGCTTCGTAGCCTTAACAACCAAGGAATTCCGATGACTTGAGAATCTTGACCCAAAAGCTTTCCTGCTAAGCTCAAGAATCGTTTGATGAGTGCGGCGCCGTCCAGCTGACTAAGTCGAACGAGGTTGGCGCCAACGAGCACTCGCAAATCCTGGCAAATTCGGGATCACAGATCCCTGGCCCTGTTGAATGCAAAGTGGCTGCTAACTCTGGTGTCATGATGACCTGCATTGACAAGCTTCATACCCAGCTTCGATATTAAAGAACACATGCACTTCAACAACACAAGTTAGCTCGGCATGCAACAACCTACGCACGTTCAGGACATCCTAGCTGCAAGCTCCCTGCCACGAAAATACCGTCATACCAGAAAGCCCATAACTCCTAAGCACTAAACCGGATGAACCTTACAATGTACACGGGTTCTGCTTCCAGCGATGGGCTGGGCATTGCTGTCCAACGCCACTCTACTTTTCTCAAAACTACCAGTAC
Source organism: Symbiodinium sp. CCMP2592 (assembly GCA_905221615.1). NCBI lineage: Eukaryota > Dinophyceae > Suessiales > Symbiodiniaceae > Symbiodinium > Symbiodinium sp. CCMP2592. The sequence goes on from CAJNDT010005863.1 coordinate 134,174, forward strand.
TATCTGGTATCGGAACCATGCTCGCCATCAAGTCGTGGCAATCAACTCGTGTTGGAGCACACCTAAAACTTGGCCAGGGCCCCAAATTTCCTACAGCACCCCGAGGCCATAGCTTGCACGCCAAGTGCTGCACAGCCATTGCTGCCCTGCACCCTCAAATACTGAGCACTCACAAGGAAACGCATAGAAATTCGTGAGCCCTGAAGCATCTCAAGGTTTGAAAGCGTGTAGTGGCAATGGGCTCTGGCTTTGAAGTTAGATTTGCCAGCTCTGCATTCCAAGGTCAATCCTCTTTGACGGCCGGGCTCGTCGGCTCACGGCCAGTCTGCGGCTGATGAAATGCAATATGCAAACAACCATCTTCAAACCATTCCAGCCACGCGATCCCCAGGACTCGACACGCTTGAAAAATCAGTCGAGATGCATGGCGCTCTCTTTCTCGTCGATCTTTTTCCCTGTCAGCCACAGGGCATGACTTCATGACAGGCATGAAGACTTAATGCTGCACTACGTATCAGGTGGATTGTGCAATTTATCTAGCGAGCCTGGCCATTTTTGCTCGGTTTTCCACGCGCCGTTGCAGGATTCTTGCATGTGAGTGCTGGTCAGGGCAAAGACTTAGGCTGGGCAGTTTGCGGTTGCACACGTACGGCTGACACTGAGCGGTCCATGGGGTTCTGACTACAGCCTGCAGGTCGTAAGCATCCTCACCCAACAACACCAGCCTCCTATACACAAAAAAAGTGAAAACCATGCCCAACGCACCAATGCTGCCTGGTAGGGCCTTGATGCTGGATGCGAACCTGGCTGTCCGAGTCGCATTGCTGCTTGGAGCTGTCATGGGTAAGTTGGGGTTCAGATTCAACAACGAAATGCATTGCATGGTTGTATCTTCTCGCCAGAAAAAAGAATCCAATTCCTTGCAACTACAGGAGCTCTGCCATGCAATGATGCAATGGTTGCAGATTGTCGATCCAAGATTTTGAGACCCTCCCTGGCTGCTGAAAACTTCAGAGTTTTTTACATGGGAAGGAAGGCACCGGGAGGCTGGTCTTTGTGAGACATCTGTTCCTGGACGTTCTGATCTGATACCGCTCACAGCCCGATGAGCCCTTTACCTCGGGAACAAAAAAAACACGCAAATCAGCGGAAGCAGCCCGGACATCACTGCACCGGAACTGTCCTGGCCGGAACTGTCCTGATCGGGCTCGGAAGCCAATCGATTCCTTTGGACCCACTTTGGCCCACTGAGGCTTCGGCCCAGAGCCGGTTGCTCTCCTGTGGGACCAGCTTGGGGCTTGTCATTGCAGAACCGCGAGCTGGGTTCTCGGTCATCCTTAAAATAAAGAGCTACAACTTCTCATCGATCAATGAGTGATCGTGGCCGCATCTAAAGGAGACGAGCAACTTAGTAAACCCGTGTTTCACGCGCGATGCAAGTCAAAACACATGCAGAGCACTGACAGCCTCTAATTGAGACGAGCAACTTAGCAAACCCGTGTTTCACGCGCGATGCAATTTTGTGTTCCAGAAGCCGCTGCACGTCAACTGGCAGTTGTAGTGCGGGCCACGATGCTTTGGGTGGCAGCCCTGTGTACGCGACGGCAGACGCACGTAAACCCACAACAGTGCTAGTCGCCTTTGTGCAGCACAGCTTGCACTGATCCACAGCTTGACACTATGTAGGTGGACTCCGCGGTGGTGCATTAAACTCGGTCACTCCTCCACGAGTGTACCATCGCACCTTGTGGTCTGCCGCGAAGTGTTGGGGAAGCTGTGCATCTGGAGGAGTCAGATCGTCGTCTTACATCGTGGGCCGGCTTGGCCGTCTTGCCGAAATGCATATTGGCTCTTTGCTACAAGATCGTCCGCCAAGGTAACCAGCATCAGAAAGACTCAACGCGCGAAGGATGGCAAGGACCCCACAACCGAAGGTTCGGAAACCCCTCTTTCGCCGGCCCAAGCCTACATCGCTCAGCTCTCTTGCTGAAGGCCCTTAACCCATAAACTCTGAAAGTCTTGCTCTAATCCACCTAGAGACATCCGGCAAAGTCCTTGCAAGCTGCGTCGCCTGACTTTGCAAACTCCTTCACTCGTAAAGCCGCAAAACCGTCGAATCCAGAAATATGCACTTGGACCCGTAGTTACCCTTACACCTCCCAGCAGATCCTGGAAGTTGGTGAAGATGAAGTCGAAAGCATCGTTGATGTCCCCTCCCTCCCCTTCGAAGCCAGAGCCAGTGTCTGGCAGCTTGTCCTGAGACGCCCGACCAGCTGTGGAGGCTTTGGGCTTGACCTGCGTTCCATGTTCGTTCCACCAAGTTTAGCACTAGAGAACTCGAAGGCTTGCAGCCTCAAGTGTGTGCCGTCAATTCTGCCCCCACGCCAAAACGAAAGGGGCACTCACTCATGTTCTCTTTTTAAATCCTACTCTGCACCTATCTCTTATCAATTGGGTTCTTGTTGTCGAAAGGAGCCTTCAGCATCTGCGACAGGTAGTACCGCAGGAAGAGCCCTCGAAGAGGATGCTGCACCTTGGCACACCCTACGAGCCAGAGTCCCAAATTGCTGACGCGAACATTAGACTACTCCTACCTGGGAGTATAAGACCGGACCAGATGGGTCTGACCCGAACTCTCCATCAGCCCGCTGCGAAGTCTTTGACATACTACTTCGGCTTTGACCCCGAATTTGCAGCCAGCTCGTCATCTTCATCCCGCACCGGGGAAATCACAATTCGATGGACACAGTATGCAACAGCCACAGGCCCCACTAACTACGCAACAGCGACAGGTCCTCCGGTCAGCCTCAACAATTCTGCGGCTAAGTTTGCAGAGGCAAGAAGGGCTTGATTTCTGTCGGAAAGGACGTGATGGCTACACTAGCTTCGTTGGCAGTCGTCTAGGAAGTTGAGTAAGTGGCTACGGGAGAACAGTAGCCGGTCCAAAGGGTTTGCACAGATGATGGCCTCAGGTCGGCACGCCTTTACACAACTCATTGACGTCCTTGAGAATTTCCTTCCGGGACAAAAAATCGCTTCGTGCACCCGACTTCTGTGTGCCTACCTGCTCTGTTGTCGTTGTCATGGCAAGCTGCCCTGGCGATTCTGGTTAGCAAACAAGATGCATAGGTTCCGGATGTATCTCATGAGGACATGGGGACCCAAGGCTCGGAAGCATTATCGTTGCAGGTGTGCATGGAAAACTCACGAATCTCTCCAAGCTCACTGGTCTCTTAGAGAACAGTGGTCACACCAGTGTCTTTCAACAGGCAGATCAGGAAACATTTGCAACTGGGCCTTCGCAGGAGCTTCCAGGGACTTGATGTAAGCCGCCCCCACTGTTGCTAGCAGGTACAGTCTGGGCAGAATATTGCCGGCGTGCTGCACCTGGAAAAGGCAGGGCTTAGAAACCTTCGGGTGCAGCTCGGAGTTCAAAGGCATGCACCTAAAGATCACAGACCTCTACTCAAGGTAAACAAGGATGATGGGCAGGATCTACGGCTTTACGCCCGTGATGCCACAGGAGTCGAAAAGGCTCATGAAGGCCCGCGCACTGGTGGAACGAGTTAGGGCTGAGCACAGGTCCCGGGGCTTACTGCCCAACGGTGTCCGCGGGTTCGGGTAAAGGTATTTTATTAGACCCCTTCCGCAACTTCGTCAGGTCAGGGATCCAAATCGGATCTATCTGTTGAACCCGAAAATCCAATCGAGACAACGTGGCCCAACTACGAACACTCAAGACGGCTTAGGTGCACCAGAAATCGCCAGATACCTGGGGACATCAAGTTCGTTGCTCTGAACCCGAGCTAGACTATCAGCGTGGTTCTTCGCAACCACCGGCCCTATGTGCAATACCCTGCTCCGGAGCGCACTATCGGAATGCAGAACGAAGCACCAAGGAGTATGGCTTTGAAACTGATTTGTTAAATCTTGCCGGGCTCTGTCACGTCGATTTCCACCCCGCCACTGCCAACCAGAATACGCAGTTCCTACCTCGAGCTGATTCACACCCTCAATCCCCGCTGCCCAGCAATGACACACCACAGCCAGAGCACTGACTCGTAGAGATCAATCATCTTCTTCTTGTGCCGTCCCCTTGCTGACTGCAGGGCTGCGAAACTTTGCACAAACCCTAAGCCACCCAAATCAACTACAACACGAATTGTCAGAGACCGACGTGCATTTAGGATGCATGGAACCAATGCCACGCTAGCCCGATGCCGAACTGCAAACCGAATTCACTATGTTCCTACCTGGACCGTTCCAGACCCATCACCACAGTGACAGTGCTCCCTGAAATGCCTCGAGTCGTTTGAGTGAAGGTCGGATGTTGAAGCTTCAGATCTGCTCTTTGAAAACCGCCGTTCGCATGCGCGCTTCATTTCTGAGCTGTTTCTATAGACTTTCTCAAAACATGTTGGTTTGACTTGCTTGCATTCGACTTGCCCGAATCACGAGGACAACGATGCGGGGCAAGGTGTCCGTCTGAAACCCTTCTTTGGGATGGTGGTTGGAGTGGACGCAGGCACTGAAGTGACTGAAACCCCCAATAACACGGAAAGAAGAGCCGAAGGCACTTGTCCCCGAAGAAACCGGCCAGGTGCTGCATCTCGTTGAAGACCTTCCAAGAATCGGGAGGTAAATTTTGATGGCCTTTTAAACTATCAACCGCCAAGCACTAAGGAGTTGGGAAATTCGTCCGTCTGGATGCGCTTTGTGCACCCAGGCACAACGACGAGGATTTGGATCTCAGATCAAACAACGGGCTGATGAAGTGACAGCATGAACGCTTATCGGTCTGGGCCCAGGACCCGGAGATCCTAAGAGACGACCAGCCTGCATATACAGCTCGAAGTAATTCTTCGGAGACAGCAGGGAAGTACGGAGCCTCAGGCGCCAAAGGCCAAGTCGGGGTAGGTCTTTGCACCGCCAAGGTTTCGGCAGACTTTGTTTACCACACTCCGTTGCGAGCCAGTACCGCAGTACGGACAGGTTTGGTTCGGGTAAAAGCCAGGACAACTCATCATCGGCTTTCGCAATCTAGAAAATCCGCCGGGGTTTTGAAACCGTCGAGCCTGGGAAGCCCACTGTCGGGTACTCTTGCGGTGGATCCGACGCACGCGTAGAATCCTGTCCGTGTCCCTAGCGAACGTTTCGAGTTTTCACCAAGAATGTAAGTGCAGAAAAGACGACCAGTGGCAAGCAACCAACACCAATCCACTCTTACGCTGTGGCACGGCTCGATTGCTGACAGAATCCCTGTGTCATTGCTCGGTGTTGATAGGGTCCAAAGGTCCATCCGGCCTCTGACGTCGGAAAAGTTTCAAACGAACATCAAATCACAGAAAGATCGATTTCCGCTCAATCGGCTCACGAAGCCCCACACACACCATTCACAGGCCATTTCAAGGTCCACACTCACAAATCATGTTGGAGGCGTTCTTCAACGCGTCCCGCACGTTATCTCCGTCGATGGCTTTGCGCATGTAGAAGGCTTGCTCCTTCACCTCGGCCAGGTTCTGGATTAGGCTTGCCCAGTAGATCCACGTCAGGACCTTCGGCACCATTTGGGTCTAGTGTTACGATAGTGTTATTACCTGCGAAGTTATCCTCGGATTCATGATTCTTGAAGGGGAAGGTTGAAACCCTATATCCAGCAGGAGCATGTTACCAAACCGCAAAGTGAAGGTTCAGAGACCACTAGGTGTTATTCAGTGCTCAAGCCCACATTCCGCTTAAATTCGTGTGCAGTCCCGAAAAGAGCCAACGGATGGATGTGGGTGTTGCGATTCGGCCCGCCCTTCAGCTGACGGAATCAGGCTGCCCGCTATCAAGGTCTGCTGAGTGTCTTAGGTCTCTTGCGAGGCTCTCGACCCAGTCGTGATCCGAAATCATCTCCTAGTGGAACCTAGTCCAGCAATAAAGAGCTCCAGAGTACAAGACAAGAAGTGCAAGCAAGGGAATGGGCTTTACACAAAGACAGCTTAAATCAAAGCAGCCATCCCGAGAGTAGCAGATCCCGAGGTTTAGTTTAGTGACTGTGAGTTGAGATCGGATCTCCGTTGGCAGAAAAGCCGAGCTACTCCCATGTTCACGGCATTTCCCCGAAAACGAAACCCGGGGCTTCGACCACCGCCGTGGCCTCATCCAGCAGCCGCTCCTGATCATCGGGGCCTGGAATGCCACTTCTCCGAAAACCAGTGACAAACACCGTAAATCCTAAATCTCCACCCTGCCGAAGCAGTAGCCAGATGGTGACCACGAGGCCATGACCAAATGCATTCCCCTGGGCCATCGCGATGCGGCCGTCCTGGCACAAGGCAGGTACAGGATCTGCGAAGAAACGGGAACTAGGCGTTTGAGGATTGGTTCATGCTTCATGCTGCAGCAAAGCTGTCGAGCAAACATTTTGCTGCTGAGGCTGGAGAAACTACGACTAATCCGAATCATTGAGCCGTAGTGGACTTTGGCTGATGCTCAGGCCTACACCCTGGGATCCAAGCCCGACCTGTTCTTGAACAGGTTACAAGGGCAATTACCGCCAGTGGCTTGCTGGAAAAACACGTACAGTGGCCTTAAAACATGTAAAGGGCTTTAGTCCTCGACTATGAACCCAATGTCTGTCCTCGGAGGCGAGAGCAGCCCGCCCCGCGAGAGGGAGTCTACCGGGACGGCAGCGTAAAGCCAAATTCCCACAAGTGCAAGGTTTGAGGTTTCAGAACGTGACAGAGAGCCATCTGCAGCTGGTGGTAGGGTAGGGACTGGCAGCAGCACCTAGTCGTAGTAGAAGTCTCTAGCGCCGTCGCTGTGATAGGAGTAGTTGCAGTTTATAGGTTGTGGTCGTTGTGGTGGTCGGTGGTGGTGCTGGTGGCGCTGGTGGCGCTGCTGGCGGTGGTGGCGGTGGTGGCGGCGGTGGTGGTGGTGGTGTTTGCGGTCGTCACGCAGTCAGCCGTAATTTCGGCAGAAGCAGCAGCAGCAATGGCTAGTGGTGATGCGGTCGACGGTAATCACATCCCCTAGATTAGATCTAAAAGACACGACACCTGATCATGGGAAACATGGGCAACGGTAACAATAGCAATCATGGAGGTGTCTGGCAAGTCGTGTAACCACAGCAGAGATGTCATAGTAGAAGCGACCGGTACTAAGTCCAACAGTGCTTGTCATACAGGTACGACGCGAGGCTAGTGCGCACGCAAGACATTGTCGTAGGCAGGAATTGCTAGCCGAGGACATGACATCCATGTAAAACAGTGTTGCAGGATTCTACTATCTCCCTACCAGCTTCAGTTGGGCAAGATCTGCAGGGTGTTGGTCACAAGTCGGCCGCATGGCTGGGTTCTCGAGGCACAGCGACTTCAAGCTTGATCAAGAGCCTTCTTTCTCATGCTTTCAAGTGCAGTCAGGCCAAACGAGTTATTGATCAACTTGGCAAGTCCATGGCAAAGAGGGCACGAAACTTAGGGGTTTGAGACCAAGGTCTCTGCAAACGGTCGGCCGAAAACTTTGCTCAACACCAAAGCCAGAATAAAGGTGACACGTACAATGTAGACTCCTGTACCTGCTCAGCAGGCAGTAGCGAATTCCTTTCACGACGCAGTGCAGCAAAGGCAGTTCACTGAGACGTGCAAAGGTATAGCCTTGGTCTTTCGAGTGTGGAACAGCAACCGATGCAAAGTTCTTAGGCCAAACGCGAGTGCGTGGTCCGCCTGTGTCACGACACGACCCCAAGCCCGAACGCCTGGCGCTCAACCTCATGGCTAAGATCCATTGAACTGCCCATGCCCAGATACGAAACACCAAAAACATGCGCACGAAACCTTCAGCGGTGAACCAAAATAAGCCGTTTAATTTTGTGGTTGGCAAATTCCTGGGTCCTAGACCTGCGACCTCAGCGTCATATAAGAACGCACCGAATTCCTAACGGATGGTGCGCGGACTTTCATGGTACCGAGATGTATCGAGTGTCCCGACATGCCTTCCCTTGCAAAGCCCTGCTCAAGACTTCCGGCTGAATCTCAAGCCCCTCGCAAAGCGACGATGGGCCACAAGCTTCTGCGGCCGCACCTGGCAGACATGCGACATGTACAAAGCAGCGCCGTCTCTGGTGTGCCACTGAAGCGCGGGAGGCAAAATATGGACCTGATGATCTTTTGCTAAACAGAGGCTCTGCAGCATGAAGCTGTTAAGCCCCTTGAACTCTGGTACTATAAGCTACTAATTGTGATGCGCTCAACCCAGAACTTGAAGAACAGACAGTTCTGTGGTCGGCATCGACTGGAGTGTTTTGGTTCGCGTAGTTCGGAAAACTGCATACATCGACATTTGTCCGACAAGTCCATGCAAAGGCACAGCCTCGTAGCCCCGAATCTGGACCCCGAGTCCGTCCAACGAGGAACCTCTTGTCAAAGAGCAACCATCATGCACGGATCGACTTCCTCACTGGTTGGCCTGTTGGACTGAATCATCCCCGGAGCCTCTTAGTCAACATCTTGACCGAAGCCAATCAAGGATATTTACGAAAACACAAAACGCAGGAAACCTCAGCATTGTCGCCTCCAAAACGCAACACAGAAGAGAAGCGCGTCGGAGTGGCAGTGCCGCGATCCGCGAGCAAGGCGCTTCACGCCCGTTCGGACAGAACGCAGGAGAGCCGAGGCAGTAAGGCCGAGGCCGAGACAGCCCCGACTGGAAACCTCACATGAACCTATCCCGTACATGCGCAGTACATATTGCTTAGATCCGGAACAACACTCAATAAGTCATGCAACCCACAGTTTGCAAGCTGTTCCCGTCTTTGTGCTTCACATTATTACGAACAGGTTGAGAAAATTAACCGCTGCAGCACCACATCTGGAAGGCTCCGAACTGTAAGAAGTGATCCACCCCAGCCCTCCTGCGTAGACGGTCGGTCGGCCCAGCACACTGCACAAAATACGCTACTTGCTGGTTGTATGGTCAGGCTTTAAAGTCATCTGTGCATAGCAGGGCCGCGGAACCACGCTGGAGGCATGGAACCAGGCCATGCGTCCGAGCTTTGTACGGGATGTCTGCAGAAGTCGTGATTATACGCTCGTGAAGATGCGAAAGCAGTGCTGGCTGGCCGGCCACAGGCTGTCGGGCTGTTTCGCAGGGTGAGAAGGGAGAGTCTCCCAGCGCGGCGTTGTGATGTACTCACTGTTGTGCAGGCTTTTGCCGTCTGTGTGAACTTGTTCATTGCTTCTGTTCCCGCCACCTCACGTGTTGCAGTAGCTTAGGATGGGAACTTTCTTACGCTACAGCCGAAGCCCCCTTCAGCAGATCGACACAAGGTAATGCTATTCCCCGCCGCGCTGCGAAGCGCAATTCTGTGCTCCCGGACCCCGCTCTAAGTCTTGCCCGTTGATGGCGCACGGGAGCTCGAGAAAGAACAGACCATAATCTCCGCTGTCATAATAATAGAGACGTTGAACCTTGGTTTCAGACTTGAACGGAAACTCTTTCGAACAGCAGCTCTGCATCCTGCCCCAGGGTCTCCAAGGGGCAAGTCAGAGACTGCTGGCAACCTGCTACAGACTCTCGTCGCAAAAGCCTTGCACCTCAAAGCCTCTGAAGAGTGAGTGCTTTGCAACTGCCGGGGATGACAAGTTGAAGTAGACCTGAACGCAACACCGGCCTGGCCTTCCTTTCCCCAAATCTATTGAATCTATTTTTAAACCTTCATGCAAGTGCTTATCTGCCACCTCGAGCCGAAGTTCCTCGGCCATCATCGGCCGGCATGGGGACGGCCGGGCTGCTGCCCTCTCGCTGGCAGTCGGCCCAAGACCAGATTCAAGACATCTAGGGTGTAAGGGCGAAGAGGACTAAAAGGATTCAGGATTGCGGCGTCTCGGTGGATGATTCCTGGTAACGTCGCAACTGCCCTTCCAAGCGCATTTTTCGGGACTGGATTTTGAATATGGCCGTGAAAGCCAAAAAGCCCAAAAGTATGATCCTGCAAAGTAGATCTTCAGAGAGGGCCTCTCCAAAAATTGTTGAGGTGACACTCCATAAGCACCGCCTGCTTTGTCAAAGACAAGCCTAGAGATCCTGAACCCTCTACAGACCCCACTGCTCTGCTGCTCTTCTACTCTTTGCCGGGCCCCGTCTCCCCCCAGCCGGCCACGGGACACCTACAGACCTACGTGCTTCTTGAGGCCGGAGCCCAGAGAAGACATGGTGGAAGTTCAATTCGATACCCGAAACTTCGCTAGCAAAGTCTCAGAAGGTGCAGATGTTTGATATCCGTGTAGAACCAAACTCATACAGGCCAAAGGAATTGCAGGTTGGATTCGCAGATGCAGCCATGTTAACCACAAATACTGTGGCTCCTGACACCACCTTCCATGCTTCTCCTAGTCTGCAGCCGTCGCAAAAAGCTTCCCACTGGAGCATAACTACTGGTCTTGATGTCTTTGAAGGACGGAAGAACTGAGCAATATCTACGCGGTCAATGATTCTCACGAGATGTTGCCAAGATTTGCCAAGCTTGCGCACAAAGTAAGTTGGATAGACACCGCATTATCCTTAGACGTCTCGTTAGTACTCTTTGCGAGTCGTGATTGAAGAACTGAGATCTGCAACCTATCTCCAGCGAGTCGTGTGCTATACTGCGACAAATAATGGGTGGATGAGCGTGCCAAGGGCCGGGAGCATGTTAAGATCGTATGTCCGCATGTTTGCCACGCAAACAACCAAGCACAAGTGCACAAACGTGTACAAATTCGCGCATTAAACACACGATTCTCTAACTGTCTTGCTTACCTGCTGCAGGCCTAAAGGGAATGTATTCCGTGCCCCTCTCCCCCTCGGCCTGTCTGCCTGCCTGCCTGTCTGTCTCTCTGTGTCTAGCAGCTGTTCCATTGGTGTTGTAAGTAGCTCGACATACCGACATACCACCGAATGAGTTCGGAATTTGGTGGAGGGTTGTCCGAAACATTCAGATTTGATTTTGTGGTATTGTTCCCGCCACTGATAAGGGGCTACGGAGGCATCTTGCGTTTCGTCGTGATGAAAACAGGATATTTAGTCAAAGACAATAACACCAACTGAGCAAAAACAACTGACCCTGCCTTTGTCTTTCTTACTTTGCGAAGGGCTGAAGTGTTTCTTCCAATTAGCGCGGACACTGGACCAGATTCTGGTATTTTTGGGTGATCTACATATACCAAAGAAGAGCACAATAAGTTTCTGGACTTCGGAGAAAGCATCTGGAGACAGAGTGCTGTAGACGAACCGTTGACAAGAAAGCTGGGATGCATCATAGGGGATGTGACCATATAGGTGTGCATATATGTATATATGTATGTAATTATATGTGTATATGTAGATGCAAAACATGTAGAGAGAGGCTTTCAAGCTTCTCGTGCAGAGCTGGGGAGAAGATCTGAATGACCGATCCATACCTCATGGCCAAATCATTGGCGCTACTCATCCACCTGCAGTGCGCTGTGTTCAAAAGCAAGTGTGTCCTCAGCAGCGCACTTCTGGCTTGGACTCGTTCTCGGGCCGTTTACTTGAGATTCAGCAGGCTGGCGATGTCACATCGGAAATACCACATTCGGGCATGCTGCTCTGCACAACCCAAAGACTGCAATTGCAGGACAGGCTTAGGTGGTCTCGGAATCGAATGCAAGGAGAGTGCAGGAGGGAGGTGGGCTTTCAAGGGTGGACCGCAAAGCTACACAGAAGGCGTTGCGACCATTAGCTGATCCTTCGGCTGCGCAGGAAGAACCTGCCACCCTTGCAAGGTCTAGATCTTTGTGAGGGATGAAGGAAACCCCCAAGATCGACATGTCGACACGAGTTGCGAGCCTCAGGATTTGGGCTTTGCTGTATATGGTGGAGACTTCGCTGTGTTTCGTCGGATGTGGAGCCCCTGTAATTGCTACGGCTAGAGTTAGAACCACGCTATGTGATTCTAGTCTGCGACTAGGCCCCGTCCATGCCTTCGGGAAGGCACCAGCTGCGAAGAGAACGCGTTGGGCACCTTCACTGCCACTTGCAGTAGCAGGTGGCGCACTGAAAAATCGCCTGCAGATGCAAAGGTGGCGCCTGGTTTGTTCCAGTCGCTCCCCCACAGTATTGAGAGCTTTGCCGGGCTTCAAACAGCGATCACATCAAGGACCGTACAATCAGGAGCGGCCTGCCCTCCGAGATCACACATACAATGCAGGCTGAATTGCAAGTGCAAGGAAAGGCTCAGACAAACACAACCTGTCACGAAGCCCATAAATCTCCGGTTCCGAGCGCCAGGCTGGCAATAGCGTATGTATGCTGTCCCTTTAAGCCTGAAGTCGAAACTGAAACTAAAGCGAAATGATACCGATAGGTCCGCGAGAACTGGATCCAAACGCACACTTGTTTCGAGGGGGAGCAAAGCTTTCAGCTGCACGAGGTATTGTGAACCCTCGCCCCATGAAAGACGATGTTACACATGCGATTTGTGAATACGGCTTTGGCATGTGGCACACCGTGTGAAAAGAATGCTGGAATGCCGGACCCGTAGACTCATAATCCGCTTCCGCGATGAATCCAAACCCAACACAAAAACTCTCCTTCGCCGTGCAGGTCCTCAACTTTCTCTAGAGGCTCTATAATGGTTGGGGGTTCAAGGAAAGACCAGAACTCAGCTATGGCTTGATATGAGTCTGTTGACACATCCCTCGACGTTGCTGTGGATGAACCGCTGAGCCTTCTCGACCAACGCTGTCCGGTGCACAGTGTGTGCCAAAGACGGCTTCGCAACTCAGACTCAAATGAGGAAATGACAGAAATCCCGCTGAAAGTAACTAACCCGTGGTTTGGGGGTTCCGTTGGCTCTTTAGCTCCTTATTTGGTAGGGACTATCATCATCCCTGGCTCCGTAGCTCCTCCAATATCAATGGTTAGATAATATCTGTTTCCTGCGGCTGCCGTAGAAAGCTAGACCCCTTCGACACAGCAGACGAGTGGCCTGCGGACGCTGCTGTGTTGCGAATCTTTTGCGGTATGTCAGCTTCCTTCGCAGTGCACTAATCCAACCTCTTGATAAGTAAAGACCCCTATATTCAAAGGACTTTTTCCTGAGGTTGGCTGGACCGGGTCAGACATTCCCGAGATTCAAGGGAAAAACTTCCATCCCTTCACATAGTTTGGACTCAGTTCGTGTGGTTTTAAAGACTGCAGCCTTAGTCGAGGCCTCTGGAAGGGTTTTTTTTTGAGGGGAGGCTCAGTTGGTGTGTTTTGACTGCAGCCTTATTAGAGGCCTTAAACTACAACTTTACTGCAGCGACAACCTTCTTAGAGGCCTTAAACTTACTACTTTACTGCAGCACCACCCCCTAGTAGAGGCCTTGAACATACTACTTTACTGCAGCTACTGTACTACTGTATTACTCTACTACTTTACTACTGTACTACTACTGTACTCCTACTGTACTGCTACTGTCCGACAACTGTTCTCTGTACTATTACAGTACGATTACTGTTCTACTGCTGTACTACTCTAGGCTACTGCCTTTCATCCCTAGTGTCATGGAAATCCCAACCCGTAGAATTCCGATTCCGCTAATCAATTCTGGGGGAGGGGGGGCCCCCCGCCTCCACTATTCAAGAGCACGGAATAAATACTCGTCTCTCATGATCAGGACAATGGCACGGCAAAATTATTTCGCGAGTTCAAGGTCAGAACCTGCTACAAGCCTTGCCGAGCCTGGCAACCACTGGCACAGGAGCATCCGACTGCGTGCGGGCCGCGCTGCAAAGAGCTTCAACCGACACAATCGACCCGAAGATACAAAATTGAATTATGGCCAACCGACCGGTACAGAATGCCGTTGGGCTTAAACTCCCGGCGGTTGGAACGGGCCTCTGAAGCAAGTTCCATCAAGCAACTGCTCAGTAGCCAACTCGAAGAATTCACCTATGCTTTGCAAAGTGGTGTCTGGATAATTACAGCACCTTCCGATAGCCAGTGACGAAGCTTGACGGATGAGGTCAGGACGGAACTGCGCCTAGTCTACAAGAAGATACTCGTCACGAAGTCTCCGAGATGCTGTACAGAGTTCGGCTTTGCACGTTCAAACGCTTTCGCGGGAACCGTGGCAGTGACGTAGCTGGGGTTTAAGGCATTGCAGATCTGCACGAACTCCATTCTGATGTGTGAGTCTTTATGAGGTGTCAATTCCGGATCAACAACAATCGCCGGAACTCTGCAGCACAAATCTTGTGTTCGTCTGCTCTTGACCAGTATGAACCTCGAGTTAGGCCATCAGCTCAGGAGAGGACGCCTGGCAGTCGGGAGGACTGGGGATCAACTGGAGTCGAGTAAGTCTTAGCTTGAGTGTTTTTAAAAGGCCGGTGGCATTAGGGCAAGACACAGACCCCCAAAATCCCAAATATTCTTTTATATGATTGAAATATTCTTTTTAATATTTGAAATATTCTTTTAAATGTTTGAAATATTCTTTAAAATATTTGAAATATTCTTTAAAATATTTGAAATATTCTTTAAAATATTTGAAATATTCTTTTAAATATTTGAAATATTCTTTGAAATATTTGAAATATTCTTTAAAATATTTGAAATACTCTTTTGAATATTTGAAACATTCTTTTAAATAATTCAAGTATTCTTTTAAATTCTTGAACTTTCTTGGAATACTTGAAATAAATTGAAAATCTATTCTGAAAAATCTTGTGCTTTCCACGAAAACAACTAATTTCTTGTATCATATTTCTGCACTATCTACTAGCAGTTATTCTTCGAATAAGCAGAGCTGTATTTCCAGAGGTGTTCTGCGAATTCGAAACCCGTATTTCTCATAATATTGAACCTGAATTGAGTATGATGCAACTTCGGCACTGTTCTCTCTTTTTGCTGGCTCAAGTCTGAAGTCGCTGCTCCACCTTTTGCGGTAAACACTGCAAGCTTGAAAGTTTCAAACATGGCAGGTTCAAGCTTAACCCTGGCCTGAAGCCCAAACTGTTTGACCCAAACTGACAGCGACTAAAAGCTAAGTTCCCAACTGACTTAACGGTGTCCCACCCTGCTTCAAGCCCTGGGCTATAAGCCTTCACCCACCAAGGGATCGTTCCACCAAGACGTGGGTCCGGCTCCTACGGTCGTGCGTTCACGCACTTCACTCTACTGCAAGGAGCACGTCCAAAGCGCTAAGCGCCGTCTCCAAGTTTTCACTGGAGGCTGCCTTCTGCTGAGGCTTCAACCAGGCTGACGCCATCATGCTCTGGATGACGGCCAATAGGACCGGCAATGCCATTGCATTCCCGGCCAGGTCCTGCATCAGCTGTTCTGTCGGTTGGTATTCTGGGTCACAATTCTCAAAGTAACGCGGCACCGGGAAGCCCTGAAACAACAGAGCTTCTCGGCCCAGCAGGAACCGTGGGGGTTTCAGCAACTCAACCCACAGCAGCTGACCGGGGAGCATGGTCGGTGCAAGGTACCGCCCTGACTCCGAGATTGTGGAGTGGTGCGCCCTGTTCAAGGACTGGCTCAAGTTCCTGAACATACACTGTGGCACTGCTTTCCGAGAAAGCTTCAGCACGTCCTGCTCCCTGTCCGTGAGAAGCTTAAACCACGGGTTCGAGCCCAGCTCCTCATCGGCTTTAAACCCCCACCGAATCCCCAAGCCCTCTGCGAACTTCATGTGCTGCTCAATCCAATTGGTGCCAGCCTTTTTCCTTGAGGCTGCCGCTTGCTGCTTCTCTTGCAAGGTTTGCAAATGCTGCAAGGCTTCCTCGCACTGGCTTTCCATCAAGATGTCAGCTGCAGAAGGAGCTGAGCGAACGCAGGACGTTACACACGTTCGAAAGCACTCCCAAACCGTGGCCAAAGGCCGTGATGCCAAGTCCAACTTGGGACTCTTCATGTTAATGAAGAAGATGTACACTCGCTTACGTCGGCATGGCAGCCCAAACTCGAGCGCATCTGTCATGACCACTTGCCCTTCGTAGGACATGTTCTGCATGACCTCCATGAGTATGTCGAGGTTCGTCTGCGCATTCTGAGAAAGCTGGTCATCGATGGAATCGACGTTTTCGTACCTGGGGAGATGATCTGTATGGCCGTCGGGCTCTGAAGTCTGAAGCAAATGACACGATGACCTCAAAGCTCTGCCGAATCTGGCTACAACACCTGGCACAGACTACGGCTACTATCGACGGTACCACAACCAACGACAACCTACTTCATACTTTGAGTGCTACTCCTAGATTACTGACACTACCAGTGGAGCCCTCGGAGCAAGCATCGGAGGTAACACGGTACGTCAGACATAACATAAGGCACGTAAGACATGACATGAGACAACATTTAGAAAAACGCAAGGAGGGAGGCATATGAGTGATATAATTTTATAGTTGTAGAACTCAGATTAGATAGAAGGCTTTTATGGCTTATGGCGTATGGCTTACATTTCTTAGTCCTAATCGTAACTTTGACAAAGCACCACCACCGATGACCACTGACAAGCCGAGCTGCACAACCATGTTTGGCCTGTACTTCTTCACGTGTAAAACCGTGAAACGTCTGGGCCGAGCCCCCCCGAGACTGCAGCTGACTGAAGACCGGTGCTTTACCTGAACCATGCGCCTGACTGCGATCGGGGAGCTGCTTGGAAAGGTCCTTGCAAGAAGTACCAAGCACCAAAAGGTCTACGGATTTCACTTTGCACAAGCAATCGTGTAGCGCGCATTTCGCCTCTCCCTCACATAGCGCGGTGATATCTTCGAAGATGCACCAGCCGTCATAGTAATCATCAGCATCGGTCTCATCTTCATCGTGACTGAACACTTCTCTTATCCAGTCCCGTTTTTCTGCATTCGACTCACACGAGAACACGTGTTCGAACCTGACGCCGAGGCCCATTTCGCGACAGGCCTTGTTGATCGCTGCCATGACATACCAAGCCCCCTCCGATCCACTGCAGCAACTAGCCCATGTGAGTCGCAGCGGTTGCTTTCGAGCTGCAACTGGGCCAAAGGCCGAGGCCTCCTCTTGCCCCGGCAGTGCCTGAAACCCCCGAAAATTCTCGGCAGCCAAGACTTCCAAGAGGGAACCATCCTTGATGGCCTCTGCAGGACAACACCGGCGGGAAGCCTGCAGCATCAAGTCAGCATCTCCTGATTCGACACGCTGCAGTCTCCTGGGCTTCTTGGCATCCGGCAACATTGGGAAGGTCGAAACAAAACGGGAAACAGTAACAATGATAAGCTTCGAAGCTGAGCAACGCACTGCACACGCAACAGCAGAATCGCAACTCTGCACGCTACTGTGAAGATGCTGCGGTTGTAGCATGCGCACGACCAGTGATCTGACACCTGCAGACAGCTAGACGATTCATTTTCAACAGCTGACCTTGCATGTTGCATCAGGGTCAACCCACGCGACTAGCAGAGCTGCGAGGCAAACTCGAATTCGCAGGCAGACAGCGAAAAATCAGGGTCTCTAAATATGTGCCGTCAATACTGTATACTGTCACTTTGACTGACTTTAACTTTTAACTTTCACTTGGACTTTCACTATACACTATATATCCATCAACCAAAAGCTGCAAACCTGCGTCGAGATCGCCGTCCTGGAAACATATTCCGAAGCTCATGTGTCCGAAGACCGTCGCTTCTGACTGCAAAAAAAAGTGAGATCGAACTACCCACTTTTCAACTCGGTGGGGTTTTGAACCTTGGCCCGAGGCCGTAAACTCAACGCTTCTTGCGGCCCCCTGAAGGCTCGACCTTTGCCTTGCCCTTGGGCCCCTTGGACGCTGGCTTTTCCTTGGCCTTGGCCTTGACCTTGGCCTTGGCCGTGCAAACTTTGGCAGGAAGCCCTTTGCCCGCCATGTCAAGCAAAGCCTCGGTCGGGCCACCTGCTCTTCCGGTCCGTGGCTTCTTGGGCGGGGGTAGCTCCTGAGGCTCCTCATCCTCCTCATCGTCATCACTCAAGTTGATCTCTTCATCCTTTTCTTTCTTCTTGGCCTTCTTTTCCTTGACGCCGTGGTCCTTGTCCTTCTTGTCCTTCTTTTCAGCCTTCTTCATCTTGCTGTCCTTGGCCTCCTTCTCGTGCTTGACATCCTTGCTTTTCTTCTCCTTGCCGGGCTTATCCTTCTTATCCTTGGCTTTCGGGTCGGGCGCGGCTTCCTGATCAAGGTCCTCACCGGATGCTTTCACTTGGACAATGCTGTTACATTCTGCAAGTACCTTGTCTGCGAAACCCTTGAAAGCACTGTGCTCCGGTGGAAGCTCGCCACAAGCTGCCAGCAGGTCTAGTTTGCTTCGCAAAGTGACAGCTGTGTCGCTCAAACCTTGCATGGTCTTCACTCCAGCTGCTGAGGTCTGCCCAAGAGAGTCACTCCTGAGCAGACAGATGGCGGCAACAGCAGCAATATGGCAAGAACCCACTGCCACTGCCAATTTTGCAGGCTGAACTAGGCCAGAGGCCGCAAGCTTCTCTTCGGGGAAATCCAGCTTCAGTTCCGAACTGAAAGCAAGTTTGTGCAGCTTCTGCTGCATCTCCGTACGGGCATCCGAATTTTTCAACTCGTCCGCCACACGATGCACCTTTCTGGCCAAACCTGTCAAAACGGGGAGTGCTCCATCGCGATATGCTGCCTCATTCTCCGTGCTTGGTAACGCCTTGACCACTGCTTCAACCTCCCCAGTGGCAGCCTCCAATGATTTGCAGCCTGCGGCCTGCTTCTGGATGATGGTGTCAATGAGCGAGGAGCCGATGCTGCGAAGCCACTCCCCAGACTGGTCCAAAGAAGAAGCCTTCAATCCTTCGCTGAAGTCCTCTTGTGTTTTGGCTTCTTCGATTGCCTTCAGGAAGCTCGCGCTGACGTTCGAAAGTGCCACGACCAAAGCCGGGTGATCAGCTTTGCTCATATCTGCTCGTTGCACGGCAGCCACCTGCCGAATGAGTAGCACTTCAACTCAACATTCATTCAAGCATTGGGTGGATTGGGATTCGGGGGCAAGTCACGAAGTCACTCTGATGAATGCACATTCGAGTGGAAGTGGCAGCAAGGATAGCCAGGAAAAGGACTCACAATAGACAGGAAAAGAAAACCTGACATCTGCTGTTACAGAGTGACGAGAAGCTGGTATTGACGGTATTGAAGTAAGGTAAGTAAACAGAAATAACACAAACATATTAATACCATCAGCAGGTTGCAAGGCTCCCCAAAAACATACAATGCAAACCAATTGATCCGTTGATCATGATTAACTGATATCAGAACGAATGATCCTGCAGCTGGCCTCCAAGAAGGAGCAGCTCAACGGCCGCAAAGGATGCTGCGATGGGATCTGTTGCAGGAGCTGCGTCAGTACATTCTGCGACAGGCCTCCTCCCACCTCTCCGTCGATGCACTGGCGAACTGTCTGGGACAACGACCCGACCCGAGGCCTGAAGTGAACAAACTGGTGAGGTGCGACTTACAGGGGCTCAGGAACAACTTCTCGAAACGACAATGCATATCTTCGTGCCCCTCAGGCCACCATCGCTTCAGATCAGGCGCCACACCTGTGAGCCACGCTCTCACGCTTTCGGGGCTCCGCTCCTTCCGGGGAAGATGACTGAAAGCAGGCAACTGGCGAAACACAAAGTCGCCCAACTCGCAAAGCGAGTTTGCCAGTGCCAGATAGTCTTTCAGCCACGGGTACACGTGGCTAGGGAGGGTGCTCCAGAACGGGTTCTGAGTAAAGGATGTGCACCGGATAGCTGGCCAGGTCTCGTCAAGGTTGATGAGACTGAGCTGGCCATCGGCATCAGATGTCTTGCCATCCTGAGCCACTGCTTCGCAGAGATGGTTCCTTGGAGGTTGCAGGAATGTTCACGTGCTTCCACAGTATAGTAGAAACCACAGGGCAGGACCCAGGACTAAGACTAAGGCCAAGGCTTATAGGCTTATGGTTTAGAGTCGTTTAGAGTTAGAGTTTAGGGCTTACGGTTCATCACTTCCTGAGAGTGTAAACTTTAAACTGAAATTAAAAAGTATATTGAATAAAATATTATAATAGAACAGTCTAGTAGTTAGTAAAGTTTAATGACTAATCTAGTGGAGGACACAGGACTGCAACCAGGCCACAACATCTCGAGCAAGTTGACCTGCAATTTCCGGCGCGAAACCGTCTCAACCAGCCCAAAGAACTTGGTCTCCATCCTTTCCATCCTTTTGCTAAGCACCTCGAAACTTTTGGCTTTCTTGCTCTTGAAAGCCTTCATCTTTGAAGAGCATACCTTCCACGCATCTCGCGCTGGCACTAGTCGGTCAAAGATCCCCCCATCGTCCTGTAGGGACGTTTCGAGACTTTGAAGGGCATCTTCCAATGCTTCGAGGCTCTCTTCAACTTCAGCCTCTTTCTTGCCGTGCTGAACCCGGCCAGAGGCCGCTTCGAACATAGCCAAGCCCACTGGATGTTGAATGAAGAACCGCTGAATCGCACTCACGCTGGTGCTGGTGTCTCCATCGGCATCCTTTTCCAAAGCAGCCTTATTATCCTGCAAAGTCTTAACACTCGTGCCGAGCTTCTTCATGTCCATATCGGCCTGACCCATCATCGCTACAGCCACACTCATGTCATCCGCCATCGAAGCTGGAACAAACTCTTCAGAACTACTGTTCTCGGAGTAGACGTCCAGCATAGCCTGGCACAGTTGGAGAGCTTCATACACTGGTCCATCTTGTGGAATGGCATCGCTCAGCCCACTGAGGTCGGTAGGCTGGATTGCACACAACGTCATGAGGACCCGGTTCTCCACTTCGGCCAAGATCGCTGAGCTGAACCCCTTATCCACCAAAGACTTGGTCAACTCCGATTCCATGAGGAAATGTTGCCAGAACTCCTCGTACTTGCTGTAGAGACACCGGCAAGAAGCCTTGGCCACCAGGAACTTCAGCTGGAACGCTGGGCCAAGCCCCCGAAGTTCAGTGAAGAGCTCACATTTGATGAAGTCTTCAGCTTCTTCGTGTGCTCGGACCACCTGCTCGATGTCGGGACTCTCTAAGCCGACTTGAGCCAACAACTTGACCAATGCCTGCATGCCCGTCTCGATGGTTTGCAACTGCTCCAACGTAGTCGTCAGCTGATCCTTGTTCGGGGACTTCTCCATGCGCTTCTGCACGTCTTTTGCTGTTTTTGAAAAGTTTTGCAAAATTCTGGACTTTGCGAGGCACTCGTTCTTGAACGCTAGCCGAGATTCCTTGTCGGGACCAGGCGGCTGGCAATCCAACTTGACTTCCGCAAACTTGTTCAGGATGTCGCTCAGCGTGTCTTTGCAAGTCTTCAAGGATCTCTGGGCCCGTCCGTCGAGCATGAGCATGGCAGATGTCCTCCTCAGTTGCAGCCACCCAAGCCCGGGGGATATGGTGTTAGTATTTGGATGAGGGGGATTAGCTACTAATGTTTGTAAGTTATACAGCTGTACAGTTATCAGTTGATTAAGCTGATTAATCCTAAGCCATAACTACAACTATGACTGCAACTATACGTTACACAGCTGTTATTAATTAACTATTCATTATTAGCTCTGACGTTGTGACATTGTGTTTCGCATCGCACGCTCCCTAACAGTGTTGCAGTGTTGCTCGCACAGGTTCTGCCAACAAAATCAAACGAATGACCCCGAATGTAACACATTAACACAACACAGTCGAGGTTCGGGAATGCATCCGTTGCGGTGTCCTCTGCGGCGGCATCCTTCTGTTTGTCCTGCTTCTTCGACTCCTTTGGGGCCTTCGGGGTGGTCGGGCTGGGCCTGAGGCCAGGGGTGCTCGTCGGCGTCTCCTTTGGGTCGCCCTTGCTCGAGCCCGTCTTTGACAGTCTCTTTGGCTTGGCCTTGTTCTTCGGCGCGTGCTCGGTGCCTTTGCTGTTGCTGGTCTTAGGTGCGGGTTGGGCCGGGACCTTCGCTTTTGCTTTGGCTTTCGGTGTGGCCGAAGACGCCCCAAAGAACGAGGCCAAAGGCCGCTCGTCGTCCTCAGAACCCTCCTCGTCGCTGTTGCTGCTTTGGACGCTCTCAGCATCACTGTTTGACCCGGAACCATGGCCAGAGGCCGCGTCAGGAGCAGCCTTCAAGCCACTTCCAAACCCGGCCTGCAGCTGGCCCAAGAGATCTGTCAGGCTCAGCTCCTGGCCCTCTACAGCCTGGCTGGCCCTGGCCTTCGCTGCTGCTTGGAACGCCTCCTCGTTGGCTTTGCGCTTGCGCCCCAAGGCTTCGGCAGCACAAGCACTGTCGTCGGCTTCGTGCTGCGTCGTAGTTTCCTTGAAGGATCTATCATCATAAGCCTCGTAGTCGAACACACCATCTTTGCCTTCCTTCACCCACATTCCCTCGTGCTCTTCGCCAAAGACGGTTTGCTTTACGACCTTGCTCGGATCCCATTCTCCATGCAACGCCGGGTCGTGCCCCTCTCTCGTCACGAACTTCATCCTCGGACCCTTGAAGCGGCCACCGATGGACTTCTCGGTTTCCAGCTTCGTCGCAGCATGTATCTGCTGTTTGCATTTGAGTCTGGTGCGATCTGGGTTCTCTTCGTGTTGCCGCAACCACTCTTTGCGGCCCTTCAAGAAGTCCTTGTGCTTTGCCTGGTTCTCTTTTTTCTTGATAAACTCGTGATATTTCTTGTAGGAACCATATGTTGCCGCATAGCCTGCCAGGGCTGTGTGCAACATCCCCTACCCTCTAGACACGACACACAAGACCCCTATATACCCATGGCTGCCGACAGCAACATAAACATACTATATGTATACACTTAACTTAACAATATGACCTAAATGTCACGATATACTGGGTAATTGAACACTTACGACAGTGTAAACAAATCTTAAGTGACTATACTATAAGTCTGTAAGTGATAAGTGAACCATGGCCCTGCCCTCCCCCACCCCACCACACCTGCGGACCGAACCCCACCGCACCCGCCCACCCGCCAGCCAGCCGTCAGACAGACCGACAGACAGACTGAGTGACAAACAGACAGAAAGACCAAGCAGCCAGCCAGACAGAAAGCCTGACAGCCAGGCAGACACACACGCAGACTGTCACACAGAGTCACACAGACACTGAAACGTCACAAAGCCACACAGAGACACACAAATACAAAATGTGTGTGTAGTATTTGTTCTATGATTATATCTATACATCTACATACTTATATATCTATACATCCACACAGATACATACATCATATAAATATATATATATATATTTGAATTATACATAATGCCCACGTGCAGACGCACACAAAGAACACACACACTCACCCATCCATCCATAGGCACACACACACACACGCAGCACAGACAGAGAGAGAGAGAGAGAGCGAGCAAACACACACACACACACACACACAAAGAGGGAGAGAGAAAGAGAGACACGCACGCACACGCACACACCAACACACAACACATACACACATACACATACACGGCTGGCCTAAGGCTCGCCACACGTTCAGGCACACCAAGCAGATGCGCCCTGCGGGCACGCGGTAGCTTTCGCCCTCCCGTGTCAGCACACGGTACTTTCCCCAAGGGATCGTACCACCAAGGCTTGGGTCAGGCTCAACCAGCGGCGTCGGAGCTGTGCTCAACGTGTCGCACAAGCAACAACAAGAAGGCTTGGTCCAGGCGTGACAGACCCTCAGCTTATTAGCCGAGACTGCAGTACACGTCAGGGCTGCACTGCTGGCTCTCCGGTGCCAAACGCCGTCCGGAGGACCTGTCGCCTTTTCCTCTGCCTCCGTCTCCTGGTCGGACTCGGCACCGTTGTCGCTGCTGCCACCGTCGCCGTCGTCCTCTTGCGGTTCGTCTTTCGGCTTGCCTTTCGCCATAACCTTCCCCATGGCTCAAGGCTCAGGGGATGGAGGAACCCTGGCTGAAGGCCGCAGAGCGGGCCAAGCAGCAAAAGTAGGCGTCACAAGTGAAAGTACAACAGTTGAGAAAAGCTCGAGCTTCTTCAAAGCTGAAGGCAGCAACATCAAAGAATCGAACAAGCAAACGTGCCACAGGACTGTACTGTTCTACTCCTGCACGACCCCATGCTGGAGCAGTCAACCAAAACCCGGACCCTCTCTTCTTTCTGAAAAGTTTTAACGATGTGTAGGGTTGATTGGGTGGAGGGGATGCAAGGGGAGCAACGAGAGGGCAGGGTTTAGGGTTTAGGGTTTAGAGTGGGTATCGGGTGGGTATAGGGTTTAGGATATCGGGTTTGGGGCCAGGTGTTTTTTTCCAAGTGTGCACTCCCGCAGTAGCTCTCGCCATTTTCTTTCCAAGGGGGTGGGCCCCCCCTGCGGTAGCTCTCGCCATTTTTTTCCAAGGGGGTGGGCCCCCCCCGCGGGAGCTCTCGCCATTTTTTTCCAAGGGGGTGGGCCCCCCCTGCGGTAGCTCTCGCCATTTTTTTCCAAGGGGGTGGGCCCCCCCTGCGGTAGCTCTCGCCATTTTTTTCCAAGGGGGTGGGCCCCCCCTGCGGTAGCTCTCGCCATTTTTTTTTTCCAAGGGGGTGGGCCCCCCCTGCGGTAGCTCTCGCCTTTTTTTTCCAAATTTTTTCCAAGCCCCGGCCACACCTCCCTGCGCTGGCTGCCGATGTTTTTTTTTCCACGGGGTTAGGCCCCCTGCGCTACCTCCCAAATTTTTGTTACTTTTGTTAACCAACGTGCTGGGCTTTTTGTTGCGGTAGCTCTCGCCATTTTTTTTCCAAGGGGGTGGGCCCCCCCCCCCGGGGATAGCTCTCGCCATTTCTTTCCAAGGGGGTGGCCTCCCCTGCAGTAGCTCTGGCTAGTTTTTTTTTCAAAGGACGTGGGACCTTCCCCGGTAGCTCTCGCATTGTCATTGTCAACCAGATTTGAAAATATTTCAACCAATATTCGAAAAGTTCAAAACAATATTTCTCTACTTAACTCCTTGGTTTCTCTACTTAACTCCTTGGTTTCTCTACTTAACTTTGTGTCAAGTATTTGTTGAACAATAAACAAACAATGTTCGAAATATTTAAAACAATATTTCAAACAATGTTCGAAATATTTAAAAGAATATTTCAAACAATTGTCGAAAGAAGTTAAGTAGAGAAAACAGGGAGTTAAGTAGAGAAAGCAAGGAGTTAAGTAGAGAATCGACGTTTTTAAGTAGAGAAATATTGTTTTGAACTTTTCGAATATTGTTTGAAATATTTCTACAATTGTTTGAAATATTTCTAAATATTTTTAGAATATTTCAAACAATGTTGAAAACATTTTGCCATGTAATAATTAATAACCAATAACATTCTAATTCCAAACCCCCCCTTTCAAAGCATTATATCGTCCCTCTCGCCTCTCGCTGTCTCTCTCTCTCTCTCTCTCCTTCTCTCTTTGTATTTCTCTCTCTCTCTCTCTCCCCCTTTCCTCCCTCCCTCCCTCCCTCAGTCAAGGTCGCAACACCGAGCACACAGCACAGCCAGGCAACAAGCACCGGGTTTGTGCAACCATCAGCCACTTTGTGCTGTTCTTCGACCTACCCTGGCCTGCGGCCGCAGCTTGCCCTATGCATCCGCTACGTGGCCTACTGCTGCATCCAGCTGCGCCGAAGTCAGGCCGTCCTTGAACTCATGGAGACGCAAGCCACCCATGGACACATGATACTCGCGCCTACCATTCACCGGCCAGTCACTGTCGCGAAGCCCAGCGACCAACCAGCGTTTGAGGCGGAGGTAGCACTCTTCTTCGGAGAACTCACCCAAAGCCAGCTCTTTCCTGCACGGCCTGAAAGCACATGTGTTCCAAGGCACATCCCAAGCCCGCATACCTTGACAATTTTCGGCCTTAAGCCCCAAACCCCGAAACCTTTGAATCGTGAACCTTCGGCCTCAAGCCGGCCTAAGGCCCTTAGAGCCTAGACCCTTGCACCCTTATATAGGCCCTAAGTCAAGGCTTAGGCCCTGGACCCTAAACCCTAAGCCTAAACCCCAAAACCCTACTAAACCCTGAACCCTAAACCTTTAGCCTTAAACCCCTAAACCGCCTAAACCCTTAAACCCTTAAACCCTAAACCCTAAACCGGGAAATCGTAAAGTATGCAAGCATCAAGCTAAGCAGCTAGGCCACAAGAGAGTAGATTAGATTAGATTCAACAGATTCAACAGTGTAGAACGATGGTTCGGGGACCCGACCTACGTGGTGGCTTTCTACGCATGCCTTGTGCCCATTATCATTATGCCAAGTGGCTTTATGCCGCCTGAGTCAGCATGTCTGCGACAGATGGCCCCGTAGGCACAAAGCACACCTTGCCTGTAAATGGGAGCAAGCTGAAACGCTGGCCTGCGGCCCCATACACGACCACGTGCCTGATGCGTCCGCTGCACATCAGTTGGAGCATGTGGCTCATCCGGCGCAACCCTCGGCCCAGGGGCCGGTGCAACAGAAACGATCGGCCTCGAGGCCCGAGCAGAGCTGCTTGAAGATGCGGCCATATCTGCTGCACTGGCCTCTCCTGCTTCGTCCTCGTTGCTGCCGTTATCGTTATCGTTATCTTCAACCCAATATGGCACCGACCCTGACGAATCGCTACCACCCCAATCTTCCTCCGGGTCTCGCACCCAAGACTTTGGCGGTACTTTGCTCGACTGGCTTGTTGAAGCTGTTTCCGTTTTCTTTGTATCCTTAGCCTTAGCATCAGGCATCTTTCTGTTCGTTTTGCTCCTGTCTGGGCCTCGCCGCCTGGCATGGGAGTCGGGCTTGGGCCTTGGATTCAACAACGACAGTGCATCGAGTGCTTGTCTGCGTTGGACTTCACTGCGATGCGCTGATTCTGCTTCCTCTGGCTCAATGTATTCTGCAGCAGTTATGTCAAATGCGGTTAGGAGACGAACCGGGCCAACGGCCAACCAAAAACACTTCCAGTCGGCTGCCTTCACCGCTAAATCCTGGCAGAAGTCGCGCAAAGACCAAAAATCCATATTGCCCCCTTCGGCTGCAAAGATACGCAACTGGAATTGAATTCCGCCTGGGACGGCTTCCTCTTCCACGGGAACCTTCCGGAGCCTGATCAGTGCCGCATCGATTGGCGGCTTCCGTGTGTTGTAAGCAACACAGACGTATTCGGTCTTGTCCGCGAAGTCCGAAGCCTGCAGTCGAAAGCGATTGCAAAGCGGTGAAATTCAGTTCCTGTTGCACAAAACTGAAGATTCAAGACTTAACTCCTAAACTAATCAGTAACTTAAGGACTTAAGGCTTAAGACTTAAGAACTCTTGCTAGATGTTATATGCTGCCCCGAAGGAAACTACACAGCTTCACTTGATCATAAGATTCAATGGAGTCAATTGAAATAAACCTTGGACAAAACCAATGGACTGGCCTGGTTTCTGCCTGGCACACACACACACACCCACGCGCACACACGCACACTCTCTCTCTCACTCACGCACACGCACACACACACACACACACACACTCACACTCACGCTCACACTCACACTCACACTCACCAACACGCACACAACCCTAAACCCTAAACTTTAAGCACCCTAAACTAAACCCTAAACCCCAAACCCTAAACACAAAAAGTCATACATATATGAGAACATATATTATATGTATATACACAATGCAATTAAGTCATAAGTCAGTCATAAGTCACACACCCAGTCGACTGCTGCTGTAAAGAAGCGAAAGCTAGCACCATAGGCTCCTCGGCGGCAGTGAGCGGCAAAGGAGCATAGCTCATGATGGTATAGATGAGCACCTTCAACAATGCATCAAAAACCGCCTTTTGGTCTTCTGATAATCTGGAAATGCAAGACCTGGAGGAGCAAAGGGCAAACAGGTTGTGGGCGCACTCGGGCCATACATCCATGGAGTCGAAGTTTTCTGGCTGTAGAAGATTGTGTTGCCAGCAAAAGTCCTTCACCATATCTTTACGCTTGTCCATGTGCTTGGTGACGATATGTCGGGAGAGAGGAAACCCATCTGAAGAACCCAAATTCCATGGTCCGCCAAGTACATTCGAAACTGGGCCGATGGCCACCCGCTGCTGCCGATTCCTCCCCTTAGCAAGGAACTTCCAGCGCCGGCGTTCGTCAGCCGAAAGCACACGCCAGGCTCTTGTCGCCCGGGCGAGCTGGGCCTCACCAGCCTCCTCGCCTCGGAGGTGATCTCGAGAAGACAGAAAGTCTTCAGTGAAGATGTGCAGGCCGGTTAGTGCC
This sequence comes from Symbiodinium sp. CCMP2592, assembly GCA_905221615.1. Taxonomy (NCBI): domain Eukaryota; class Dinophyceae; order Suessiales; family Symbiodiniaceae; genus Symbiodinium; species Symbiodinium sp. CCMP2592. Next base: position 162,367 of record CAJNDT010005863.1, read on the forward strand.
CGTCGCTGGCGGCCGGCAAAGGCCCAGAGAGGCCGATGTCTCTGGCTTCGGGGCCGTGCAATATTGCCCTTTTTCCTCTCCTTCTCTCTCCAGCTTTCGACCAGGCTGCCAAACGTGTTGGTGAAGTGTTTCGCCACAAGCTGCGACATATGCAACTTGTGGCCCTTTGTCTCAACCCATTTCCCGAATCTCGCAAACATCCTTTCCACGTATGTAGATGTTGGCACAACTCGGTCAAAGACCCCTCGAAGAAAATGAAGGGTTTCCTGACTGGCCAAGCTCTCAGGACTTGAACAAATGTTGAACAGTTTGGCTGTGAAGCCATCAAGGCAGCACGGCTTTATCGCTAGAAGTTTCTTGGCTGACTCTAGGCGCTCGTCTTCGGAACCTTGGAGAAACTCCGTAAGTTTCCAGGGGTACCTTTCCCAGGTTTCAATCAGCTTCCGCCACATCTGCCCAGTCAAGGTCACAACGCACCTGCGAGTCGTGCGAAGCTTGTCCTGAGGCCACAGCAAAATATCAGCTCCACGGCCAGCTGGGGTGTAGGAGCCTTGCAAAGGAAGCCATAAGTCATGGGATGGGTCAGCCAGTGCGTTGCCCAGCAAACGAATGCATTTTGTGGCAGGGCTAAGAGCAGCATTAATGAAGGCCGCGGTCGAGCTCAAATCGTCCTCGGGCTCAGGCTCGTCAGGCCGGCTTCGCTCGCAAAACCACGTTGCTCGTTTAAATAAAGCAAAGTGAATCTTCATGACGGGAGCGGTAACAACAGCCCACAGCAAAGTGCGAAAAGACGAAGCTTCATCCGAAAGATACACGCCTGCCTTGCGCTGCCTTTTCCTGGCCAAACGACGCCATTGCTTCGTCTGGTCGATTGGCTGACCAAGCTGAGCCGCTTCGTCCTGTTCGTCTTCTGAAGATGAACACCGCCCAGAGGGCTTGACGGGAAAGCATTCTCTGAAAACCTTGGGAAAGATCCCGCAGAAGTGCTGCATAGCTGCCACCACGGTAGCAGAAGGGGACACCGTGGTCCACTTGTTCAGTGCAGGGATACTGAGCTGATTCATGAACAAATCTCGCGAAAGACGAACCGCTTTCTGAACACTCTCGGCCCTGCCTGCACAGCATCCTCCTGCGCAGATGTGAGTTGGCGGTCCTGCGCAAAGCGAAAGTCGTGGTAGAGTCCGATGCTGACACTACATGAACTACAGTGCTGAAACATATCATATTACATTGGTTTGGGGCTCCCCTTGAGCGTAAACTGATCGGGGGTGATGGGTGGCGGCAGTTCGTGCTATCGTGACGAGTTACGACTGCTACGGGCTTCGGTGCCGAGTTGCAACCAATTGGAAAAATGGAATCAGGATTTATCGCTGCAAGGCTGAAGCTGTACGGGGCATGGCATGGTGTAGTCAGTCTACCTTCGTTAGATTTCATTGACAGCATCGATCAAGCCCAGGAGTTGTCCACAAACGAAAAGACAGCGGCACTGGCAAGTTGCAACACATGATCCAAAAGCAAAGGTCTCTCTGTTTTTGCACTGCGGCAACGCAGCGGTATGCTCGGCGACTCTGCGCACACAAAACGAAAGCCATTCTCGTTCCGGCTATTGGTCCAGCTAGGGTCAAGCACTCGGTGCCATTGCACTATTCTATTTTGTGTTCTACAACTATCGACGGCCCATAACCATACCTTCAATAACCGTTATTCAATGACAAACATTGGCCTGAGGCCTGACCCTGCCTCAAGCTTCGAGAAAACTGCCGAAACGGGCACGGCACTGCAGACAGTAGTCTACTCGGCGTGCGCAGAAGTCGCAAGAGCTGTGAAGCCAAAGTTACACGTCCTTCACGAAGCTGGGGTCAGGCACTCGGTGCAAACGTGCGTTGACACCATAGATTATAAGTCGTAATGTACACACCATCACAAAAAAGGAGGGGTGTTAATGAGTACCCAACATTGACCTGAGGCCTGACCCAGCGTTTCGCGAAAATGACAAAAGCGAGCACGGCATGCCCGGACGAACCGGGTGAGCCATGAGGTCGGTGACTTCAGGAACAGATAGCAGGGTGCAGGCAGTTGGTCAAGCTTACAGAAACATTGTAGAATTATAGCAATGCTTACAATTTCGGATTTCATGCTGAACCAACACTGACCCAAGGCCTAAGCCCTTCAGTTATTGCGCGCACGCCAGCGCGTATCCTGATCATAATACTTGGTCGGAGGTGGCTTGTTGGGCCGCCCACCCCAACACTCCTGAAGATACATGGCCAATGCCACCTTCGAGGCAAGGGCGAAGTCAATGCAGTTCCTGCCGCTCGAGCCCGGACTGTTTATCAAATCCGTCACCATCCTGTATGCCTCCTGGGTTTCTCCCATTTTGGAATACCTCAGTTCTGTCTGGCATTGCAAAGTTACATCAATAAGCTTACTTTTGATCCCCAAACTGCAAAAGGGCACTGGCTGACCTGTTGCTCTCGAAAACACGCAAACCAACCTATAATATATTACTATATTAAGTTGTTTTCTCTTACCGCTTTCTGCAAGCTAGCTGCAGGCCATAGCAGATCCTCTTGGCGAAATACATATTGCCCTGACTGCAGACCAAGTGAAGACACGTGTTGCCGCTCAAAGTCCTCACAGAGAAAGTCGATGGCTGCGAGGCCCAAAGCAACAAACGAAGTACCAGGCATTGGTCATCTGAGCCAGTCCAGTTGTCGCTCAGAACCATCATGGGCGTCCAGTTGGCTGGCCGGCCGTCAGCACGTGTCACCTTGTCCGCAGCCGCTGGGTTGATCTCCAGGATCTTCTCAACGACGGCAACGAGGCCCAACTTGGCCGCATGATGCAATGCGTGCATCCCATGAGAGTCAACGAACTGCATAACCGTCGTCGGGTTGCTCCTCTCCAAAGTCTGAACTGCCCGGTCCGAGTTCATAGACAAAATCGCCTGCAAGAGATCGTTGCAGAAGTCTTTCGAATACTCCTGCTCTTCCATCCGGGTCAACGCTCTCTGGGTTTCAAGCCGCTGTTTTTCCAACAGCTTCAAGATCCGCTCGAGCACTTCCGGGGAGTCTGCACCAGCAGACTGCAGATCCTGCTTAACCTCCTCGAAGCTCGGCATCGGATCCTCTGCCTCCTCGTCATCACCAGGGGGTTGATAGTCTGCAGAGTCCTCGCTCTCGTACCCGGGTTCGCGGAATTCGTAGCCACGGCCTGCCAAAGTCATGTTTATTGCCATTTGAAGTATGAGGTTTCAGGTTTCAACGACGAGCACACTAGCAGCGAGCACACATAACGTAAAAGTCGTAGAACCCAGCTAACACTTAAGACTTAAACTTAAACCTTATGCCTTATGATGACTTATGCCATATGCCTCATGCTTAGACAAGCCGCCTCGAGGCGTGTCTGCGCGGGCAGCCGGGCTGCCTGCTCGACTCGCTCGACCCTGGCCAGAGGCCGCACCGGCCCCACCAAGGCCAGAGGCCGCAGCAGCGGCCACACCCTGGCCCGAGGCCGCACTGCCCCGTGGGGTAGCACTGCCAGAAGCTGGGGCGCCCTTGCTCTTCAGCTTCACGTCCAAGTCGGTGAGATCCTTCATTACCTTCTGCAACTTGTTGAGCGAGGCTTCGGTGTCCTCCTCGGAATGCATGGACTCCTCCGACCCAGTGGCACCCCTCATCCTGCGTTGCTTGATACTGCGCAGCGTGTCGGCTGCATCGGACTCGACATCGAAGGCCTGAACGTCATCGTCCTGCCATTTGCACAATGTTACACTGATGCAATTACAGCTGCCACGGTTTGCAAGGCGATTTAGTAACTTAATAACTTAGTAACTTAGTAACTTAGTACATACACGGGACTTTTCGCCTTTGAGTTGTTGCAAACAATGCAACTGAAAGCCCCTAGTCACAGGATACCCCCCTTTCATGTTCCCCGACTCAGACTACAGGAACACCACGTTATCATTGTCTGAGATGCTATGACTGATTCTGACATGATGTCACACGACTCATGACGGGAGGCCCTGCAAGAAACTAGAAACGACGACAATGTACGATGAACCCTGCTATGCCATGTTATTGGCCCCCTGTCCTGCAGGTCCACCATCTCGTAGGAGGTCACCGTTTCCAGGTCGTCGTCCGAGCCCTCGTGCCCGGACACAGACCCGGCCAGAGGCCCAAAAGAAGACCCGGCCTGAGGCCCGCTGCCGCCAAGGCCCCTCTTCTTGGGCTTCGGCTTTGCCGTGCCCACGAACAAGCCCGGCCTTGCGGCCGGGATCGTCGAGAAACCCAGCTCCAGGCATCGCTGGGTGAACAGCTTCGGCGTCACCAGCTCGTGAACACCGCACAGAGGCGAAAGCACCGGCGCATACTTCGCGGCCTCTGCCGCCAAAAACTGTGCTGATGAGCGCGAAAGGACGCGCCCCGCCTTGGCCGGGGGGAGGGAGTGGAAGTCTGCAATGTTGCGACAGGCACAAACATAGTTCATCAGCGTCTCGGCATCAAGGCCCGTCAAGCGAATCAGAACAAGCAAGAGCAGGATCGACGAGCGATGAGCCCCGTTTTTGCAACTGATCAGGACACTCTTACCCTGGACTAAGTCCGAAATGATGGCATCCACAAGGGGGAGGACGTCCTGCGTGGGAATGTCTCCTGCGAGCGCAGTCTAATATCAAGATTCTCCAAAACGGCTCTTTCTAACCGATATCTGGCATACATGGGCATTGGGTCGGGTTCGTCCTTATCCTTATCTTACCTACCTCCTAATGAAGTCAGCAGCCCGGTCCTTGAGCGATTCCTGTGCCGTCCTTGTACGGGTACACATAGATCCCCATACTCTCTGCCACCACTGGGGAACGGGCTGCTGGGGCAACAACGGTGATGTTGTGCTTTTCCAGGGTCGTCACATCAGAGGAAGCTGCTTCGCCGCCCAACCACAGTTTGCCCCCGGAACCATGGCCAGCAGCCGCAAGCTGCTCCATGTCCAGGATCAGGTGAAGTGGGTGACTGCAGGGGCTCAAAATCACAATCAAACCATCATGACCATGGCATACTCTGCGACAACGGACTAGAACAAACTTAATGAACAAACAAAACATACACCAACTCTATCTATCCTATGCCAAGGCCTGAACAAGTTATAACAGTTATAATTTTACACACCTTTTTCCCGTACCACACCTGCTGTTGTACACATTGCGTGCCCAACTCACGGCGCGCACATTGCCATAGCTGTCGGCCACCAACGTTTTGAGCAGCTTCTGCAAAGCCGCCTCAAGCTTGGCAGGATTTTGAATCATGTCCAACGACGGCCAAAGGCCCTGCGTTTGGGCACGTCGAAGATCATGATGGAAGAAGACACTCGAGAGGCCGTGTCGGATGCACGATTGCGAAAGCTTACTCAAGGTAGGAGGCATCTGCTCCTCGGTCCACCTACACTGACTGCACTACGACTCGATAGCTGCCCAAGCCCGTGCTTCGGTGGACAGCACAGGCAGCATGTATCACATCAGGTCATGTGCACTGAGCCCATGCCATGAATGAATGACTGTGGTCAGGGTCATCACTCCGTAATTTGCCTAATCCATTCGCAACGTGATAGCTGCATAGCATAGCACAGTGTTGGAATACCCACACACACACACGTTTCTTCAGCTACTGCTCTACACTCCACACCGGCACCAGCAACTAACGACGGAGACTGTATTACTCTATCTCCATCTGACATCTGAATTCTGAACTTGAACTTGAAATACAAATTGATGTAATTATTTTGAATCTGAAGCTCCTCAATCACACGAGACACGAGATACGGAATGTCGGTCCTCGCCAAGGCCCAGCGAAGAACTCCAAGAACTCCTTCGCAATCTTGGCCCGCTTACCCGGCTCTTCTTCCGAAGAACCGCACGCACCTGCGTTGTTTGAGTTTGCAGCAACAAGATCGAGCAGTGCCTTGGAACAACGACGGCCAAAGGCCCACTCTTCCTGCAACCCAGGTGGCTCGCCTTGCCTGACGACCAATGTTTGGGATATCACACGCTCAAGGGCACGAACCAGCTGCTGAATCGCAGATCCAGCCTTCATGGTCTTCGCCACTGCGAATGAACCCGGGATTATCCCTAAAAGCTTGCTCACTCGCTCAATAACATTCCCATTCATATGTTGTGCACATAATGTGGGCAGCAACAGCACGTCATCCGGAGTGACTGCTAGCAGGTGACGAAGAACTTTGAGATTTGCCGCAGCCGCGTCACACGTGACGAGAACGGCTTTGAAGCCTGCTTCCACCTCGCAAATGCCGGGCATCAACCCCCCAACTCCGTTACACAACGCCGGCCACATTGTGACAGCTTGCTTAGTTGGAATTACCATTGGAGGCCGCATGATATCAAAATCACGTTCGGAGCCTTCACCAGAAACCGCAATCGTCAACTGGGTATGTGAAGCCAATATATTCCACTGCGCTGGCCCGAAATCTCGCACAGACACTTCAAGCTCCGTCTCATCAAACATCATATTGCACAACACAAAAGACAACCGTCCCCCTGCATCATGTTGAGCTTGTGCGACCTGGCGTGCCCAACCCTCGTTCTGCTCTTTGTCCAACGACGCGGCTATAAAGCTGCGGGTTTCCCTGGCATATGAACCACTGCTCCCGTCTACTTGTGCTGCAACGGCCCTAGCTGGAAGAACCTCTTTGGCAAAAGCTGCTCGCAGGATTGCTTCTGGGGTCCAGACTTTCCACTGGCCTTTGCCACAGATTCGAGGCCTGGTTGCCTTGATGTCTGTGGGAACCAGATGGTCCATGGTCCTACTTCTTCCCAAAGCATTGCAAGTCTGTGCCTGCAACTCAAAGCTGGCCAAATTGCGCTGCACCTTGCGTGAACGCTGGCCAAAGGCCCGACTTCTCTGCTGTTGAGCCCGAAACGCCCCTCGGGGGTTTCCTTGTCCTGGACCCTGGCCACCTGCCGCTGCCGGTTGGCCTGGCTGGTTTTGCTGAACTGCCATGGCGGCAAGGCGTATGAGCTCCATGGTTTGTGGGCCTGGTCGCACTGCTATCGAAAGCGACGGGGAACTCGAGAAACCTATACAAGTATTAAGTATCTATTGTGTATTGCCTATTAGCCGATTGCAACCTATAATGGTACCTATCTGGTCTATCTATAGCAGATCATAACCCAGGGGCCAATGTCACAGAACAATGCAGCACGGGTCACACACACACACGTCCCAAGAACTGCTTCTCGCATGGCCATGATGCACGACTTCGGAGCAAACAACAACATTGTAACACCATGCACTAAGTTTGATAGGACATGTTCAGCTTGAACACTATGTTTCAACAAGTTCAAAGAAATATTTAAAAACACACAAAACACTTCAGCCATTTCAAGGAAAGATCACGCAAAATATTTCGCCAATTTCACAGAACTAGTTGAAATATTTAAAGAATATTTCAAATATTTAAAAGAATATTTAAAACATTTAAAAGAATATTTCAAATATTTAAAAGAATATTTCAAATATTTAAAAGAATATTTCAAATATTTAAAAGAATATTTCAAATATTTAAAAGAATATTTCAAACATTTAAAAGAATATTTCAAATATTTAAAAGAATATTTCAAAAATATAAAAGAATATTTAAATATTATGTCCCGGATTATAGTGAGGTGCCCCACCGGCCCTTTTAAAAACACTCAAGTCTTAGCGGCAGCCTTGTGGGACTTCGAGTCTCCCGGCCCCGGCACTGCCAGGCAAGCACACATCGACTGAACTGGCCTGACCCATACATACTGTTCACCTGCAACCCGAAGCAAACAGCAGACATCAGCAGACCCTCCGTCAATTGCTCACCGTGGTGCACAAGCCTCAGAGCAACACGCTCTCCAAACAAGCGAACCGGTTGCATGGACAGTCAACCGCCATGTCAACTTCGTCCAACTTGTGGGCGTAGTTAGTCGGCGTGAGGCGCTAAATTGGGTGCGGGGTCCAAATCTGAGTCTCTGGGAGCCTTTAGCACTCCAGGAGACTTTTCCAAAAGCCAAAGTCGCTGTGCTCAGGGCACATTGGTAGGGACTTTTTGTAAAACTTCATTCAGGCTCACCGCAGCTGCAGAAAGCTCCAATCCAAAACTTTGGCAAAGCATCCCGACCCTTGAAGCTGTGCCTGCAGTGATGCGCGGGTCGACCTCGAAGGCGCAGATGAGTTCGGGACGTTGTGTAAAGGCTCCCGCAATCTACCCTAGTTGGTTGCCTTGGCTAGTCTATATACGAATTCGCGAAGTCATGTATGCATGAACCGGGAGTTCGTATCCCGTTTCATATGAAACGAGCGCGATGGCTTGTCAGTGTCATGGCTTCCTCTTTCTCGGAACAAAAACCTCTTTCTGTTTCAAGTTCAAGCTCTCTCATTCCCACGCTCCCCACGATATGACAACTAATCTCTTGGAAATGCGGAGTCAGAGTCACTTCTACCAATGATTGCCTTTCGAGATGCTTTCTTGCTCAGCATCCTGGATTGCACCTCTGTCCTGCCTCTCTCCTTCCGTGACTCGGCCGTCCTTCCTCCTTCCCTCACTCTCCAGTCACCCGGCTTCCAAATCATTGCTGCTTGACACGAGTGACCAAAACTCACTTGTTCTGTCACGTAACATCGCCAGGCCTGGACTAGGCTACATCTGGGGCCCCGCACCCCAGAGATTGAGCAGAAGAGATTGGCCCGAATCTGCCGAAGAGCTTCTGTCGTCGCGGGGAGAGTGCCTGGACAGAGTGGGCTTCCGAGGTTTCGAGGTGTCCAGGTGATTATGCGTATGGCATGTTGCAGGCTGAACTGGAAATACCTTCGCACAACCGGTCAGCCACAATCCCACAGACCTCACAAGCAGTTTTCACACTGGAAAAGGAGAAACTGGTGCTGGCCTTGAAACTTGAAAGCCCGTGTAGGGCCTGTAGTATAGGAAACTACACCTAATGCTCGGCCAAAGCCACGGCTCCGCCGCTGAAGGAGCTGCGAGAGCTCGTCAATGAAGCCACACCTATGCCCGACCGAAAGCAGAGACGGTTGCAACCGAAGAGGCCCAAGTCGGAGCCCGAATGATTTCGAATGAGTCCGGTCAGAGTCGAAACTTGAAGCCGGGAGGGAGCAAACACAACTGCACATGCCGGGACTGGGATTTGGAGTCAGATTATCGATTCGAATCCTCCAGCAGGGCAAGGTGTACATTAAACAGAAAGACCGACCCTGGGCAGTCTGCACCCATTGCAGACACTTAACAGAGGTGGCGAACCCTCTGGCAAGAAGTCTTCCTAAGCAGCAACCGGCCCCTGCGCAGTGATGTGCGGCGGTGTCGCACCCTGAGCCTGCACTAGCAGTTTAACACCTTTTAATCCCCCATTTCCTGCGCAATGTTTGCGACCGCACGACTTCTGGAAGTTCAACGCAGGCCCTGATCCCCTCCGCCAGCCGCTAGCTAAAATCTCGAAGACGCCAATGCAAACACTAAACAACTCATGAATCTCACGCCCCAGGTAGGAGGCGTAGCCCCCAAGTGCCCTGAAGCGCGTTGACATCCCACAGCTCCCCGGAAATGCAGGTCTTGGGTCCCAGACTGGTCGGAGACATCAACCTCAGCCATGCACCCAATCAACACTTGCAACCCCTCAGCTGCATAAAACCTCGGCTAGCTCACTGGCCCTTGTCCACATGCAGGGGACCTCAGGTTGCTTCCACGGAGCCTTATGAAACTAAACTACTTCCTGTTCAAACTCTACGTGTGTTCACGAGTAATCAGAATGTCTTCTGCAAGAGGCTTCGACAGATAGGTGAAGGTATGTGAAGGTTTAGTGGACTCGTGAGCTCCAACCGAAAACCCATTTTTGTTTTGCCAGCAGGGTCCTGCTAGACGCTTTCCAAAATTTTCTCCGCAAAGCCCTCAATGCTGACGCCCCGCTTCGTCCTATCCTCAAGCCCGGATCCCCCCAAAGAACGTGCTCGATGCCATGAGCAGGGAAACCCGAAGAGCCTGTGAGAATTGACCAGTTTCTGTTCTTGACTTAACTGACGTCTTGATAAACAATATGTTCATGCTGGCCTCAGCCCAGTTCTGGCCCCATACATGAGGGGCCCGCTCGCATGTGTCATGCAATCCTTCATTCAAGTGCAACAACACACGAGGCACGGAGACAACAAAAATTCATCTTAAAGCACGACATGCAAAGAGGTCTCATTCTTGCCTCGTGCCTTGCGAGGCGACAGGCAACAACATCTACTTTACTTGCGGTCAGATGAGGACATTTGACAGGACTGTGTGGAGAGTCAAACATGTTACTCTTTTGCCCAGAACCTGAAGCGCCCTAAGGCGCAATACACGCGTAGCTCCAGCCGGGCCCCCAACGGAGGCTCGAGCCCGGCCATCGGAGTCCAAAGGTTCGGCTTGCCGGTGGCTGTGGGGGTCGGCTGCCGTGGTGTGGTCGGGTAGAACCTTGTTCAGGTTGAGGCTTTGGGATGGCTTCTAGGGCTGGTTGTGTCTATCGCGAGATCTGGCTCAGGGTGTGCCAACACCGCGTGGAGCCGATGATGTTGCGTTCAATATTTTTTTATGCATTCATAAACCAAGGGGGGGTCTTGAAGTCTTTTCCGAAACAGGCATTGGGCTCAAATCCAGCACAGTTCCATGAACATCGAATTGTAAGGGCTTTGGGCTCAGGGTTCCAGCGCTGCACAAACCACCCTGAACTGTCGGCCCTGCTGCTTGGGCATCTTGACAGTCCGTCTTCAGGCGAGCAATCATAGCACCCAAAGGCTGCGACGAATCGAGAAGCCAACTCCCGGGTACAACCAGGCCCGGCAGCATGCCAAGTATGTGTCTGGTGCGACATGCCTCCGTGGCATCATATTCCATCACGGAGGATGTCACAGGCCCCTAATCCCTTCATCCGTGTAATAACTCCCCGCTTAATGCAAAAGAATTCCCCGGCCAGAAAAAATTCCAAAAAGTTCAACATGATCTAAATTGAATTAGGGGTCAGGTAGGATGGCGATCACGGATTTGGAACTACCAGGCTAGGGTCGCATGGAGAATTTGGACGGCCGGCGTGGAGACATGGAACGCGGCGTCCGAGGGAGTCCGGATGTGGCAATTTCAGGGTTTAGCTGTCTAGAATTTGGAATTCCCAGACTAGGGTCGCATGAAGAAGTCCAACGGCCATTGCTGTCTCGAATCCGGAACTCCCAGGCTAGCAGTGTGGTGCGAATGATCACTGCCAATGCGCACCCCGCTGCGTAGCCTGGGAGTTCCGGATTCGAGGCAGCAATTACTGTCCTAGCCTGGGAGTTTCTCGAATTCTGGATCCCGTGCTTTTCTAGACTCGACACGAAATCCCCCTAATACAAGACATTGAAAGCCCAAAATCATTCTTTGTATTTGGGCGGGAAGCTTTATTAAATTAAATGGATGAGGGGATTAAGTCTCTCTCTCTCTCTCTCTCTCTCTGAGGGTCTAGCAACGCCAGGAAACACACTTGTTGTATCTCTGCCACTTGAGTTTCGACAAGTAGGGCACTGAAGATGGCTCTGAAATTTCCGACGTTGTGGTTTGACAAAGGTCCGGGGCCGAGAGACTCGAAACCCGGCAACGACACGCACGTGACAATCCACCGGCAAACCTCGTGCACTCAACAGAAAGGCGCAAACTCGAAGTCTAACCACTCAACTTTCCAGCCATGCAGCGTTGCAGGAACAAAGCGATCTGCGTTTACTCGGCGAGGCCTTGGACGGTGTCAGTGTTTGCTTCCCACAACGCATGATCGACGGATCAGCTCAGCCCAACGATGACTTGATTGACTCTCTCAAAAATGCAAGCAAACCCGATGCAATGGCTTCCAAAATCCTGTGATACTCAGACTTTGGCTTCTGCATAAGTGACTGACTCCTGTACCGAGCCACCTCCTAACAATCACTTGTGGGGCTTGTGGTGTCAGGTTTGATTGCTTAACGAGGCTTAGGGATTCCATGCAGCATGTCGTCTGTACCGCTTGTACCAGTTCCATGAATTCAAGCGCAACCATGCCAGGTCCGGATGGGCTTTGGCTGATGTTCGACGGTTCGAAGAAAATGACAAGGGAAGCCTGAGACTGATCGATCAACCACGGGGGCAGGGTTTTGACTCGAGGTGAACTGGCTTCGAGCTCTTCAACCAAATTCTTATGCAACTTCGAGCCCCCTGCCTTTAGCTCTTCTAACTCTTGTTGTTCGTTGTCACTTAATTCAAACGTCCCACCATAAAATTGAGCCTAACGCCAGAACCGAAATCCTGAATTGTAACTCGGACCAGGCACGAGCCGGCTGAAGCCCGCGGAGTTGGATGTGACTGTGGCGACACGCCGTGGTTCGAAGGCCTTTCGAAGCCACTCCAGGCGGCGAGTTGAGAAAAGGTTATGTTTGTACCTGCTTCTATGAGCACCTGGTGTTTGGTTTGACCTATGGGGTTCTGCGAGTGCCTGAGAGAGAGCATCAAATTGAATGGTGAGCGGTTGCTGCTGATATGGACTTCATCAGCTCTTGGCGGCGCCGTCGTGTTATCATTGCTCTTATCTTTATTATTTTAATCAACAACTATTATCTAACGAATATGTGGTTTCAATCTTTTGTCGCAGTGGGAAGTACGAGTCGCTAGGGTTGAGGAGCTAGCAACTGACATGGTTTACCGTGGAGCTCGCGGCGCTGTCCTGACCTTCAGGGCTCCACTTTGCTTGTGCAGAGTTCATGCGATAAGATACCAGCATGAAGCGAATTGGGCCCTTGCCCTGCCTCCATCGGAAGCAAGACTCGGGCTGCAAGCGCTAACCCTTCAACAGCAAGACCCAACTGTTTCAGAGACGAACGAAACAACTGAGCTTTGCAGAATAGTCGTAGACAGTCGTTCTGTCCCATTTAAGATAAATCCCGAAGGATTTGCTCGGCAAATGCCGGTTGGCTCCTTACACTATATCAGTAGGCACGCGATCCTGACGCTTTACCAACTGAACTACTGTAATCGACGTCCGTCCTCAGGACATGTCCTGAAATTCCAACCTTCCACGGAGACATGGCCGAGCCCCTGGCGTGTTGAAGCTTCCCGGGCTCCTGTCGCCGTGTGAGTGTACGCTGCGGATGCTGGGTGGGTGGCAACTCAATGGCTCCGATATCCCCCAAACCCGAATCTCCAAGACACACACACACACACATGCCTTGGCGTCGTAGGAGCGGACGCCAAGCGCGGAACTAGAGCCTCAGAGGAAGAATTCCAGGCCTTGTGTTCCGGTCTTTGAATTCGTCACCAAAGGAAACAACATCCGCACTGCAAAGGCCTCCAACTCTTGGCGGAGAGTGTCCTCGCGGTTCGTCACGGCCGCCTGCATTCCGGCCACCGCATGCAACTGCACGCACTTTGGAAGCGCTTCCACGGGTTGCCTTGCCTGGCCTTTGAAGAAGCACGGTGCTACTCTGTGTTGGCGATGCCCACAGAGCGGAACACTCAGTGATCGGAGTCGGCAGTGACTAACGGCACTCAAGCATGATACATTGGCATATCTATCGGCGATGGGTTGTGGTTGGCATGCCTTTGACTTGAGCCTAGAACTTCCCGAACATATCCAGAACACAGCCACAGCACCGGCCAATGGTGGGTTTGGACATAACTGGTTACGTTGCTGGTCATCTTGTTCAGCAGATGTAGTTGCAGGGCGCTGAAGATCTCCCAAAACCAGAATCACTCAGACACTGCTGGCTTTCTTATGCAGCGGCTTCGGATCTATATAAATCAAAACCCGAGACGTACGGAGGAAAGGTACTCCAAAACAGCAAGCCGTTAGACTGCCTGCCAAGCCAACTCTTTCAGCTGCGAAGCCTGCGGCTGCGACTCAAAAACTCAATGGCTTGCCGGAGCAAGGGCCAGCAAGCATTCATGCTTAAAGACCAAGGGTTCACAAGTCTCAATCCGGCTTGTAATCAGGTGCGGCTGAAAGCTTGAGCAACAGCCGAACTGCTGGTCAGGATGCAATATCTCGTAAGACGATGCAGCAGCCCACAAGCGCAGAATCCGTGCGCAATCTACTTCCAAGTCTGGTCTGAGGCCTTTGGTTGGCAGACACAAACACACACACATACAAACTTACAATCTCTTCATTCTTTCCTTCCGTCGTTCATCACCCCAAACCCTGAACACAAGGACTTTCTCTCCTTCTCTCTCTCACGCTGGCCCCTGTGCAAACCGGTTCACGGTTCATATCTCATCACGGCATCAGGAAAAGCTAGCAGCGGCCTGATTCCCCTGCATAACCCTTCTTGCAGTCGTGTGGATACGGCTGTCGCGGTTCCACGTGCCTTGTGGTGGCGCTCCACATGAAGCTTTCTGATGTGCTCCATAATCGACTCGCCTCAGCCAAGCATGCTTGGTTGTGAAGTAGCGCAGCAAGGCGTTTGCAGGCCCTCCCCCTCCGGGGATCAGGGGGAGAGAAGCTCTTTGGACCGGTGCGTCCAGGCACTTCACAGTACAGGACAACTGTAGTTGCAGCACACCAGCAACACCGCAGGAAGGTTTAGGGGTACGCGGAACTGCTTAGGGGGGTTTTCCTCGAAACCAAACCCCGATCACGTCAAGATAACTACCAAGACCAAAGACCTTCGTTTTGCAAACGTTGTCCATCCCAAACTCACTCCCCCCACATCCGACAAAGCCTAAGGCCTACTGAAATGCGTTTTAAGTGAGTTTTCGCAGGCCTCTTGCTATCCTCTACTCAGTTCAGACTGTTCTTTACAGGAAGGAACAAGAAATCGAACCCTGGCGACATTTTTCTTCTAGGTCTGGGCCATTGAAGGTCAGAGTTTGATTCAGGGCTTCTTCGACTTTCAATCCACTCGGTCCATTCGCAAGTTGCAACATCTCATGCTAAGCTAGTGGTAAGGGCTTAGGCTTAGCTTCGCTGTTTAGGTGTTGGGTTGCGGCAGCATGCCACTTCAACATTAACATCCCAGTTCACATCGTCCCACTACGCGCTGACCCAAGGCCTTCATCTGCCAGCTCTTCCACTAAAACCCCTGGAGCTTCTGGCGCCGTCGATGTTCTGCTTCGGCTTGTTCGCGCTTCTGGGCGAACCTTGCCTGCCCAGGAGTGTTGAGCAAGTTCCTTACAGCCTTACGGTCCAGAATGGATCAGAATGGGAACACGACTTCGCTGGGGTCCACAGGTCGCGTCCAAGTATGCCATCATGGAAGTGATGTTCGGAGGAAGGCTATGGTGGCTGCTCGAGTTCCGGGAATCATCAGGCATCGCTCCGGCGCACGACACACTCACCCCGGAACGATTGTTGAACTAGGAAATTATCTAGACAAGACAACCCCGAAAGAAACCTGCTCTGGAGGCTCCTGGCCGAAGACTCATCAACAACGTGATAGAACACCACAAAAATGGCAAGGAAGCAATGCGCCATTTAGCGCTTACACGTTGAGATGGCGCGCATGTATATATGTATGTAATTGCGTACGCAAATCAGCTGTCCCGGAAGTCCTCCTTCGCTGTCCCCACACTAGACAAGCTGGCTTTCCGTCAAGTCTTCCCGTTTTGCCCCCTCAATAATCAAACGGGCTCTGCCAAGAAGTCCCCCTTTGTCTTCGCCACAAGCAAAATGGCGCTCCCAGCGAGTCTTCCTTCTGCGTCGCCACAATAGGTCCTCCTTGTTTGTGCCCAGGTACACGTGTATATGGGTATGCATGGATGGCCGGAGGGATGGATGGATTTTTCACATGCACTGAAACCTAAGTGGCCACCCTTTTCCCCAAGCTCTGGCCTCCTTTTCCTGCCGCCTGCCCTCCAGATG
This sequence comes from Symbiodinium sp. CCMP2592, assembly GCA_905221615.1. Classification (NCBI taxonomy): domain Eukaryota; class Dinophyceae; order Suessiales; family Symbiodiniaceae; genus Symbiodinium; species Symbiodinium sp. CCMP2592. The sequence goes on from CAJNDT010005863.1 coordinate 178,223, forward strand.
CTGGGAGTGGGCTCGCATGCCTTGGAACGCGAAATCAAGAGGTCCGGGACTCCCCAGGCCGGAAGTCTAGGAATAATTGTGGGCCCAGACGAGAACAAGCTGTAGACAGACGCCGTCCAGCAATCCCCCCGGTGCTCTTGAATCTAGGATTGAGTGAATCCCTGGCTCAGGTTTCTAGATCTGCTGTCGCGTCTGGAAGCTGATCCAGCAGGGCATCATCAGGTCATTCAGTGCTCAAACCATGCAAGTTCTGAGGGTTTGCAAAGACATCTGCCAAGCATTCGTTGATCATAGAATGCCGCAACCCCGGGACCATACTGTAATACATCACTACGGAGCATGCCGTACAACCTTCGACGAAGGAGCCGTTGTCTGTCTGCTTGATCTCTACCAGGCGAACCGGCGAAACTCAATAAACTTCAGCGGTTGTCACGTGGTTGCATCATATCGTCAAGTCACAAAACCATATATTGAACCGGACTTAAACGCAAAGCTGTTCAAAGGGGTAAGAATAAAACCACTCCCTACTCCCTGCAAGCCTCACAGCACGAAGCCTGGTAAACCTGTCACACGGATGATCATAAAACCCCTCGGCTCTCTGCCGCTAACCACGTCCACAACTATACGTAGTTACTAGATGCCTACATGCCGACATCCATACTGACACACCTGCGAAACAATGAAAAGTCATTTCAGCTCACACTGCGGGCCGTGTCCTGAACCCTCCAGACTCAAATCCTGTACTGAAAGCTCTTCGGCTGCCGCTAGGTGGCGGGAATCCACATACTCGGATCGAGCCCTCCGGCGTTCAGCAGACGCGGCCCTGGCGGCGGTTAGAATTTACAGAGGGTTGGCAGCAGCCTTAAGCTCACAAAGCCTGCGAGGTCTGCCGGGCTCGTGGTAGGACTTCCAGACTCTGAGGGCGTGGGGCTCAAATCCTGCTCTTGTGGGGTAGTCTCTCCCCATCCACCCGTCACATCAATGATGATCGCTGAGTTTCTTCCAGGTGGGATCCACAAAGCAACAGGGACCACATGCAAACAGCAACTTGAATGCCCAACTCTTGAGCCCCCCGAGCAAAAGCAAAACGTGGAGACCCAGACATCCCAGACTCAGACTTAAACTCCGAGACAAGGCCCTAGGCAGCCAAGGAGCCTCTCTCGTGCAATCTCTACCTCGACCAGTGATCGCCGTTGGGCAGTCGTCTCCTTCGCTTAACTTCGAACATTAGGGGAGGCTTGCGCTTCTTGGCAATCCCGGGCCCAAGAAGAGCATCAAGTGCATCTTAATTGTCAAGTTCTCAGCACATAAGTACAGTTCACGACTCTCGCATCATCCGGCAAATCTAAAAGTGTCTGCGCGAGTCGCAAGTTCTGATCGGAACTTCCGAGCCGCCATAACACATCGCCATGCTTCTCACATATCTAAGCTATCTAGACTCGTCCTTGCAAGGCGTGCCCTTTCAAGACAGGGCGTTTAATCACTGCATCACCTTTCCAAGCAGATAAGACAAGATTAAGTATTAAGCCCAGGCGTGCGCAGGAGTCTTTCCCCCCAAACCATCTGTCTTCAAGATGGTCGATTCCGGCTTCACTGGGTATTTCAGCTGGCACCAACACGCTGCGAGGCAAACGTCAAATCATGATGTGGCTGCTCGACTAACTGTCTGTCACAGCTGCGAACTCCACCGCAAGAATTGCTTGAATGGTCGTTGCTCGTCCTGCGAGAGTCGCCTTGCATTTGCCCGCTCGTTCTGCGCAGCCTCAGTTTACGGCTGGCCATAGAACGCTACGGTTCAGGATCGCAGCGGATAAGTTGCTGCTCAATTGAGTATCTTTGTGGGCCGGGGACGTCGAAGAAACAACTCAAAGCTACGATCCTGGACTCCCTGAATGCGAGACAGCCAAGGGTTCGAATCGCTATTCGGAAAAACTCGGGGAAGATTGAGTTAAGTCTTAGAAAACATCCCAGAAGCATCAGAAGTACACCAGAAAGGTCAAACCTCAACCAGTTCTCCGGAAGTGACAGGGCCGCAGGGCATCAAGACTATTTGGGGAATACTGTTTCGATTCTTCTGTCGGACTGACGTTCTCCAGACTGCCCGGGCAAAACCCTTCCTTTGAATCGGTCTCCAAAAACTCTTCAATTACGTGTACACGAAAGAAGTCTTTCCCAAGCAGTTTCCCGATGCAACTCAGATCAAACTCTAGAATGCAAATCACCGGGAAACCACATTTTTCGATGCTCAAAACACGTTGTTCTGCACCTCGGTGTTAAGGCCTTGTTTGGGACGTGACGTGTTTGGGAGGCCCGATTTCCATCGTAGCCTTGGCCGTGCAGAGCCCTAACCTTATTTGCACAACAAAAGACACCTGGCAATCGATCTGCGAAACGATAGGAGAGTCTGTTGCTGCACCTTTCACTTGAGAGCCTTGAGCCTGAGACTTAGGTTCTGTGGCCCAGGCACTTGCCTTGGAGATGGTGCTGGCAATGCGGGAATCCTGGTCGGGGTCGTCTGGCTTGTTACTCTCTCTCTCTCTCTCTCACTCTCTGTGTCCCATCCCTCGCCCATATAGCTCACCTTCTACCTGCTTCTAGCAGCTAGCAGGGCCCTGAGCCAACATCAACACTGAGAAGAGAGAGAGAGAGAGGGTTCACGCCAAACTCGCCTCCAGAGCCTCCCAGATTTTCTTGATACAAGTTTTTCATTCCACTAGAGTCACTGGACATTCGTAGAATCCAGTCACCCCTGCCTACAGATGAGTTGCACCAGGATGAACGTCTAAGGAGATAGCAGGCTACTGCCCGGGAGCATGACCAATGCACGGAAAGGCTTCAACCCTGCAGACTTCCCAGGCTCTGGCACGGTGGCTGGCAATTTCGCGGTTCAGCGCCTCAGAGGGCTTGACAGGCTTCGTGCTGGTACTGGTGCTTCGCAGTGCTTCATTGCCCTCTAACTTGTTCAAGAAAAATTTCGTGCTTGCCAATCAAAGCATTGGATGGTGCCTTGGGCTTGTGGCCGCCAAAGTTGGTCTTCCAGATTAGCGAAGCTTTGAACAACAACACAGGGCTAGTGGTCTCAGCCTCAAGGCCTGCTTCAGCCATGCTGAGCATCATCTCGAGCCCCTAAGCCTTCAAGGGAGTGGTCGGAGGCCTCCTCTTCGGCTCGCTGTCTCGCGAGAGCGTCTGTCTTCGCCTGGTCAAGGTGGCTGAGGGTCTCAACATGTTCAGTGGATGAGGACTTGCGGACTTGAAAGATGCAGGCTGGAGTGGCTGGGCCTGACAGGGCATCCGGGCTGCAAGGCTTTTCATGGTGGATCTGGAATAGGAGCGTCTTCGAAGGGCTTGGTGGGGGCTAATTCTCTGCTCTGGATCTTCGTCTTGTCTCCTGAGTCTACTACGTTCAGCTACAAGCTCTAGGCCCTGGAGGCCCTAGCGCTTCAAATTGACCAGCTTGACCACCGTTATGCCATCAAGCGCTGGGATGGGTTGGAAAAGACTGGGCCGCGATATGTCCAGTTTAGCCCACGACCAGTTCCTGAATACACGGCACACAAAACTACAACTACACGTCGCCCTACACCCGTGGCTATTTCGACATCCACACGAGAATAGTTGATTCAATGCGCCACCGTCGATGTCTGAAACAACTGCTAATTGCCCAAGTTTGCCAACCCCTGAACCCTGTGCGAAAAGTAACGCAAGCACCCGTAAGCTTGCAGCTACAGCCCAACTAGCCCCAGATCGCGGTGATTTCCTCGCCTCTGCTGCCCGTGCTTTCGCTTCCCCTACTGCCAGCAGATCTTGTGCTTGGACCCTGGTGCCAGGTTCGTTCGGCGGTGAGGCAGCTCTAGTCAATGAAATCTATGTCTTTGGGGATTCGGGTTCTACTGTGTAAGTTTGTACAAATCGGATTTGACCAATGCGGCTGGAACTGCAACAGCTAACCCGTTGTAAGCTGACACATTCGGGTTGTGTCTGCCGTTGGTTGAACCTTCCGGCCAACGCATAAAGATGAGAGGAAAGCCTTATGAGTTTCGGGAAGCTTGGCCAGCTGTGCAGTCCGCTTGAGCCGGTCATAATATCTTCTGGTCCAGGCTGGCTCGACACGTCAGCCGAGCTGCAAGGCTGCAATGGAGTTTATCGGGCTTCTTGTCGCATCCTGCTCAAGCCAAGCCCAACCCAACAAACATCGACAAACCATGTCGCAGCGGCAACGCAAATGTTTATAATGCCGCGGGACCATGGAATTCAAAACCAGACCACTTACAAGGCTGCCTAATGAACTGCTGAGCTTGCTCTCTGCGGCCACGAACTGCATGCATCTTGTCCTGCCGCATGCCCATACCAGCTGCTTTGATTTACGGTATGGCTTTTGAAGCTGTTGTAAGCGGTCAACCGTGATGGCTGTGCATGCGGCTTATTCCAGCGCATGTGCGTCTCACGTTAAGCCATGATACTCGCATGACACCAAACTCACCAAACCAGTTGAAGTGTACAATAACGTACCGAACTCTCGAGACGTTCTGCGAATCTCGCAAGCTTTACGCCTGTTGCTCGGAGTTGATTTTCAGAAGTTCCAGATTAAGTTGCATTACCAAAGACTCTGTTGAGCTAGCTAGTTTCGCAGAATCTTCTCTGGGGGCTTTCTTGCTGATTCCGAGAGGCAGTTCTGGAGTGGATATGGGTCCTCGTTGTTCGCCTCTCATCTCAATCATATCGCATCACCAAACAACAACCTGCTTGGATCAGTAAGCCACTATGCAACTGCAGGCTTTCGTCTAGTGCCGACCTGGGCCTCCGTGAGTAAGTGCCACTAACTTAGTGGTACCATCTACCAAATTAAATCAAAATTTCAGGAGAGTGGAAGTATCTACTTTCTTACGTCCAAAGAATGCAACCGCAATCACCCGTTGAGCCACACATGCAATCCGAATGAGCAGGATCTTGTGGGCAAGTCTCAGCATTCGTTTAGATTCCAACGATGTCCCGGCTTGTCACCCACATCACCCGAAAATCCTACGATGTAAAGAGGGCTACAGTCACCCCGTGTAAATTCTGATCTTACATGTATGTCCAAAACGGCGCAAAACGTGGAGCAGAGCTCTTCCGCGATTCTACAATCTGAGGGTTTTGCGATCGTATACCTTGTTGCCGAACCATTGGTCAAGGTATGCTCCCTTTCTGAACAGAACCATTCGTTCACTAGCATACAACCGTTCCTGCTTTGCTGATCAAAAACATTCGAGGACATCGAGAATGCAGCAGAGATCGAGGACATCGAGAATGTACCAGAGATGCACAATCAAGCCGCTTCACTCCTACAGTGCCGAAATTGTCAAACAAGCAGGTCAGAAGCCAGCAACTGGCGCGCAAGATCCTGAATCTCGACTGATCTCTGGGCAGTGAAGTTGTCGTGCCAGTCCTGCTTGCATGGTTCTCTAAACTTGATTTCAATTTTCGCTAAGCCAAACCTTACCTACGAGGTCGCGAGAGTACTGTCCAGCTTACTTGTATCGCTGGCTTTCGCCGTCTAGTCTCGCGCAGACAGCACATTCGACGTGCAGCAATTGATTTGCCGTGGCATGCTGAATCACTCGTCGGACTACCAGTGACTACATGTTCTGCTACTGATGACTGGTCTTAGGCAAACGGGCAGGCCTTGAGCCTACACCCCCCTATGGCCCTCGGCTGAAAGCCACAACCCGAAATGAACCCAACCCTCCAGTCTCCTTGCGAGCCGCCTCTTTGACCTCGGACGTAAGGGACCGTCGCAAACGACTGTCGGGTGGCGGTTGGTGACTGTGAGTGTTGATTGACAGCCTGGCTCAAACCCTTGAAGACAAAACTCACAAAGCGTGTCATCTAGGCCGCAGACATCATGCTTTGCCTGATGCAGGATTGCAGATTGCAATTGAAGTATGATCGCGCATTCGGGGGACGTTCTTGCTCTGCGTCCCACAAACACAAGTTCTATCGCAATGCAGACAAACTCCTAATCTGAGTGCTTCACAATCATGTTTAGCATCTTCGCGCTTCGTGAGCATCATGGCTCTTGATGCTTGGAACTCAACGGTTTGGCTTCCGGGCAGGAGGGTCAAGAGACAAGATGTCACAAGTTCGAATTCATACCGACTGAAAACCTCCCCTCGCGATTCTATCATGACTGCAAGCCTGCAAACCTCTCGAACAGTCACAGCCCCTGCCCTGAGCCTCGTTAGGCCCCACGAGTGCCCAAACCCTGATGTCACACACCGCCACTCGAACACTGCCTTGAGATCTCGCAGGCGCATCTGCACCTGTGAAATGGCTGTTTGGGGCCCACGTATGGTCCTAGGTTAATCACCGACAAAGGCTGACGCTTTAAGGTGTAGACCGGCTTGAGTTGGTGCTTTTCATGGTGAGGCTTCTGCAGCTGCCACTTGGCTAGCAGCTCTGACAACAAGCGAACCTCTCAATAGTTGCATTTTCCCCGGTATGTCTCCAGTATTTTGTGACATGGAAGCATCTTATTGGCGGAAGATGTCAGACTTGCGACATCTCTGCATCCGGCAGGCAGCGCCCTAACTACTCACAGACCGCTGCGCAGCCCCGGGATCTCAAACACAATGCCAGAAGATGAACCGAAGGCATTGGATACGGCTCACAACAACGGCTTGGGGTTCGGTGGAGACCCTCATCGGCCTCCATCTTCAGGGCCGGGTGCCGGGCCTCCTTGGCCAGCCGCTCCTGAAAGATCTCGCATAGGCTCGACAGCTTCAGAAAGCACTCAAGCCCAGACTGCGACAGACTGCCTGATGACACCTCTTACCCCGTCCAACCCTGTGCAGAAGGAGCAACAGCTTCATCCAAGGGTTAACCCCAAATGCCAAACTTCTCAAACAACGAAAGCTGACTTCCACACTTGAAAACCCGAGGGCCGGCCTCGGCCAGGCGGAGCGCCTTCTCAAATTTGCACTCGGAGGAGCTGGCGGAACCTTGGTCTTGAGAGCTTTTGCGACTTGGGCTTGGCGATTCGCTTCGACCTCAGGCAGCTTCGCCAGAATTGTCCCAAGATGCTCTGTTACCGGCAGCTTCTAGTGTAGTAGGAGCAGTAGTAGTAGCAGCCGTAGTAGTAGTAGTAGTAGTAGTAGTAGTAGTAGTAGCAGCAGCAGTAGTAGTAGTAGTAGTAGTAGTGGTAGTAGCGTAGCAGTAGTAGTAGTAGTAGTAGTAGTAGTAGTAGTAGTAGCAGCGGTGGTAGTAGTAACAGTAGTAGTGTTAGTGGTAGAGGAAGCAGCCAATCTTGCAAAGGCGGGGAATTCCACCAGGGGGCCAATGGCTTGGCCAAAGTTACCAACCTTGCAAAGAGGAAGAATTCCACCAGGGGGCCAATGGCTTGGCCAAAGTTAGGAGAAGCGGGACCCGGCTCCTTCACGAGTAACCGAAGGAAAACAGATCAACAAATAACACATGTAAGAAGTGAGACTCCTTTCAATAAACAACTTGTGACATTGCCATTCAAGCCTGCTTCCCGCCCAAAGCTTGCAGGCACCCGAAGACGAAGGTGCCTAGAGGATAGCACCCTGAATCATTCAGCAGTGAGCCTACTACCCACTCCGTCAAGATTCTCGGAGAATAGCCATCCAAAAACAGGAATACATTGACCTCATAACTGACTTCTCCTGGCTAGCCGTCGAAACATTCAAGTTAATACAAGACTTGACAATCAAAAAGTCAAACTCCCGGGAATGCCAAGCTTATGTGGGCTTAAGAGGCTGCCTTGGCTTCTGGTTTCAAACGCCGACATCTCGCCCTGCTCGTTCCTGACAGCGGAAACATTGATGCCAGACTAAGCCATGGAGCTGAGGCCTGAATCACGTCCTATTGCAGCTACGCCAGGCTTTGCCAGATGCAGGGCCATGAACCCATGTGGGTTGGAGCTGCATGAAGCATGCCTTCGAGCTCAGACTTAAACGATGTGTTGAACAAGGATCTCGAGACTGGCCGAATGAAAGTGCGGGATCCAAGCTGCTTCAAAATTTTCGGGCAAGCTGCATCTGTAAAGGCCCACCAAAACGATCTAAATGATTGGAGCGCATTTTTCGTCACTCACAGGGCACGAGACTTAAGCAGACTAAAGCAAATCGGACAAGACAGAGAGCAGAAAACAGCCACCCGCCCAAGAAGAAGCCGGGCAGATCTGGAAAGGGATTGAGCAGGAACAAGGACAGAGACTTCGGGAGATGTGGAGAGAGGTCCAAGAAACTAGAGAGAATGGAGAGACCGTGGACAGAAAGCATGGTTTCCCAGCCAGAAACATACTAAGATAGACATAAGTAAAAGAATCATGATATGCTTAAAACCAGATATAAAAATACTTAAAGCATGTCAAAACTGTATAAAAAGAAATACAATGCAAAGCTTATAGACTGCAACTGTATTACATTTACTATAATATTACAAAAAATGTAGTGTCATACCATGTAGATATACTATCAACATGATGCAAGACATAGAATCTAAGGCCACGTGATATGAGACACTACCACAATAACACTGATGATAGGAAGCATGTTTATTGCTTGTTGCGTTTCTCATGATTATAAGCCTTCCTATTAGTATTGTTACTATTCTTTCTCTTGCTATTGTTGCTATTCTTGAACTCTTTATCACTACCTGGTAATTTTTCTTAACATGATTATCTGCATATAAGTAAATAAATACATATATATATATACATACATACATACATACATATACTTATATGTGTTTTATGTCCAGCACGAATTTTATCATCTGCATACGCCAAGCATGCCCGACCGCTAAGGGCGGCTCCTGGAGGGGCGACAGGTGTAGGAAGACAGAGTTCCGAAAATTGTCGGACCGACTGCGCTTGGCTGCGGCGCCGGTGCCAATGCATTGGTCGTAAGTACATCTGTACTGGAACGTCCCCTGCATTGCTTGCATACAGTGTCAATACATGGGCTGATAAGGGCAACTCGCAAAACCATAAAGAGAAACCATGAAGAGGAGATAGCACCAGGAAGCGCAAACGAATCCGAAGGAAAAAGGCTGTGAAGGTTGCTGGTGGTCCGAAAGGGGCAAGGGGCCCTAGCCCGGCTAGCCACTCTGCACCCGATGGAATAGGTTTATCTCTGCTAGGCAAGTATGTATGGGGCGAGTCGGAATGAGGTCCAGGAAGCCAGAGCTCAAAACTTGAATCAAAGTTCAAAGATCCCACGGGCTGATAACAACTGCATTTTTGCGCGGGGTGCACGGGCCTCTGTCCTCAGCCGACTGGCACCCGTATCCCGCTCTCGAGCTGGAAATCGGTTGGTGTGCCGCGGGCTGTGCAAGCAAAGGAGGGCTGGCTTCTTGGGCTGTGTGTCCGAGGTTCCAATGCGGGTTGGCGGCATGTTGGGCGGTGAAACCTGCTTCAGACCGAGAACGCGGAGATCCTTGACCGCTAGATCTGGAAGTTCTTGACGAGCCCTTAGAAAGGGTGCTGAACTAGTCCGGGTTTTGTAGAACTACATCGGGCGGGCGGACTTGGATTGGAGTGCAAACTCTAAGAGATATTTGTTCAAGATGTAGGTTGTCCCCTTCTCAGGCGTTGAAGTTTGTGGGAGTCAAAGGCTTTGCTTCTAGTTTGCTGATGAAGCAGGAATTACATGTACCGCCCAAATCAAACCAGTGACATGCACGCACACTGTACGCATTGCAATCTGGCTGTCAATGCATGCCTGATCATGCCAGTCAGCACCTAAGCAAGCAGTGCCCCTTTCGCTTAGTGGTTTGTGTGCACAGGGCGTCACGAAAAAACAGCAGCAGATCCAGGGCCGCAACCATGGAAAGAACTTAGCACGTGCTGTTGCTAGGACGGCTAGGCGTGCCTTCGAGCGGGAATAATCAAAAAACAAACAAGAAGCCTGTAACAAACGCGGCAAGACGAACAGCACATTGGCACTATTGATCTTTCCTAGGCATGCGGGAGCTTGCAGTTAGCATGCCTCATGATTTCTGTTTGTGGGTGCCTCCCAGCCTGTCGTCCTTCCAGGGAGTGGTAATTTGGTGAAAACACGAGAGATTCATGCAGTTTGTGTGGGGTGGCTGACACGAAAATCAGGCGTGAAGGGCGAATCTGCTCTGGTCTGCTGTCACACAGATGCATGGTCTCAAAACCCAAAATCATCATGTCGGCCTGTGCATAGGCGGAGTAAGTAGCTTCCACGGAAGCCCAGCCACACCCTCACCCTCGACCCCTGTACGCATTCCTTTTTCTGCCATAGCAGGATATGTCACGGCTCGTTCGAGTCAAATACGCAGAGAAGGTCCCTCAACCCATGCTAGTCTATCTCCAAGAACTGATCTAGTCGAGGCTGCAGGGTTTCAAGCACTTCTGTCGAACCTTACCAGAAATCGGGCAACCACCTCTACCCCTGCACCCATGAGGCGCCCAAGCCCTGGACATCCCGAACTCTCAAACAGTCGCGACTATGAAAATCACTTGAAAAACAAGAGAGACCTTCTGTTTGCCACCGCCATGGAAGTCTGGAACAGATGCTTCCGGGATAGCAGCGCAAGCGGTATCTCGCAGAGTCCGCAAGTTAGCAACAGGGCCTGATACAACATAAAGGCTCGAGTTCAGACATCCGTTCCTAAATGTCCTCGGTTTTTGCCTATTCGTTGACTCCGAGAAACTGTTCCGAGGAAACCTTTCACCATTCTGCTGCAGAACTTCTGTACGGACACAGCCCAAGGCCCTGTATCTTTTTAATCCGTCATGCGAGCAGACGCCTCGCCTTGCAGTCTTTGCGCTCAGTAAATGCGAGCTCTCTTTGCTCCTTGCCTGAACACCTCGGGCATACAACCACCAAACTTTCCGGTGTGGAGTGGGTTTCAGCAAGACAGGCTGCTCCAATTCAAGCCACGACCTCAGACAAAAAGGCCTGAAACCTCGATTTTCCTTCACCCTGGGGAATGAGACCCACAAAAGCCAAAAGAGACAGGCATTAAAAAGACACAGACATTCGACCGTCGCCGCTTCGGGTCCCAATTGGCTCTTAAGGACACTGCAGACATCGACCTGATGTAGCCTTCGAGGCGGCCCAGCACATTGCCGTCCTGACGAGCAGAGCGCTTGTGCTTTGGGCCGCTTGGGGCTCAGAGCCTCCAAACCGAGGATCTACGAAGCACAGATTCGGGAGAATGCTTAACGTGTCCTGCAGTATCCTGCAGGCTGAGGCCTTCGATTCAAGGGCTCGGCTTACAGACAGTTTGGTTTGGGTCCATTGGTTGGCTCTTAGTTCATGCGCACAATCACACCACACTACGCCGTGCTCGGCAATCGCATCAACTGGGAAGCCCTCACGGGGTCGCAGAAACCAGTAGCTAAAGCTCAAAGGAATGCTCTGAGCAGCAGGGCGAAGCCGTAAAACCACCACTGAGCATGGTGTGCTTTATCGAAGGACACTGGTCTCCTGGGAATATAGAAATTTAGACCCGGTGGCAGGGTTTGAAAAGGATTGTCTAGCCTAGGTTCGTGGTAGCAGAACTCCAGCTTTGGATTCTCGCAAATAGTCGTGTCGGTTTCATAACTCAAGAATCTCCTTGGTGCCATCTGGGTTGAAGGTCTCCATGACATGGTTCAGCTTCTCGGGTGGCAAAGCCCTGCAAAAAAGGCGCACTGCGTCGCGTGGTTGTTTGCTAGTCGTCCCAGGCGTGCGAGTGCCGGGCGCTATCCCGGCAAGCGGGGAAGGGGAAGACACTTCAGCGGTGGTTAAAGATTCGCCCGCTCCATCCGTTGAAACCTTCTTGGGCAAGGCCAGGCGTTTCCACACTGTGGCACGGAGGGCTCACGCCAGGGTCTGAAGTGTCCAACCGAAAATTGAAAACACAATTATGCGTTGTTGTTGTTGCTGGTGTTGTTTGCATTGCCCAAGCACTGAGGGGCCTGCGACGCAGTGCTACAGCTCACGAAACTTGGGGAGCGTGCAAAATGCGCGCGATAAGTCTTGATAAGGCTAGGAGATGAGTCCATCCTCATCCCCGCCGCAGATCACTGAAATCGTGTCGGCATGACATCAACATCTCCCGGGCCGAGGCGTCGAGGCCTCAGCTGGAACTGGCAGCCACGCAGTCCCAGGCAACCACGTCCCGGCGAGTCCAAAGACGCAAGAGCCGGCAAAGCTCCGTTCAGTGATCTGCTCGTTCAGTCCCTAAACCCCATGATCTGGCGCCCCGGCCGCAGCGCACGATGAAAGCGTCCACGGCCTGAGGGTCGACGGGAGGCACCTCGGCCCGACGAGCTCAAGCAGTTCATGCGAAGAGCATCCCAGGATCCAGGTGAGGCCTTCACCGAATGAACGACAGCCGCTGCACCCGACTACTAGCAAATTCGTGGCCCGGGAGGACATTCGCAGAATTGTGGGTCCAGCTCGGACTCGGAGGCGTTGGATTTCAGGGGTTTTTCCGGACCTTCTCTTTGCTAGCATCACGATTCCAGCCCTTGGGCACTTTTTCTGCCCCATGGAAGAGGTTCGACAGGACCGTGGACAGCGTTGCCTCTCAACCCTTGCTGCCCTTGCAAGCAGTGCAAACGTGGGGTGGGGGGGGATCTTCGCTTCTCTCGCTCCCCGCTTGGACTTGGCAGTCGAGCGCTTCACGACGAGAATGGTCAGATGTTAGCTCCGAGATCGACGGACGGATATGGAGGAACGGCCTGCTGGACGCGTATCTTGGTTTCATCATGTGTCTCGAGAAGTTCAAGACAAAGATAGGACACATGTTGGACGTGGTGGGCCACCACTGGCCCCGTTTCACATCAACCAGCACTTATGTGCACCGTGCTCCATCCAACCATGCTCTTCTTGTAGCCAATAATAAGAGCATGTTCGGCACGGGCAACAGACCCGCCTCAAGCAAGTATACAACCATTTGAGGACACGAAGTTATAAACTGGGTAACGAAACCTCTGAAAAGAGGGGTGCGAACTCAAGCATGTACTACCCAGCATCCGGACTCACTTCATCCTTCCAAAGCCCTGGGAGCCAAGCCGGCGCCGGCAAAGCTGGCATCTCCGAGGCCATTCCTGAAGCCTCAAAGTGCTGCTTGGTTTGGTTGCGCAAGGCCGTTGATGAGGTTCAGTTCTCCGCGAAACAGACACCAAGCCTCATGTTTGATGGCAGCAATTCTAGCGCCATCTAGGGTGTCTCATATGTTTACGGGGGTAAAGGCTTTTCAAAACCGTCCTGCAGCGTCTGATTGGCGAAGTCAACAAGCCGCATACCACCGGCAGGGTTGTACTCCTGAGACAGTCTTGTGGCTTGAACGGATTGAGTGTGAATCTGAAATCGAAGGAGTTGGGAGCTTCAAGGCTAAACTCCTATATGGTTTATGGTGAGCTTGGGGTGTACATGCCCCTGGTGGGGCATGAGCAAACCTGCAGGTTCTTCCGACTTCATTGTCTGGGGCCGGGACTCCTTCTTCAGAGAATCATTCGGGCTGCGAAAGCACCGCATAAAGTGCTAGGCTCCAAAAGCCGACTCTCTGAGATCCAACTCACCGTCTAACCGACCGAGGCAGTGTCACCCACCACCCTTCTGTTTCAAAGTTGTGCCCTGCCATGGCTATACCTGCCGACTTTTCTACGGCAACGCAACGGCCAGCCACGGTTTGGATATCTTCCCTTCACGAAGCACCCGACATCGCCCTATGAGTGCCGGGCCGTGATGATCTGGACCTGAACCTTGGAAACGGTTTATATTGAAGCAGTTCCGGCAGACCCTGGCAACACCTGAGCCACCCGATACCATCACGGATGCTGCATCCCACCGCGACTGCCTGCACACCTTGACAAACCCAATCCCTCCTTCACCGTGGGATGCTAGTGCAAGGTTTCCGAACCCACAACAACGGGCATGCTCTTCCACATCGGCTTTTGCACTTCCTTCCCCTGTGGAATGCTGCTGAAGATACTCACGCCAGGATTAAAGCATAATGACGATGAAGACGACGACGATGACGGTGACGGCGGCAGTAGCAGTAGCAGTAGCAGCAGCAGTAGCAGAAGCAGAAGCAGAAGCAGAAGCAGTAGCAGTAGCAGTAGCAGCAGCAGCAGCAGCAGCAGCAGGAGCAGCAGCAGCAGCAGCAGGAGCAGGAGCAGCAGCAGCAGCAGCAGCAGCAGGAGCAGCAGCAGTAGCAGTAGCAGTAGCAGTAGCAGTAGCAGTAGCGGTAGCAGTAGCGGTAGCGGTAGCGGTAGCGGTAGCGGTAGCGGTAGCGGTAGCGGTAGCGGTAGCGGTAGCAGTAGCAGCAGTAGTAGCAGTAGTAGCAGTAGTAGTAGTAGTAGTAGTAGTAGTAGTAGTAGTAGTAGTAGTAGTAGTAGTAGTAGTAGTAGTAGTAGTAGTAGTAGTAGTAGTAGTAGTAGTAGTAGTAGTAGTAGTAGTAGTAGTAGTAGTAGTAGTAGTAGTAGTAGTAGTAGTAGTAGTGGTAGTAGTAGTGGCAGTGGCAGTAGCAGAAGCGCAATGGCAATAGCATTAGGATTAGCATTAGGGTTAGTAGTAGTAGTAGTAGTAGTAGTAGTAGTAGTAGTAGTAGTAGTAGTAGTAGTAGTAGTAGTAGTAGTAGTAGTAGTAGTAGGCACCCCCCCTACTACCAACTACCCTTGCTCTCAACCATGTTAAGACAAGATCCATTTTAATCGGTATTTACGGCACTTTCGTCATGTGCGATCATCCTAAGAGGCCCAAAAATCGACTTGTCGAGTTTGCAAACTCGGGCTCTTGATTTTGGACTTGCTTCTGGGGGTGGGTGGGGGGGTGGGGGGGGGATGATGACGACAGTGTTACGCGAACACACCCAGCAGTATCACCGCAAGAGCCGTTTAACTCGGTATTTACGGTACTTTCGTGATGTCAGACTTTGTTACATATTCTGAGCCCCTACTTCTCGACAATGCGTATTAAACTTTGCTCTTTGGAACTGTTTGCAAAAAAAACTCAAAATTGGGTGGGGGAAAGCTTCTTCGGAGATGATCACGACACTGTTTTGCGGACACCCTGAACAATATTTCCACACTCAAGCCCGCACACACCACACACACCACTTCAAAAACAGACCCTGACTCCTACGCAGAGGTTGGGCGGTAGGGGTGTTGGCGAGCCCCTCCCACGTACAGCTGACATGTTTGTTTTTGATGTTCAGAAGATGTTGCGCTTCAGGTTTTAGAAACGTTAAACCCTTGTTGGCAGCACCTGGGTTTTGCACGGTATTTACAGCGTTTTCGTACTATCCGACCACCTGGGGTTTATCAGTTTCTTCCCCGTCGAGCTTGCAACTCCAGCTGCTGTGTCAGTTTTGGGGCCTGAGCCCCTGCAACTTCACCGGCTGTGACAGTTAAGGAAACTGAGCCTCTGCAACTTCTGCAGCTGTCACAGATAAGGAGCCTGAGCCCGTGCATCTTCTGCAACTATCGCAGTTAAGGCGCCTAGCAGCTACCGTTGCCCAGCCCGGATGGAACAAGTGTAGTTGGGAGGGGGGGGTGGCTAGTAGTAGTAGTAGTAGTAGTAGTAGTAGTAGTAGTAGTAGTAGTAGTAGTAGTAGTAGTAGTAGTTGTAGTAGTAGTAGTAGTAGTAGTAGTAGTAGTAGTAGTAGTAGTAGTAGTAGTAGTAGTAGTAGTAGTAGTAGTAGTAGTAGTAGTAGTAGTAGTAGTAGTAGTAGTAGTAGTAGTAGTAGTAGTAGTAGTAGTAGTAGTTTAGTAGTAGTAGTAGTAGTAGTAGTAGTAGTAGTAGTAGTAGTAGTAGTAGTAGTAGTAGTAGTAGTAGTAGTAGTAGTAATAGTAGTAGTAGTAGTAGTAGTAGTAGTAGTAGTAGTAGTAGTAGTAGTAGTAGAGGTAGTGGTAGTGGTAGTGGTAGTGGTAGTGGTAGTGGTAGTGGTAGTAATAGTAGTAATAGTAGTAGTAGTGGTGGTAGTAGTAGTAGTCGTCGTCGTCGTAGTCGTAGTAGTAGCAGTAGTAGTAGCAGTAGTAGTAGCAGGAGTAGTAGTAGTAGTAGTAGTAGTAGTAGTAACAGTTAATAGTAATAATAGACATACTAATATTAATGGTGGGCTCGTGCTGAGGGACAGGACGAGTTTGATGTGATTTACTAATGATGGTGATGGTAATGAGGGTTAACATGCTCTGATACTTGTGTAGCTTGCGCGAGTGTTTGCATTTGACGGAGACACGGGTCTCCTCTGCCCCCGCTTCCGGGCGGCACGGAATGATTGTGGATTGTTCACTGTCTACCCAAACATCGCCAAAGAACGAAGCGGGGTAAGACACATCTAATTTAATGCAACGCAAAGGATGCTGAGCCCAAAAACAACTGAACAAGGCCCAGGAGCAAGGTCGGGCATGGTCTTGAGGTGTGATACTTCCTCCTCGCTTGGTTGGGCTTCAGGCTTAAGGCGCACGGCTTCCATGAATTTATGCAAGGCTCTGTTGAACAGTCCCAACTCGCCCTATGCCTCTTCTAGAAAAACTAGGGACGAGGAGCCGCAGGAGAAACCCTCTGCAACAAAAGCACTGATGCTGTGGCGTAGCGAAGCGCCGGTTTGGTTTGTGCGTGCAGCGCAGAAACTTAGGGGTGAAGAATCGGACGACACACGATTTTGGTAGGTGTCGTGGAGGCACTAGCATGCGTTGCTGCTTTGCCACCGCTCCGCCGAAACCCTATGCAAACGGTTTCCCATTGCAGTAATTGTATGTGCGATCCTGAAAATCGCATATACACACTAAATCATGTAGGCTAGACACCACCAAAGTTGATACTGCTTGACTCAGGTCTCCCAGAGAATTGTGTATTGAGGGCCCAAGCAGTGCCCGAGCCGCCGACCAGTGGGAGCTTCATAGTTCTTCCCCAAGTCGAACGCACGAAGCCGAGGAGGCGACCCCACCTTTGGAGCGGCGGCTTGAGATGGCGGAGTTCGAGATTTGCCGATCAGGATAAGTCCGTCGGGTCTGCATTACATGCATAACACCTGGGTGTCATGACACGTTTCTTCGCCTGATCTAGCAGAATCTAGCAGCTTGAGCCCCCCAGCACATTTCCATCTGCAGAAGCAGACGCGTCGAATGCCGACCTGAGGCGGTCTGAGCGTGGCTGACCGTTGTCCTACGTAACTGTTTACACATGTAAAAGAAGGAGTTGGAAGGCCGCCTTTATACAGCTTTTCCCTGCAATCGCACTAAGCCCCAAACAGCACCACCTGGAGAACGTGGTGTGGTAAAGCCTTGGAAACGCGACGCACCTCTAAAACTCACTCTCTGGGTAGACAGTTCGAGCTTCCTCACTTTGAACCACAAGGCCGGCCTGCAGGAACTGGCTCGCCCGCTCGTCCAGACCCCAGCGATCGACGAATTGCTGCAGGGTCGGCGTTCCACTCGGAGCGCTGGGGCCTCTGTGCTGCTTCTGTCTTGAGCGCTTGGAGTTGCCCATGCCTGTGGGCTTTCTGAATCTGTCTTTATACAGGTATGGGGCTTACGGAAGTTTTACCGGACAGTCGATACTTGAGAAACTCGGGGCGGCCAAGTCATCCTGAGGACATTGCAGTTGGAGGTTCATACGCCGACGGAGCCTGAACTTCAAAAACCACAGCCTCTCAGAGACCGCTTCGAGGGGGGGGTTGTTGTTCGTGGATTTGGGGAACAACAACCCCCCCCACCCCGTGGGCGGATGCACGGGGAGGGGGGGGGGGGTTGAACAAAAGAACAACAGGGGGGGGGGGGGGGGTGAACAACAATGGGGGGGGGGGGGGGGTGGGTTCGAAGAACAACGGGGGGGGGGGGGTTGAACAACAGCGGGGGGGGGGGGGGGGGGGGGGTGTTGTGCGAAGAAACGAGGGAAGAACAACAGGGAAAAGGCGAACAACAGGGGGGGGGTTGTTTGTTCCAAGGGGAACAACAAGGGGGGGGGGGTGTTATTCCTTCAAAAGGGGAACAAGGGGGGGGGAGGGGGGGGGGCATGGAAAACCGCGTGGGCGGAGGGGAGGTTGAACAACAAGGGGGGGTTGTTGTTCGAAGAGGAAGAACATCAGGGAAGGGGGTTGAACAACAACAGGGGGGGGGGGGTTGTTGTTCGAAGAACAACAGGGGGGGTCAGCGGGGGGGGGGGGGGGTGTTGTTCGAAGAAACGAAGGAAGAACAACAGGGGGGGGTTATTGTTCTCTCAAAATGGGAACAACAAGGGGGGGGTGGGGGGGGGTTGTTGTTCCCCAAATCCATGAACAACAACCCCCCCCACCCCTCTATCGAAGCGGTCTGGCCTCTCAGCAACTGAACATTGAGTTTGCGTGGTGTTGCTCTTTTCTGCCACCTTTTGCAGGGTGCCCGCTTGCATCTGCAAACGGCGCTACCAAGTCAAGGAGAACTCGAAGGTTGGCACGCGCTCCCGTACGCGGCCCAGGACCTGCAGGATGCTCTCCCCAGTCTGATCGATGTTCTTTCGGGGCCCTTGGGCCCAGGCTCGGGGATCCGTGCCCAGCCAGCGGATGTCGCGCTCCCGGTGCCATAAAACACGGGCCAGGGGATGGCAGAAGTAGCCCTGGGCCCATTGCTGGTAGGGGTCCAAAAGCCGCAACTCAGGGAAGAGGTGCTTCAGGTCCTGGTGACGATACCCTTTGCTTAAGTAGCGTAAATCGTTTCTGTAGACAGGCTTTTGGGGCTCGTAGATCTACGGCAGTTGACGTTATATGCTACTGTGCCCGCTGTTGGAGTGCTTCGGGAAACAAGTCAGGAGTGCATCATCTACTTGCAACCGTTCCGAAGAGAGCTCTGCGGTGGTCCTCTCGTACCAGAACCGCGTTAAAGAGC
The DNA here is from genome assembly GCA_905221615.1 of Symbiodinium sp. CCMP2592. Classification (NCBI taxonomy): domain Eukaryota; class Dinophyceae; order Suessiales; family Symbiodiniaceae; genus Symbiodinium; species Symbiodinium sp. CCMP2592. Next base: position 197,052 of record CAJNDT010005863.1, read on the forward strand.
TCCACGTGTAACAAGCTGAAGTTGCGCGCGGCCTCCAAGAAGCATTGCAGTGAAGAGCCCTGGAAAGGTATAATCCTCGTCTTTGAGGTTGAAATGGTCCGGTAGAGAAAGGGCGGAGGGATGTGAGGATTGAAGTCCTCGGTCGCAAAGGCATGGAGGGAATCGCAACTCGTGCACCATGTTAACTTCTTAGAAAAGTGTCTTCTGCTTGACACTCCAGGGCTCGATATAAAGGAGCTTGGGAGGATTTCTCGCTAAAGGCCCCACCCTCAAGAGCGAGGAGACCACGTCACAGTCAAAGGAGTCCAGGTCGATCTTCAGCAAGTCCAGACTTCTGGGTGGATTTGGCGCTGGCAGTCCGAAGTCGAAGACTCTCGACGCATTTTCCGGAAACACAGCCCTGTCCACTATAACCACATCACGTCGCTTACCGAAGAGTTCCCAAAGCTTCGGGGGTGGATCAGCCTCGACCACCACACCACCCCAGGAACGGTTCATCGCCGAACCTTGCAGCAAACAGTTCGCAGGATCTGTAGAAGGCCCTCCGCTACATCGGCCATCCATGGCTCCCAAATTCAGCACCTGGAAAGACAACTCCTGCACTTCAGCAATCTCTTCCACCACCTCTTCCATCGTCCGATGTCTGATCCGTAGTCCCGACATGTCAAAGCCACCGCCGCGCCCCTCTCGGTCCTGTCTCCTGTCGTGCCAGGCGTACCACGGCAGATTGGCAGCCGACTGGCAAGTGTCGGCGAAACTGGCCGGGTAGGACTGCCATAGCTGACTTCCTGGGACCTCCGGCGGGAAGTCGGGCGAGTATATCTTCAGGCCAGGCGTCTGTCGGTTAAAGCGCTTCCGATGCTCTAAAACTTGCGGTATAACGTCGCCAAAAATCGGATCCATGGATGTCGTGAAGGCTTGGTAGAAGCTCTCCGCCTGGAGCGACCTCAGCTGCACAGTGTCCGTCTTCCACCCAGGAAACAGTGAAGCAGCTTACAACCGGACAGCCTGGCAGCATGACTAGCCCAGCAACATTTCAAGGATAGCATTTCTACCGGCTTGAACGGCGACAGGCTTGGGGATACGCACCAAGCTCGCATGAACCCCATATGTTTCGAAAATGTCATAGCCCACCGCGACCATTTTCTCGGCGGTTTTCTCCAGCAGATCCGACAGTTGCCCCCAACTTTGCCACCAAACCGAGCTGTTGGCAAAGCAAAGCCGGAAGGTCCAGGTACAAGCCAACAAGCGTAGGGCTTCCAGGCCTTCTTGAAACTTCTGCAGCAGTGTCTGCAACAATCGGCTGACCTCGGCCCCAAGCGCACCCCGCGGAATCTCATACGATCGGCTCAACATGCCGAAGAGCAGCCGTTCCAAGCGGACCTCGAAGTCGATGGACGTAGCAGACACATGTTCATCCGGCCCACAGGTCAGCCGATCGGCCCCCACCGCCGTCGCGCTTGCGAGCTGTAGCGGTCTCGGCGGGCAGAAGATGCTACGGGCACCTCGTGGCCCACGAGGCGCTGGCGTTTTCCTGGGAGGAGGAAGAACTTGGCAGGTCTCTGGTGGCTGGTATCGGCCCCCAAAGGTACAGGGGATCATGGCATTGGCTTCCGGCTTTAACTTCGTCTTCGAAATTCATGTGAGCGTCACCCACACGCGCTTGGCATGTCATGTGCAACAGTGCAACATTTCATTGAGCTCCTCGGCTGACTTGCTTGGGCCGAGAATGATGCACCCATGTAAGCCCCATAGCAAGGCCACCCGCAAATGAGTGTTTTTTTTTCCATCCCGGCTTGTGCACTCGCCGCAATTACAACAAAAACATATATCGCCCCATTTCCAAATCGGATCCACGTTTGCTAAACCAACAAGAGCCCAAGGACCAAGGCCCAAGCGTGCCGGAGACCACGCTGCCTGGTTGGTGTAGCCCTGATAGACGGCGGAGAGCGAAGTCCTGATCTCGAACGGCTTCTTCTCAAAGGAACAGGAAGCGAGCTCTCTGCCATACTGTACCAGCACCAGCACCAGCGGCAGCAGCGTCAGCGAAACGAGCACCATCTCATGAAACGTTTCCGCATCGCCATGACTAGGGCAACCATTGCTAATTACCATTGCCCCATCGTCAGCATCATGGGACAAGGTGTTATTTGAATATGTTTTTGTTTAGTGGTTTTTGGTGCTTAATTACGCAGAATCTGCAAAGAGTCACAGAGATGGGCATGCCAATAGAAGTGGTTTTTGGCGATTTGTATCAACATCGTCATCATCATCATCACCACCACCGTCATCAGCATCACCATCTTCATCATCAACATTATCAGGAATGCCATGCGGTCTTCACTTCTTACTAATGATGTCCATGACAGACTTCATGTTTCACTTTTACTGCGTACCAGCGTCGCCATGGTATTGAAAGCGGTCTCTGTGATATTGACATCAATGAAAAGTACCAACCCTCATTTTTATTCGTGATTGGTGTGGGGGACCCCTATATAGCAAAGCTTTCTCGACCGTCCCGTTTTTTCGTTTTGCAGGGTTTCAAAGATTGACAAGTTTCCGGCCCTGCATTTTTTGGACAGCTGGCTTCTTAAACCAGGGGATTGAGGTCCACGGTTGTTGGAAGCAAGCCCGGCTATCTGGATGGGGAAAACGCCTAGAGTCCCTTGCTAAACCGCTGATCTGGGGAGGCCACCCGCCCCCCCCCCAGCCTGGAAGTAAGTAGAGCAACACTCACTTTTGGACCGTCATGAAGATGAGACACTGGTCACCAACCCCAGGCTCATCAGCATCATCACCACAATCCAGTTCGCCATCCTCATTGCCAGTGAGCTGCGGCATTCGCAGCACAGCCATCATCCACTCGTCTTCTTCACCCCGTCATGATGCTACTCATCGCCGTCTTCACGATCGCACTACCAGCCGCCTCAGAACGGCTTTGGACCATCCCGAGGCCAGCACAGAATCATCTCCTTCTGCTGCTCCTCCCAATCAGAACGACAGCCCATGATCGCCATCGAGTTTTCCACTCAGCCAGGGACTCCAAGATAAGCTTCGCTTGTCAGGGCTTCGAGTTTTGTAGCCCCGTGGCTAGCCGGATACAAAACTGTAGCTTGGACTTCCCGCAGTTTGAGCTTTTGACTCTATATAAATGACTCAGAATCAGCTTCAGCGCTCCAAAACAAAGCGTTCATGCTGATCTGCTGGGCATGAAGCTTTGCCAGCTCATGCTGTGGCCTCAGGCAGCATCTTCATGTATTCCACTTTGGCCCGGTCCTTAGCGATAACCAGCATTGCGTCTCTGCCTGGTCTACTGACTCGCAACTTCATGGCAAGGACAGTTACAAATGTCTGCTGCTAGAGCTCCCGTCGTTCATACACTACCGGTGCCATGGTCTGCAAGCTAAGCAGCTACAGTCCAACCGTCCTTTGACATGCCCGAGGTGCCATGGTCTACAATGAGTGAGTGAGACTAGCGCGTTACAGAAGTACCCTGTTTGAGCCTGAAGCCTTCCGCCCTCGGGCCAAGCCGTACCGGAGAGGAGCCAACTTTGGATTCGCGAACCGAGTGCGCTGCCCATCCGACCCACTGCGCTACGAGGACGCGGATGAAGCCCAATAGACGTCCCCAAATGTTTCCATCCTGACTCACTTGCAAGTTCCGGTTCGTTTTGAAGAGCGACATTAAGCCACAATCTCAAAGTCTTCGACATGGAACAAGGTAGGAGAACATGAGCTTCCACCCCCTGAAGCCCGTATACCTTGATCAGTTCAAGCTGTGGAGCTTTGTTCTCGAACTACCGCGCGCTTTTGATGGCCGCTGATACAGGATTCAATTTTACACCAATGGCTATTGTAGTAATTGTAGTATTCAATCATTCAGCGTGTAGGCTCTCAACTTCGATGGTGGCCTGAAGTGGGGAAGAAGCTGGTTCAACGCAGCTAACGGTGATAGCCATGATGCGCATCTACTCCAAGAACTTGAGCCCATCGCCCACCCTCTTTCTCTCAAGCTGTAGCAACCTCTTATCAACACACCTCTTCGAAAAACCACTATGTTGCCTGCCTTCGCCCCCCAAGGGTTGAAGCCCGTGGAGATTTCCCACTTGATCTGCGCAGGCTTTTGGGTGCTCTGGAGGCCAACAGCACAAGGCTCCACCTGTAGGGTCAACCATAACGAGCTCCGAAGTGGTGCAGCATTCAAGACTGTCATGGAGATCACCAGGAGGGGATCTAACTTGCGCTTCTCGATTTGTGCGTTCCCTTAACCTCGGGCCTGAAGACTATCCTGTTCGACATAGCTTGACCGGATCTCGTACTGGCCAACGACATGCTGGCAAAAAGTTGCGAGCAGCAGCGACCGGCCTAGATGAGCGTATGGGTCAACGGCAATTCCGCATGCGGAAGCTTTGCCCGAGACTACCGCTCGGAAGGCTGACTTGAATGCGACAGCGACATTACGGTGAATGGAAGCCATTGGAGGACGAATGTGCCTTCGATCCAGAACTGAAAAGATGGCCACGAAAGTTGGGGCAAACAAAGGAAGCAGAGTCGATAGAGCTCGGCCATTATTGCGTTCATGCTCGGCAGCATGGACGCAAGCCAACGTGTATGACATGAAGCTTGAATGAAACCTGCAAGATAATAGCATTCTTCTGCAATACACTGGCTTGTCGTACGTAGTACCATGACCGACCTCATTGCGCTCCGAAATGTCCCTGAATAAGCAATAACTCGGGCATCTACGAGCGGCTTCGAACTGCCTTGTGGTGCCTTAGCTGATGTGCAAAGGCAACATGAAAGTTGCCATGTTGTTTGAGCAGATGGACCTTAGGGTGAAGAGGCAGGGCTTCATCACTTCCTGCCGAAACAGAAAGCTGCGGTTGCACCAGCTGGAGACTCTGCAAGTCTCAGGCTTGGATTCCTTGCGAAGACCGGATTGCGGCATTGCTGGGACCCGACGGAAGCGACGCTACTGCTCTCGGACTGCCGTGGCGGCGCGAGTGAGGCCGAGGAAGACAGCAGCCGTGACGGAAACGCAGCGCACCGTGAAGTTCCAGAGTCATGATGTGATGTCTTGTCACAGCTTTGCTCGGCACTGGTGACGCCGAAAGCTGCCAATACCACCAAAACTCAATCAGACTCAATCAGCCGGCTGTTTGCACATTTTGAGCTTGGTCATGCCAGGTGAGGCTCGGTTTCCTGCAGGTCGTCGCACGACATGACCCAGAGAGTGCTGACTTAAAACCGCTGAAGGATTCAAGCCGCCCGTCATGGCCTCGTCCGGCAACTGCATCAAGAAGTCTATGCAACCTGGCGCCGTCCATCAGAGTTTGGTTTCCACTCCGATGCCAGACGGGATGTGTTGCTGAGTGCTCCTCCGTTCAACAAACGTCAACAATCGTACTTGTAGCCAAGAAAGTTCACGAACAAGATTAGATCTCTACGCTCAGCTGCGCTGCAGCGGCCTGCCGCAAACCACTCATCTGACATCTTACGGCAGACGTGTTAAAGCCCGTTGTGGAATCCTTCTTCAAGGACTTGACTGCTGCCCTGATTGCCCAGCTCAGCCAAGTTGGAGATTGCGGCTTCTCGACATGTGATACAGTTACATCAAGTACACTAAGTACACCACCTGCTAATATTAGGCCGATGTAAACAGCACCTTTCCATGGCTTCCTGTCCCGCTCCTTGCAATCCCACCGTCCCACGCCTTGGTCCAGCTGCCAGTACGTGGCGAGCTCCCAGACAACGGAGGATGCGCTGCGCGCCTGACAGAAGGACCGGTGTGTCCGACGTTGCCGTTTGGGGCCGGCGTTCAGCGGCACAGACTGCCCGTATACTGCCTGCGCACGTGGCGGAGCATAGCTGATGGGCGCCGAGGGCGAAGGCGTCGGCATGGCCTTAGGCATTCTCCGAGCCGTGCTAGGCCGGTTGGGTCTTACGAGGCGGCCTTGGAGCTTGAAAACTCTCGCAAAGGGGAGCAGCTCAAGATCCGGATGCTCGAAGCAGCGCCCAGTACCAAACGCTTCCACAACCCCAACACGGCACTGACACTACTCGAACCTGCAAGAGAATATCTTTTTGCCTGGCACCGCCACAGGAGGCACACCAAAGAACACGGCCCCCGGCAAATCGCAGGGCAGGTTGTCTCATCCTAACCTTTTTCAATGACTGACATCCCAACTCCGAGCCCATTACAGTCATTACAGCTCCTGCATGCGTTCGACCGGAAAGGCCGGACACCGAACAAAAACTCCTAAATTTGCAGCTCATCACCCGAAATTCCGCAACTGAGCACTTCGAAGCCTTCCCCAACTGTGATGCAACGCAAACTATGCAAACGAACTAGGTTCGGATTGGAGATTCATCTGTGTACCCAATACTTCCTAGTAAAACTGGGAGAGAAAAGTAAGCCCTCAATCCCCAAAACTCGATTAGCCTCCCAGATTGTCCGAGTTCTTGGCTGCACTCGGGTCCTGCCACTGCTGCTCATAAGACCCCTGCACAGCGAGGCGAGATTCAGCGGATATTTGGTGTTCAGCCTCCTCTCGGCATCGGATTCAAGATCCGGAGTTCTAGAGAATATAGAGCAAGTGGAATCGGTGCCAGAGGACTGGTCAGACTCAAGTTACGTCAGTTGCGGCCGACAAGAACTGCGAAGGAAACAGATGATGAGGTGGGATGGCATGGAAGGGCGATCAAGTCGTCTGTGGTTCAGCGAAAATATACTATGACCGTTTGGACGTCTCCCCTGCATGGTTGCGAGGGCTTCCGAAAGGGAGTGGGGTCGGGGTTCGGCAACACTGCACAGCTCGTAGTCTTGTTGTTACTGAGCTTAGATAGGGAGAACACAACTTGATCTTGGGGTTTCAATGGTGCAGGTCGGACCGGAGTGTCCTTGGACTTGGGTTCGAGGTTTCCGCGCTGCCTGGTGCTGCATCGGGCCGGACCACGAGAGATTCTTGGCGAAGGCAATGAGTCGAGCCTTCATGCTAAGGGCTTCTGCACTTGAGAGGGGGCTGGTCGTGCAGCTGCACTGGCAGCCGTGAGGGCAGGAGATCCGGATTTCACCTGTGAGCTTGTATTGAAAAAGTGATCACCCGTCGAATAGGGTAACTGGGGTGCTGGCAGAGAGGGTTCCATCCTTCGGTCCAGGATGGAAGGATATCATGACCTGCCATCGGCGGTCGGCTTCCCGCAAGAGAACAGCACACCCGTGCCAGACTCCGACTGCACCAATCCGAGACTTCTAGAGACATAACAGTCTGAACAAACCCCCTTACATCCTGCAACCCTTAGGCAGTCGCTGTCGCATCCCTGCCGAGCCTGCATCAGTGCCTCCTCCGATAAGTTCTTGACGCAAGATATGGCCTCTGTTCAGCTTTCATGGCAGGCGGTACCCTACAATGTGTCAATTTCAGGGGAGTGGAGCCAGCGAGTGGTGGTGTTGTTGGTTTGGGTGTTGTTGGTGTTGGCGGCGCTGGTGGCGGCAGGTGGCGGTAGTAGGTGCGGTACGTGTAAGGGGGTGGGGCGGTGGTGGGTCTGGTGGGTGGTGGTGGGTGGTGGTGGGTGGTGGTGGGTGGTGGTGGGTGGTGGTGGGTGGTGGTGGGTGGTGGTGGGTGGTGGTGGGTGGTGGTGGGTGGTGGTGGGTGGTGGTGGGTGGTGGTGGGTGGTGGTGGGTGGTGGTGGGTGGTGGTGGGTGGTGGTGGGTGGTGGTGGGTGGTGGTGGGTGGTGGTGGGTGGTGGCGTGGTATCACTGGAAAGTCGTACTCTTTCAGGTGTGTGCAACTCTCCTTCACTCGAGCAGCCAGCCTCCTCGTTCAGCTGAAGGCCTCGGTGAACATGTGAGTCATGCACGAAGCCTGAAACCACTACGGGAGTGTTGAAGAAATGGGCGAGCTGCAGGGCTACAATGATAGACTCAGCTTCAGGTCACCACTGCAGCTATCTGCCTTTTTTCGCCTCCTGCTTTGCAGGGACGAGCCCCCCATTTTGCAGGGTGGTTTGGTTGTTTTGTCGGTTTAGAGCTCAGGGTTCTCGGCAGCACGGAAGCCCTATGTTTCCTAGCGAAGCACGAATCGTTCTGCACGGGCTGCACAGACTCGAGCTCAGTCAACATTCCTGAGTTCTCACCAATAAGTCTCGCACGCTTCATCCAAAGGCCGCGGATAAAGCCGAGCAGACGTCCCCACACATTGCCATCCTGGCTGAATTGCTGCCGAGCACTCTTGCCAGTTGCAATGGGTGCATGTTTCACTTTCTACTTCCACTTTGAGTACTGGACTGAGTCAGACGTTCAAGCTCGTGCTAAGTTGCTACTGGGGTGGCCCTTTGCCTTGAGCAGCGTTGACGGTAGTAAGCAAAGCTCATGCTTGAATCTTGTGCTGCGAGCATGAGCTTCCACTCGATAATGTCAAAGAGAAACAGGTGCACTCCTGTGTAATGTGGGGGCATACACGGCTTCTTTTTCTAGCGAAAAAGATTATTCATACATGTGCCAGCATGGACGCCGAATAGTGAACGATGTTGAAGGAAGACCCGGTAGTCCAAGCCCTACGTACCATAGAACCGTCCCGGAGACTACACGGTTGCGGGCTAGACAATTATGGCAGTCTGGCGGCGTAACACGGGCTGCAGAGACCCTCGCGGGCTGCGTGACCAAAGCCCGCTACACCAAACCTACGAACTTACTACCATACTATTGGAGAACTAGACGTGATTTGCAAAACATGCTCTCCAGCAAGACAACTTGAAATTGCCAGACTCCTGTCGACAAGCCCTCAACCTTAGCATTTAGCACTGGATTCTGGCCCGTCGTCCTTAGTGCCGGCGGGATCGAAGCTCTGAATGCTGGCTTTCAGCAATTCCTGCTGCTGTGACTCTGTGGGCAAAGGATGGATCCAACTCAACAGGCGTTAGTGTTTGCTTGGCACGGTTTCAGAGACTGAGAACTGAGATGAGATGTGAGAGGCTGTTCACAAGCCTTTCACACGTGCTTAGACTTCAGGTGTGAGAGATATGTCTGAGCAAGATTCATCGTATAGGTCGACGAGTCTAGGTCTGACTGCAGCGACAATCCTGCGATTCAAACTCGGAAAGCCACACCCGAAATCATACAAAGGCGGTGATCTTCGCTGCAATGAGTTCGAGCAGATTTAGTCCGAGAGTGCGCGCCGAAACAAATGTATCGCAAAGCAAGTTGACGAAACCGTAGCAAGAAGTCAAAAGTTGCTGCAGGCCCCTGCGACACAGCAACGTGCATGTGATGTCGTGCTGCCAAGCACAATTGAAACTATGCAGGCCTACACGCATAAAGCCTTGCCAAGACAAAAATATGTTCGCCCGTCTAATGCAAAACCCTTGACAACTCTGACTTCCACATGTGTCATGAACAACGGGCTGCCTTGTGAGCTTGCACCGGCCCCTCCCTCCTTACCTGCGTACCACTAATCCCAGACCTCGGGTAGAGACGCCAGGAACTGGGCACCCTCGTCGTTGAGGCCCAGCCTCGGATAAGGTTCCCATCAAAAAGATAGAATGATCGCCCCGTGGATTGCCTACCTTTCGGTTTCGTTGGGAGTCGGCACACGAAACCACCATGAATCCGTGCAAAGTAAGAATTACCTCGTACCCCGGCTTCATGTCTACGATCCCTAGGAGTCTAGGTCTGCTAGCTGCTAGCTAGCTTCTGCTGGATGCTAGACCCGACATTCGAGTCCACAAGAGGGCTTTGCAGGTCAACCTGTGCTGGCGGCAATGAACGAGGGCGAAAGACACTAAACACGGATAACCGGATGAACGAAGACATTCAGCTGGAAACTTCCCCTCGAACACGAGGGGCCGAGATCGGACTCGGCATACTGATCGCGTTGAACTGTTCTACACATCCCTTCATTGCGAGGTGCTTGTTTGACAACACACACACACATACACACACACACACACACACATGACAATTGCTGGAATTTGCCTCGGCTGATGCGGATGGCCATGTCAGCAACCGGGCTTCTGCCTTTTCGCACTATTCAGCGCTTGCTCCAAGCCAGCGCGCCTCTTTGACTCTGTTTCTGATCTGCTCTCTCTCGTTCTTTTTGTTACACTTTCTTATTGCCTGACTCGTTCGCTCTCCCAAACGCTCTTGTTCTGATGCTATGTCTTTGTTTACACTTTCCTAAAAAAGGTCTCATTTCTTGATAGGTCAGGATTGCCAGCTGCCAGCTGTCCCTGGCGAACGAAACGTCGATGTGAGAGAATGTGGGGGTAATGAAACCGCAAGAGTGCAAGTTCTAGGAAGAACAAGAGTGAGCGGTAGCGAATAAGAGTGCGTAGAATTGAGTGAGTGAAGCTGAGGTAGCATGCGCACAGGTAGCCTGGGACCCAGACTGACAACCAAAGCAAACCCGAGGCTGTGAGTAAGAGTGATAGAACGTGGAGATCTGGGCAGCCGGGCCGGCTGGCAAAAGACCAGGGATCCCACGGGCTAGCAGCATAGCCTCACCGCTGTTCGGGCTTTCGGAAAAGTCAGGAGTTTTGCTGGCTTTTGGGCACTGGGTATGTCATTCGTTTGGTCTTCTGAATGCAAGATGGCCAGTTCTTGAGAACCCAGGCCTTGTGCATCGGGTACAGCCCCAACCTGGAATAATTTCTTTCAACTTGGGCCGGTGCCTGCATTGGCCATGGGGGCTGGTGCAAGGGCTGTGCTCCAGTTGGCCTCCTGCAGATTGACCGGAGGTGTAGCCCATTGGCTGCTTTCAGATGTCAGGCCTGTTGAGTTGGGGGCCTTCAGCAACTACCGGTAGTCAACCTCAAACTATCAGGCGTCCTAAGGCTTCCTTTCCGGCGTCAATCTCTCACAATTTGGTCTTTCGACATGCACACTCGCACGAGGCAGGCACGGCTTGAAGAGAGTCCAATATGGTCTTTAAGTCTCTAAGGCTCAGGGATTCGCATTCGAAGCTACCAAACATAAGACAAAAGGGTTTCCAAGCATGAGAAACAGAAGCAGCAGGCGTGGGTAGGTCCAGGCAACAGGCGCGACACAACACAAGGTTCCTCCAAATTGTGTGTTTTACAGCGAGCAGTACCAGATTGCAGGGCTTCGGTTTGCAGACTATTGCAGAAACCTTTTCCACGTTAGTCTTTGTGATCCCCACAGATGGCGACTCTGGCTATAGCCAATCGTGGTTCATGTCAGGGGCAACCTCCCTTCCTAAATCCAGAGCACGCCCCACCAAGGACCTCGGGGCGTGCGATGTTCTCCACGACCAAGGAGTGTGGAATGGGAAGGCCCTGTCTTTGAAGCACGCTGCGAGTGTACCTGATGCAAGTTTTAAAGGTGTTTAGAATTTCACGGTCTAGGGCGAGTTCAAGCCTGTAATTAAGGCTGTCGGGATTTTGGGCTTCAGTTCGGTGTTATGACTGCTGTAACATCGCAAAATCCATGAACCACGCCCCACGGCCTGATACAACCTGGGAGAAAGTGGATATACATATGGCTTCACATGACAAAACCAATGTGTACAGTGCTGAAGTAGATTTTGGGGATGGTTTTAACAACTGTACAGCACGCCATCGGCAATGCCGGACTCTTCGAGGGAGGGCCGGACAAAACCGAACATCTTCGTTTCAACCTGTCAGTGCCGCAGCCTGCTTTCAGCAAGGTGTTACTAAACTTTAGCAGTGTTCTGCACAACGTCACAATGTGTCTTGGCAGCACCATCTTCAAATCTTCAAACGGCATCCCCCCAGAAGTGTGAGATCCAAAAGCACTTCGGGCTTGAGTCTCAATGCCTCAAGCGGGCTCACGTCTAAGGCTAGTGACTCTCTCGAACATGCCATCCCCAGACCCCAGGCGCACCCTTGCAATCGTCCCAGCATGTTGCCATCCTGGCATTCCGTAAGGGCTACAACCCCACAACACCAACAACCGCGCCGTTGAACGACCGATGTACGTCGAAGCGCTCTAAGCCAGACCGCAGGTCTGCCTCGGCTAAAGACTTTCAACCCCGACAAAAGGTTGGCAGGAAACAGAAGGCAAATATGCAATCATACCTTCGGATGAACACGGGTGCTTGAAGACCACGCGTCGACGTAGCTAAGAGCAAGGTGCAGTGATGGGCCGACGTTTCGAGCGAACCTCGTTCCAACGACCTGGGCCTTGCCACTTGGCACACCTCAACTTGTGCTTGTCACAACCACAGCTCTAGGACAGAGCCATCAAACCTTTCCCTGCCTCAGTGGAATCCTAAGCTCGGAAGAACTTGAGCTCGTAAGCTGAAACCGAAACCTGCAGCCCCGTGCAGTTCCAGAGTTGCCCTGGCAATCGGGTCCTTGGTGCCACCTGGCCTTGGATCATCCGGCAGAGGCGCAGAAGCAGGCAAGATCTTGCGTGCCGGGTTGATGCCTAGAAGTTGAAAAAAGATGCTCAGACTTGGAGCCGCGTGTTTCCAGTACTAGGCCGGCCAAGCCGAAGAGCGCGCAACGCCTCCTATGCCCTATGCGACTCATTCCGAAAGGCCGCGGAAGGGGTCTTCCGGCCAAGCCCTACAAAACTCGGTGGCCAGCTACACTGCCGAGCCCTCGGGGCTCAAGCGAGTCATCGAAACGTAAACGATACCCTAGTGGTAAGCATGAAGCTGTGGTGATGATAGGGCATAGCAGTGATGATGAGAGGGCCTACGCTTTTCACGCCCGGCACCCTCACGACAGCATCCAGCACCGCCAGAATCTCACCCCGTCAGCGTCCTGGATCTACTGCGCACTACTAGTAGAGCACTGGCAGCAGAAGCAGCAGCAGCAGCAGCTGGAGTAGCAGGTGTCAGCAGTGGAAGCCGCAGCAGAACCAACAGCAGCATCAGTCAGCAGCATCAGTCGTAGTCGTGGTCGTGGTAGTAGCAGCAGCAGCCGTAGCCGTAGCCGAGGCCGAGCCGTAGCCGTAGCAGTAGCAGCAGTAGTGAATCGAATCTAGGCTTCCCGATGCAAGCGTGATGACTCTGTCGCAAAAAACAACCTTTGCAAATCACACCCTATGCTTCCGGCCGGAAGTTGTTGATGATGATGGCCCGTATCTCTGGGGTCAAATCCCAGAGGAAGGCCGACTCCTGGCGTAGGCGTTCGGGTTCAGGATGGTTCAGGGGCCATGGCCCGGGCTCTAAGTCTCTTGGAAAGCACGGCGCGCAGGTCGAAAGGAAAGACAGCAATCACCCTTCACCCCTGCGGCTGCAACGGAAACGGTTCCAATGGCAAGTGAAGTTCTTGGACTAGCAGATTGCTACTGAGCACGTCTGGGACACGTTTAAGGATTTGAAGGGGTCTGAGGTGAGTCGATGCCTTCGGACTGCGGCGCGTTGTTCAGGTGGCCCAGCAGGATACTGAACTTCCAGGAAGAGGCTCTCTCTGCTCTTCCCATCAGATTATTTCCGGCAGCTGGTTTTAATCGTTTCTTTGTCAATCTTTTCACTCCATCGCCCCTCGATGGTTTCCGGAATTCACCGGATCGCTGCATCCTACCCTGGCTGCCTCTCCACCAAAGCTTGCGAGGCCCGGGGAAGGTCGCACGCTCACCATTGCGAGTATGACGACATTGCGAATCGGACATCCACCGTGCTAAGGTACACTTATGTAGATTTCGGAGATGCCGTCAAACTGGTAATTCTTGAGCGAGACACCACATTGACGTCTGGGTGAGACCGAGCCCGAAACGGTCGAGCAAGTGCTGGGCGCTTTCCTGAAACCTTGCTTGTCTAGGCATCCGGTCCATCGGCAGCCATGCTTCCCGACATCGGCACGGAGTCACACAATGCTTCAACACCTGCTTTCGCCTCTTCCATCGTTCCGCACGGCAGAATCAACACGTCGGCGTTTGCCCCGTGAGGTGCCTGCATCTGGGCCTCCCGAAGGAAATTCATGATTCGCTGCCAGCTGCCACCACTTTTTCCCAGTTCTGTTAGCCTGCCGATGAGCACTAGCAAGCTCTTGCATCGGCTCATTGCTACGTTGATGAAGTGTGGATCGCAGGCACGCTGGTTGTTTTCCAGGCAACCACTCACCGTATTGATGATCACAACTTCTCGCTCCGAGCCCTGGAACTTGTCCACTGTGTCGATGTTACGCACTGCTGCCGTTTGCTCATCCATGCTAGAATCCATGACGACGTCCGGATTCAGATTCTCCCACTTCGCCCAGTCGCTCTCCGGAATTCCTGCCAGCATTGTACGCAGCCGATTCTTATGCCGATTGTACGGGGACAAGACGCAAATGTCATGCGCTGTGTAAGCGCTTGGTGCCTGCAGGAGGAGTTCGTAAATGAGCTTGGAGATGGTCGCTTCGTCCAAGTTCTCAAGCGATCGCTCAAGGGGGTTGATCTGGTTCTCGCCAAACGACAGGTCGAAGGCAACAATTGCTTTCGCGGAGGTTGCGCAGGACCGCCTACCCTTCACCAGAATGTTCGGCCCGTCTATTAATTTGTTGTCGTAAAACGTCCTGCTGACGACATTGCGCACGGAGGGGGGCATTCGGTGCTGCTCCTCCAGCATGATGAAATCGAAGCCGGCATTTCCTGCTCTGACCTTGGTGGCAATCAGCCTCTCCATTGTACTTCTTCCAAACCCTTTGTCTCGCACACCTTCGCTTACGTAGGGTTGCAGCTGCTTGTGGTCACCGACCAGAATCACTTTCCTGAGGCTCGTAATCGTCTGCAGCAGAACAAACAGCTTCCAGTCCTCGACCTGTCCCGCTTCATCGATGATAAGTGTGTCAAAGTTGGCTTCGGAAAAATCCTTGTGCTTCACAATTGTGTTGTACAGCGTCGTGAAAACGACTGATTTCTCGCCGCTGCTGACCTCATTGATGGCATTGCAGCTTCGGAACCAGCCTGCCTGGAGCACTTTTTTGCAGACTTTGTTCTCGAACCCAACGCGGAGGCACCTGGAAAGCCGAAACAATTGCTAGAACCCTGATTGGCCCAAATCTTAACATGCACGTGCCTGCGCAAAATAGATTTCTTTCTACACACACACACATAAATATGTGTATATATATATATATACACAAACATTTTGTTTTGTTTGTTTGTTTGATATACTTATTTTTACACATGTTAAGCACAGATATATAGGCACAAAGATTCACGACTTGCATGCGCAATGCCGACATGTAAGTTCCGGATTCGTATAACAAGTATCTGCACGAGCACCGCGACTACTATTTGCAGCAGTTGTAGTGGGCACGTGCTTTCACGGTGACCTTTGGCGTTTGTCTTGCTCACAGGCTGCATAAAACTTTTTTGGCTGTTCGAAAGAGGGCTTTTCGGCGCTCACACTCGGACAGCATATGGTTCGGAGTCTGACAAAGTGAAATTCTCTAAGGGGACAGTCAGGGACCAACATTGAAATGGGAGTGTGAGGTCTTGACTATATTCAAAAGCGGCACAAGATTGCGTCCACCGAAGGCAGTCTAGTCTTGGCGAGCGTTTTTCGGACTCATTGGGAGGACGGGTCAATGGCAAAAGTATGCCGGGAGACAACCGTGTGTCTGTGTATCTGTGTGTGCATGCGACCGTGAGTGCATGCGTGCGTGCGTACGTGATGTGATAGATCGTGCCAGGAACTGCACACAGGATCCACTACCAGTGTGATGTCTCTGGGTGTATACACAAATCAGTGGATCGTGTAAAATCTGGAATCCGCACTTCCACATCTAAGCACACATCAGCAGATTTGAAGATATAGCAGTATTTTGACACAGCTATGTAGTCCATGTGCTTCTTGACAATAGGACAAGGAGTACTTATGTGCACACATACGTCTCTATGCATCTGCCATTCTGTGTTCACAGAATCGTGAGCATACTGCACATGTTGCACATGTGGAAACTTCGATTACATTTTTGTTATATCTATTTGTATACAGATATACCAATATACAAACAAATAAATATATATATATATATATATATGTGTGTATACATATATACATACATATATATATATATATACGAATGACATTGTGTATGTAGAAATACTGATAACAATGATAGAATTACTAGTGTGTGTGTACACACACATATATATATACATACATACATACATACATACATACATACATACATACATACATACATACATATATATATATATATATATTGTATGAAATATGTATGAAGCCGACATATTCATTTCACAAGCCCACATAAGCAAATGTGCGTACCATGTGTGTGTGTAAGTATATGCCTATACACAGTTCATCGATGTATCCATTTGTTTATTCACTTATGTACAAAATCCGTGCGGTATCTTCTTAAGTATCAAGACCGGCCAGCTCAACATCGCCAAACAATATCGATGTTTCTTTGGGAGGTTAGGGCATGCCTGTGGTGTCTTGGGTCGTCATGCGACCACACTGACTGGCCCTTTCTCCGAAAGAGCGCACCTCGATTCGGCAGAGATATAGCCGCCGTTGGAAACGAACCCGCCAACATCTAACACTTTCTCTGCGATGGTATCCACCGCAGAATTGCTGTTGCACAAGACCAATGCACGACCGCCGCGCTGGATGATCTGCGGAAGGAGCCCGTGAGCTATCAAGTGCGACTTGCCGGTGCCTGCAAACCGACTGGAATGAGCAGCTAGGAACATGATCCGCGCGTCTGTAGGCAGCACGAGCAACCCCAACCGTTCAGCTGCATTGAAGTACAACCTGCCGCTGCACCTATCTCGAGCCCCCAAACCCCAGACCCAGAGATTCATTCCTCTAAGCAGAAACTTGATATCCATTTGCCAACACATGCTTAATGGTCACCGGAGCCATGGGACTGGAGGAACGAACGCTACCAATGTCTGACTTCTTTGCTCGGCCCTGCAAAGCCTAGCAGGAATTCGAGACAGCTCGAGCCATGTCAAGAGCTTACATTTGAGTACGCACTGTGATTGAGTGCTGTCGCTCTGCAGAGCATCAACCACCCAATACCATCCTTACAAAAGCATCTACCCGAACGTAAAACATCAAAGGCTTGCCCTTGCTGCCAATGCTCAACGGAAGTCTAAAAGAGAACAACACGACTTCTCCTGGCCTGGGGGCCCTTGCACCACGACCGGCCCTGCGGCCGTGAGCGCTTCAAGTGCCAGTGCGCGGCATTGCTGCTGGTTGAACATCATCGGCACGTAGGCGTTCGGCGACACCCAGCCGTCCAAGCGCTGACAGAGCTCCACATCCCTCTCGGAACCCTCAGGTATCACGCCGAAGAATAGTGCACGGCACAGCTCAGTGGGAGGTGCACTGCGCAGGTTCTGAAGTATGGCCACGGGCTCCGTCACCAGGCGGTTAAAGCTCTGTAGCTTCCGGAAATAGGTAGAAGCACCTTGCTGCAGGTAACTTTGCAGCTCCTTTAGCACCCTCTCCGGAGCGCACAGCACCAGTCCGTCCTTCTGGTTCATCGTTTCGCAAAAGACCAGGCCAACTTCGTTGACTTGTTTGGACTTCTTACCGGGAACTTTGCACTGCGCCAGGAGCATGAACCTGCTCCACATCGACCTCGAATCTTCCGGAGGAAATCGCCGCGGCAGTGGCTTCATCTGCATCGTTGCCAAGCCTCCGCCCACATCTGCTATGTTACAGCACTCCAAGGAGGTTCCGAAATACTGCAAGTGTGCATGATGCTTCTCGGGTTTCAACGTGCGGCACGTGTCAAGCACGTAGCCCATATCCTCCCGGAGCATCTCTATGATAGCAGCGATCTGCACATCAACGAAGTGCGCCACACTGTCAAAGGAGGATACTGGAGCCTCGGGGAGGTCATAGGGGATGGAGCAGCTCACGAGGTCAGTGTGTTCAATCATGTACTCCGTGAGTGTGCCGTCCGGCAGTGGGAAGTCGGCCAGGGAGCCCTGGCACTGGCCTTGGCTTTGGCGACGGGGTGTGACTCCCCCAAGCCGCTTGCTATGGACAGCCCGGCTGGCCACGACGGCTCCGAAGGCAAAGAGGCTGGCACTGGAAGCCGGGCACAAAGGCTCGAGAATCTGAGTCTGAGTCCAGCGCTGGTGCCTGTTCCTCCACGAGCTCTTGCCGGAGAGGTGCCCGAGTACCCGATCATCCACGACCGGTCGGAGGACGTTCATCCGGCCCAATCGAAACACACATTTCAGTCCTATCGACCTGAACCTGCTAGAAGCTGACGACGGCGGCATGGATGTCCATCTTGCAAAGCTCTCGTTTCCAACCGAAACCGCCCTGCTATCCTTTAGCTATATCGAGCTGCCCAGTGCTGCACAAGGATACTTACTGTGCGACCCGCCCTCCTCCGGAGTGAACTGAAGCTGCGCGATGAAATTGCCAACGGCCTCTTCCTGCCGAGAGAAGCTTTTTGCATTTGCGGCTTTGCAGGTTCGGAAAACATAGCAATGCAGACAACGACACTTCGAAGGTCATTTCCAAAGCAGAAATAGACTCTGGACGAGAAGAAGAAGCTGAAACATCACAAGCCATCAAAGACCAACTATCTTTCGACAATACAGAGTGCACGGCTGGCATGGCATCCTGGACGGCGACCAAACAGAACACCATGCATGGGCTTTGGGCTCTGGCCTGCAGTTTGCTGCGTGCATGCCTTAGAGAAAAAGCAAACCTTATCGAAATCATGGTTAACTGTAGCAATAGCTTATGCAAATTATCGCCATGCCGAGGTACCTCAACCGTTGTTACATTTGAGGGATATGTACTGGCGCACAGACTTGACGGTAGGTGTGTGGCAAGGTTCCTGGCACGAAACTCTGACAGTGAGCCCCGCCCTTCGAGTCTCGAAGGCTCGAATCCCGGATTCATAGGACTGCATGTTAATACTCCCATCTCCCTGCAGACGTCCTCCGAGGCCCATGTCTGCTGCAACATGAAGCTGCCGTGACCAGTGGGCCGGGGGGGCCCAGGGAACCTTCAACTCCTAACGCAGTGCAGAAAATCGATTGCTTGAAGCACGGCCTGTCAACGCTGGTCTAGCGCCCTTGGGGGGGTTTCAGCCTTCAGCTGCTGGCGTGGATTTGGGTCTACGTAGACAGGGACCATGCTCAGTAAGTTGGAAGCATCGGCCCAAGAAGACCGCTCCACTCAGCACTTGCTGTCTCCCCATGCTTGCTGGAACTCATGAACCTGACTGACTCTGCGGTGTCCCGCAACCATCCACTCATTGCTGAGCCGACATTTCCCACATCTGCATGAACTTCTACAGGCAACGTCTGCCAGTAACTCTTGGGAGAGGCATGCAGCTAAAAGTCTGCAGGCCCTTGTACTGGCTATGCTCCCGTAGCCCTGGAATCTTAAACATTGTGAGCTGCTTGGTTCGGGACCCAAGGTTCAGTTCAGGCTCTGGGGTCGCATCACTAAACTTCCAACCAACAAGGGCCCTGCAACTTGAGCCTTCACCCGATCCCAAAGCCGAAGCACTCACGAGAGATGAAGATTCGCTAAGGCACCACCGCCCTCGGCCCTCAGCCTCCGAAAGAGGAACTCCGGAAGTCGCTGCTTTTTCCATCGGACTTTGTGCAGCGGAGCTGATTCTGTGCAGCCCTCTTTGGCTCTTTGGCTTGAGGCCTGCAGCTTGGCAGGTGACCAGCAGGATCAGGGGTGGCTGAAAGCAAGGTTTTACATGGTTTTTCGAATGTTAGGGCTTCCATGAACCCAGGAAGGTGACCAGCAGGATCAGGGGTGGCTGAAAGCAAGGTTTTACATGGTTTTTCGAATGTTAGGGCTTCCATGAACCCAGAAAAGGTCAAAGCCAGCCCTCACCTCTCCTGCAGGAGTCGGGACCTGAGACATGCAGACGGAAAGCTCATCACCGCGGCGGCTCTCCATGACCTGCGGCTGCGGAGCGTTGCTGGCGAGGATAAGGCCTTCCAGCAAGCCTTTCAGTTGGGAAAACAGCGGGGGCTGCCTGCTGTGGGATTGTCACGGCTGGCATTACAGCATGGTTGCACGGTTGCTCGTGCGGTTTGGTTTCGGCCTCAAGCCTCGAGCATTCAGACATGCTTTTGCGTGGAGGAACACGAACAAGATCCAGGCCAGCCAAGCAAACACTGCTTGGTTTAAAGTTCTAGAACTGTACCACGGATTCGGGGCCAGAATTCCTGCACATGGTCCGCCAGTCTCGCATGTCCCGCCAAGCCGAGTGTTGCGTGTATCGTCTCTGCAGCTGAGCACGGGACACCACGTGCCACTAAGCGAGCTGCCGTCGACATCTCAGTATGGGACGGGACGGATTTCAAAAAGAAAGGCAGTCGATACGTGAATGAATCATCTAACACTAGGACATGCCAGAATCAAACATAACTCACAGAAGTTGATGAAGAGTATGCTGACTGAGTTTGAGAGACTTTTCTACTTACTTTTCTGCACTGCCTGAGCTCTTTCCATGGAGCTCCTGCTCCGAGGATCTGTGGTATACATGCAGGATGCACTGGGCCAAAGTCATGTCGAAGCAAACGTGCTTGTAGATTTGACTGCATCGAAACTGACGTTTCTTGACATTTTAACCGAATCTAACTCCAATCTGAATTCCAAAGTGGAACAGAAAAGTCTACTAAACCCTTCTGCCTAAACCGATACCACCCTCTCGATGGGCCCCCCTTGAGCGTCTGGGCAGTACAGGACTCCGCGGCCGTGCCGAAGGTTCGCCTCCCACTTGCCCTCGTAGACGCGGCCTCTCGTCGAGCTTCGACTCTGCACTACATATACTATACATATATATATATATACACCCGATTGCAAGGGAAGGGGCCTTAAAAATTAGACTAGGGTTTGGGGGGGTATATTGTAGTATGCTTATAATCAGGAACCCTAAGAATCATAATATTGGTAATTCTTTAGGGTGTCGGAAGCGAAAACAGAAAGTTCATGATTGATGAGAGGGACGGGGCAAGGGTTTTTTCAACATGGACACGATCGTCTGACCGACGAATGCAACTCTTCATGTGTAAAATGTGCTGAAGCAGAACAGACCCTGCCAACCATGGCTCGCTCCACGACCGGCTTCGCTGCTGTGTCGCGATGCAGGACATGAGCCCTCGCTTCTTGAACCCGTAGCCCAGTTGGTAGAAATAGCTCGGACTAATCTCCGTCTGGCAAGTGTCTCCGTATCGCAGAGTGGGTGCTTCCCTTCAAAAGCTAGATAAGTGACAGCCTAGGAAGCATGAAACTAGGTGGCACCATGCACTCTATCGAGCCATCTGCTAGCGTGCCCGAGTACGGGCTCGCAGCTGCTAATGTAGCAGGATCTTGCGGCGAACTTTCATTCATGCGACCAGTGCAAAGCCTGGGCATGTAATGCGCAGTGTGGACATTCGAGTCTATGTAGCAGCACGGCTCGTCAAACCGGCAACACTTTCGAAACTTAAACCTCAGCGTTGTAAATTCTCTATCCTGCCCTGTGTAGCGTTAAAGTGTATCAAGGCTTTAAAGGCCCAGGCCTTTTGGAAGGAAACCCGGCTATATGGATAACGCTGGGTCCAAAAGCCTAGGGTTCCTTACCAAACCGCTTTTCCGGGGAGGCCAGTCGCATCGATTCTCTAATTTTTTGAAGGGGGTGCCCTTTAGGAAAAGAAGTCACTCCCCCTGCATCAAGCTTCCGGGTCTTCCGGCCATCAGGCCAAGTGTAAACTCCGGCGCCGTGCTTTTCGTCCCTCCTGAGTTTCAGGCTTCAGCGGCTGACAAGGCTCCAAGCTGAAGTCAACGACTTCAAGAGATCTGCTCTGGCTCAGGGTGTCGGAACAGTTTCTTGATGATTCCTGCCGGCACACGGCCACGGCCGCAGCCTCAACGCGCTCGCTTTTTGCTCTTCTGTGGCTGCGCATTCCACCAGGGAGAGACTCAATGCTTCGGAGATAAGAGCTTGGGCGTGTTTGGATGTTGATGTAGGCTTGCTGAGCAGCTGTGGCAACGAACCCTGCTGCGCTCATCCACTGGCCATGTGATAACTTACAGGCTGCGGCTACATTCTGATCGTTTGCTCCTCCTTCCAACATGACGCCACAACAAGTTCTTGCATGGCCCTGGTCGCTGCTACATGCTGCCAATATCGGATGCTAACTTCAGACGCCCCGAAGCATGACGGCCCTTCCAGGAAACAGCAACTTTCCATAATTTGGTCATTGGTGATCCTTTCGCCCTCGGCATGAATCCTGTCATCCTCTCTCTGTCTCTCCCCCTCCTCTCACTACCCCTGGGACCCCAACATGTATTGGCCCTCGTAGGCGGCACCTTGGAGCCAAGATTGCGGGGAAGCCCATACAGACCTTTTTACACCTGGACTACGCATATGGCAGTGTATGGGCTGAACCCCAAACCAGGGCCGACACTACTACTTGGGAGCATTCTAAAGTGATGGAAGGGAGTTGAAGGATGATGCATCGGCGCATGCAGTTTGGCATGTCGCATACATGCCTTCATCTGACTCCTTCGGCTCCCGCTATACATCTGACTCGGAGCTCTGCTTGCTTATCTATTTCTTGATTCAGCTACTACTTGGCTGCTTGATGCAAGTGTGGTGTTTATGGTTCTGTTCGTTTGTGCATTTCTTGAAAACCCATTTATACATGTCACGATGTGTTGGCCTTGCTGTGCATTTATGTTAATCACGCACTTGTATGTTTTAAGCACAAACTGTACTTGATGTGACATGCATATCTGCATACACAATGCATGTATGTATTGACGGACGGGGGGATGTATGTATATGCACATGTATGTGTGTTTTTGCGTTTGTCCTGGTGCGCGAATGTGCAGGTGATGGTGTATGTTGGTTTGTGCTTAAGTGTTTGTACAATTGCGTGTATGTAAGTGCGTGTGCGCGTATGCGTGTATGCCTATGTATATAAATAAATGAATCTCTGCATGTATGCATAGGCAGACACTTGCGACATCGATCTGGCGGCTTGGGACGGGTGCGAGAAGTCATTACGCTTTGGACTTGCTGCAGCGCGCAGACCAACTTGCCAATAGTTCCGATTCGGATAGGATGTGAAGCGCTTGTCTCATTCGGGCAAAAAGAGAATGATGACGTTGTCTTTTGACCGAACGTCGGGGAAAGCCGATAAATTGCACTGCTTCATTGTCACCGGTTGAGGAAGCACGGCACAGTCCTAGCATGTCCTGGCTCTAGGCGAAACCGCCAGGCGGCGACAGACCTCGCGCCCAACCTCTGAGAAGGCCCGGACCGCTTGGCCACGACATACGCCCGTAGCCCGTCATGTGCCTGAGCGCTCTTCAGTTGCGGAATCCTGCGCTTTCGGGCCTTGTCTGGACATGGGCTTACTTACGCGTCAAGGTTGTCTTTCTCTGCCTGGAGGAATTGCAAAGCTTTGCGTCGATTATGTGAGGCATCTGGCTGAAGGACTGCTGTGGGTGTTTGCAGTTCCCTTCACCCTTGAGACGAGCGAGTCTGACTGTAGGGCTGTATAATCCAAGACTTGACTTTATTATTGAGCACCGTCGATCTCGTCTTCCAACTTTTTTAACCAGTCGCCAGCTTTCCTCGCCAGTCCCTCGCAAGCAACTCATCCTCTGAGAGCCCAGGCCCGCAGCGGAAGCTTCCCGAGTAGACACGCCTTCGCGACAGCTGGCAAACAGTGAACACCAACTCAAATCTCTGCGGCCAATGACTCAGGCTCGAGCAGGTTCGGGCGGCATCTGGTGTATGTTTGGGTGCAGTCGAGCTGTACAGGAGATACCCTGTGTCCAAGACATAAAGCAGATCCGTTCGAAATCCTTGCCCCAGCGGTGCCCCGCTCCAACCGGTTGGGTGCGAGCGTGCGAGCGTGCACGCGTGCGGGCGTACGGGAGCGCAGGCGTGCGGGCGTGCCCTGTGTGGGCACACGGGCGTGCTTGTGTTCCTACCTTCCTTGCTTCTTCCTTCCTGCTAGCCGAGCGGTAAGCAACCAAGTTCAGAACTGAAACACCCCATAGGCATGCTGATTCAACTTTGCTACAACGCCGTATCCTTATCAGCCAAATTTGTCACCACTTCACCCTCGAGGGGATTATAGCCGGGATCGCGGCCCGTCAGCAAACTGATAGGTGCCCTCGCCGTGCATCTGGTCCTTTGCACTTTGGCAAGCATTGACTCATGCGGCCAATGTTTCGGAAGCCCGGTACAGACCCTGTATTACAGCCGGAAGAAAGCGCAACTCTAATTTTGAACATCGTTTCCGGCGAGAAGCTACCGCCGTGGCGCATGGTGCAAGCAAGAGTCAGGAAGATCCGCAACAACCACCGCGGAACACAAGAGGATGGAAGATAGCACTGTCTTGCAAAACCAAGTCAAGCCCAACGCCAGGTTTCTCAAGAGGCCTGTTTTTTGTCCACGCAATCTCCATGAATCTAGCGAATCTAGCGGCTTGAGTGTTCGACGGATCTTCGTGATTCGCTATCTGCAGGATTCATCGGCAGGTGCATCTGCCGGTAGGCTAAGCGACGTGACAGTAAGCCTATGGCCTATGACGTGCAGCATAAGTAGCCGTGCAGCTCGCACATGTTTGGAGGCTTGCATTGGGCCATTCGTGGGGCATCACCAGGTTTGCAGCACCCAAGCTCCCAGCGGCGTGGAAATCGCCACTGTAGGATGCACCCTTTCACGATGCAAGAGTTTCGTTGCACAGCGGCTGATGAAAGGAAGATACTGCCTGTATCAGTACCTTTCGACTCTTGTTCTGGGGCTGATAGATGTAAGGGGCTTCCGTTCAGTGTATGTCGCCGTGCGTTGGTTTGACATGAACTACGAAACAGGGCGAGTTTAGGCATCACAAGCGGCCAAGAACCCAACTTTTTGCTAATGTGGAAGAGCTTCCGGGATGCGTTAATCATTGCTGCGCCAATTCCGGGATCGAAGGGGTGGCTCCAGGCAAGGCGATGGATTTGCATAGACCAGAATACTACTCTCGAGGACTGGTCACATGCTGCCAGCAACCAGCAAAAGCCTCGACAGCCTCGCGAAAGCAGTCCGAGACCCCACAGCTCTCATTCAGCTCCCGCCTCCGGGGTCTGGTAGAAACCCCGGCCGTGCTTCACGCCGTTCCAGTAGGAGCCACGGTACCGGCATCCATCGGCCTCAATGGATCTTTCCAATGGCGTGCCCTACGTCCCTACGTCAAGACACTCGCAGTCGCAGTCCTGCCGACAATTGCTCGAAAGGCTCAATTCTCCAGCTCTGCAGCTTTGGGGGCCCCCGCCCACTGCTCGCTTCCCTTGCCAGACCTCTTGTCCTGAAAGGCCCCGCCATGCTCCCGCGCCGAATAAGCACCACAACACGAAGATCTGGACCCTCTGAATCCCGCACTTGGGCCTTGAAACTTATATTCCGAGATCGATGGGTTGGCCATGTCAGTCAGCTGCAAAGATTGCCCTGCCGCGAGATGAATCCCACCGACTACTACCCTACGCATCGACATCCTCGAGCCAGAACCTTCAAATCTTCCTGCAATGTCAAGTTTAGGTAATGATTGGCGATGTCACTGACTCGTGTTGAATATGGCGATAGTGGCACTGATAACGATACTGGTAATGATGACATTGATCATGGCTACATGACGGGTAGTGATGCTGTAGTCGTGTATGCGGCTCCTCCAGCCACTGGCCCTCGTAGCTTCCAGCTCCACCCTCAGCGAAGCAAATGCTGCGGCCGTTTTAGCAGGAACGGTGCTCTGGCCGTTGCAGCCACTACTATGTCTTCAACTGCTAGGGTGCAGTTGCAAGCAGCCGTCGTGGTGTAGACATACTACCTGATGTCAAGTAGAATGCCGACTGGCTGACCATGAAAATCGCCCGTAAACCCCGCAGAGAGCATGAGGACTGGTAAGCAAAGGATAAGCATCTCTCTTTGAGAAGCCCGGCCGCCTTAATGTAGTGCCCTTCCCCGTGAGCACGCCCCTGGCGCCACTGGCCCTGGGAGCTCGGCTGGACCCCGACTCTACCAGCTTGTGGGCTTCGAGGAAGCGATTTTGTCTTGGGAAGCTGCAGATAAACACACCAAGTCGGGTCCCACCTGCAGTTTGCAAATAGGACATGTGTTGTTGGACCACGCTGTGATTCGCCACGAGCCCTCGTTGCTCGAAACGTGGATACGTGAATACTGTCTACCGTGCCTGTAGATGCTCCTGACAGCATGATCCCCATGATAGCCTTGGGGTCCAGCCCAGCCCTTCAACAATACTTGCCCAAATCCATCCAAATCCTGAAATCCCCAAGCCTTAGACTCGAAGCCTCAAAATGACTGAATGCCTCAATCCCAAATCTAGATCTAAGAATTTGTGAAGGCCGTGGCCTCGTAGACACTTCCGTCGGGCGCCTGCAGGCCTCAGGCTTGAGTCATTGAACGGGTAGAAACGGAAAGAACTGAGCTGACGTCAAGCCCTTCTATGGGACTCGACAAGGCCAGTGCTGGAGCTCGTATCCGAAGGACCGGGTCCACACATCTTCGGGAACGAGTCATACCATTTCCACGTTTTTTGCTTCATATTCTGTGCTGCACTGGGCCCTCAGCCTGGCGTCACCCAGCAGATCTCAGGAATCTCACGGGGGGATGTTTTGCTGAAGCAGCCATGCCTTGCAACCCATTTGGAGCCACAAAACAGGTCGGCATAAAGCTACAAGTTTCGTTTTTCGGTAGCATAAGCCGTCCAGCCGAAGAAATGCCTGCATTCCCAGAATCCTGATTCTTGAGGCCTCCCGAGCATGCTAATTCCACTGCCACGCCTCGCACTTCGCGGCTGAAACTTCACAACACTCCGAAACTTGAACCCGAAATTACAACGTCGCCACAACCTACGAAAATGCAGCAGCACTCAGCTTCGGCTGTAGCAGGAAGCTCTTTGCTTTTGTCGAACCTTTCGTCAACATCTGTACATGAGAGACTTCCCAAGCTCTGGGCCTTCTGAAATCCAAGTATGCCGAGCGAAAGAAGCAGCACACTCCGAACGCTTTCTGCATGAGCCCGCTCAACCTCAACCACCCATCCCATCCCAGGAGGCTGCAACGAGCATCGGCGGGCAGCTCTCAGATGTGACTGGGCTCCTGGCGGCCTTGCCCATGAGGCTTGCCATCTTTGAAGCTGCCTCGGGGAAGGCTTTTTTGTCTCTCACTCGCACACGGAACACGGCGGGAAAGACTCCACACAAGTCTCATCCACATCGGGGGCGGCTTAGGATTTATATCCAGTCCTGCACATGGAGTTCCTCGTTTCAGCGGCTGTTTTACCGTGATCCCTGCATGCCGGCACTCCAACACGAAAGCTTGCGGGACAACCTTCGATCTCTTAAGAAGTGCGGTGCAATCGTATGTAGTCTTCTTCCACCGGTCTTTTCGAATCGGCTGCTCGCTGCAGTTTGCCACAGCAGGTTCTGCCCGAAAGTCCTGCTTGTTCGGAGAACTGTCTTACAAGAACCCCAGATCTAGCCAACACCGGCTGCGGACCAACACCAAAGAGGCGGCGCGGGGCAGGATCAGAACTCATGGTTTCCGGTAGGATTCCTGACCATATGTGGGGGTTCAGGCTTCACGGGGTTGATGTGGTGCAATCTTGGAAGAGAGTCGAGTTCAGAGGAGTATAGGTCTGTGGCCACGACCTTCATAGACGCTGCCATCTGCACGCTCCAGCCTCGGGAATTCTTGGAGATCTTGGGCTTGGGCAGACATCCGATGTGGGTTGCGTCGGCATGCGCCCTGGGTAGGCATGTGCACTGGCTAAGTGCAGAGAGAGCTCTGCAGATCAAATCACCAGCTAGACAGCTAAACCCTTACACCCCAAGCCCGAAACTTCTTTCCAGAACCAGACAGGAATGAACACCCGGCAGGTTGTACCGTTTCGATGCGAAAGTAACTTCAAAACAAAAACGTAGCGGCATGTATGATAAACCTCTTGTGACTCCCCTCAACTCTCACCCCTCTCTTGACGTCACTTCAAAACAAGTGTACCGGCATGTATGATTCCGTACGATGCAGCACCCCAAAGGTGAGGTCCGCGCTGCCCTTCCCCATGCCAGTGGCCAGCTTTCCTTACTTTGCAAGCGCGGTGCTTAAGGCACGGATCCTGAGAACTGGAACGAAATTGGCTTCAAGAGCCGACAACTCTTGCAGTAGTTCGGCCCAGCCATAGTTGGCATAGTTGTGGTTCCTATAGTTCCCAAGACTTTGCTTTGGAAATGTTGGGCGGAGGGCCATTGCTCCATGTCGTTATGTCGCATTACGATCGGCGGGGGAAAGGTGCAAGCCACGTCCGGTGTCGGCAGAATAGCAGCCCAGCGTGCACAATGGTGGAAAGGAAGATTGAATCTCGTCTAAAGTTGCTCACCCATTTTGATGTGAACAGCCTACTTTGAAAAGTGGGGCAGGCGGGCACTGGGTTATTCCTGAATGTGAACCTTCGCCCAAGTTCTCCACCAGAAAGCTTCAAAGGGACAAGCCGACTTTGGATGTCGTGCTGCATCTCGGCGCCAAAACATGTCGCAACTGCCTTCAGCAATTACCCCAATCACTAGGTCACTAGGTGTGCTTTGAAGAACAACGTCCGAAAGTCAAAACAACGCGCGATGTACTCTGCCCGGTTAGGCGGCCCGTACACCGCAAACAACCTCGCTTCCAAACCCTCGTTGGCTCGGAGGGTGGTGCTTGAAGCTTGCCCGCCAACCCACCCGACTATGGCAACATACTGGTGCTCAATCTTGCTGTGTGTTGTCAGTTAAACAATAACTGTATAACAGTTATACAGTTATGCCATTCTCTAAATTAGTTTGATAGCTTACTTACCCAAATAAGTTTCAATGATTTCTGGAAAGCTAAGCTATCAGATCGTGCTCTAGAAACCCTGCAAGAACCCGTGAGGACCAGGCCATTGACCGGTATAGCGGGAGCCGTCGGAGCCCATAACGGGGGGCTTCCACTCGAGACCTCTGCCACGGGCCGGCAGCACCCAGCACCCTCTTGAGACAGCAGAATCCGAGGCGGCTGCTGTCCGTCTCCTCCTCGCCACTGGACTCTTCCTGAATGTGCAGCAAGTCCCAGACTTCTTAGAACAAAACTACAGCTACCAGCCAATGTGGCAACTGCTGCTCCTGCTTCTCCTGCTGCTGCCCCTGCTATTGCCGCACTGCGAAAAAGCAGGTTTCCTGTTTCCAATGCACAGGCCATGAGGCCCCACACCCTCAACTCTCACCACCCCAAACCTCCTAAAGCCGCTGCATAACTGCTCAAGAGATCCGAGGGGCGGAGTCCACACGGGAGGACCATGGTCTCGACCTGGCCACTTAAGCGGCGAAGACTTGCCAAATGTTGCATGGTCGAGTGAGGGAAAGGCAGAGGGACAAACCCAACTCTGGCTTTCGTTTCCGCATTGCCATGCCAACACGGCCGGAATCTTACAACTTAAAACTCTAATTAAGTACGCAGCCGTCACTTCAATCCTTCAAGCAGGCCTTCAAGGGAATTCGACGAGCTTGCAGCTCAAAACTCTTCGAATTTCACAGTCAGGCACTGCAGGGAGGACGTTCGGATTTAAGCATTCGGTGGGAAGCTCAGGCATCCGCAACTTGCCGAAGATGCTTGCAAAGCCGTCCTCGGCTGGGGGCGTTTCGGGCACAGGCAATAAGGCCTTTGGGGGCGTTCCTGACAGTCCGGAGTCGCAGCTTTGGCTGAGAGCTTGTCTTACAAGCCCACGGCGCAGACCCGTACTCCCAGGACGACAAGTTTCAACCCCCTGTCGCCTCAATTTTGCGAGAGCGTCGTTTTGCTTTCTCGGGCGCCGGTTTCCCCGAGCCCAAAACATCGCCAAGGGAAGCTAGAACCCAGCTGGGTTTAAAGGGTGTTGCAGCCTTTTTGGGGTAGTTTCATTGATTTTACAGCTGGCGGAGTAGACCGTCTCAGGACCTGAATCGCTCAAAAAACACTCGAACCAAAAGGCAGCAAAAGAGCGGGTACCCGTGTTGCGGTTGCTGGGAGTGCTATGACGCAGCAGAAACATGTCACTGGCAATGGGAAGGCTGGCAAGAGCGTTACAGTACAATTGAGCAGAGCTCGTCCAGGATGGTACGATCTACTTTTGCCTGACAGTGAATCCTGTTTTCTCTTTAATTGAGAGTCTCCCATGTCACATGGAGACCTCTGAGCCTGCCGTTCGAAAGAAACCTTATCACTGCTTACCTCCCAAGCATAACTTCGTGTGACTTAGTGACTTATTTGCCCGCGAGTTTGGAATGGGAGTTTTGGTGTGTTCGGTTCTTCTGGAACACGACAGACTCAAACTGAGCGCCCAGCCGTTTCCTTGCAGCTGCAGGACGACGGTTGGCTGGAACAGCTGAAACCCTCGGCACGCAGATATTGCGTTCAGCGTGAGTCCCAAGCGTAGAGGCTTCACTAGTCACTAGCGGAGCATCAGCTGCTCCGTAATTGATCCGAAGGCTCCATCGGAACTCCTCGACCCTCGACAGACTTACAAGCATTGTGCCGACTTCAGTACATACAGTAGTTACAGCAACCGCGTCTCTCGACATTGTTCGTGTATTCGGCAGAGACTGGACATCAGTTCAATCACAAAACGCATAGGGCGACAGTTGCCCAAGGAATGCTGGAAATTGTCCTCAGCCTTTCCCTCGACGTCGAACCAGAACATTTCGGCTTGGGATCTCGTGAATGTGGAAGAGGCTGCAAACCACAATACAATCAATACAACAACCCCCCAGACGATGCACGAGAACGGGACCGAAAACATGAAGGCTGGAGCTGATGGGTCTACCGTTACTCGTGAACTAGTGAGTACCAGCACGGCCTCAGGTTGGCAAGAGGACCCAATCAACGTCGGCCAATAGCTCTCTCTGGAAGCCTTCGGCATGCAAGGGTTGGGGCTTGCAGCTGCAAGCAAGAGCAGGTGGGCTTGCAAGCTCAACGTCCAGGTTCCATCGCTTGAGTGAAAGGGTCGGGAATCGCAAGATTCTGGGGAGAACGCTTCTTGATTAAGCATGTTTTGATGCATGCTGCGAGCGACATGTTGCTGCAGTTCTCGCTGGCGTAGTTGATATTGTCGTCGTTGCGGTTGTTCGAGTCGTCGTGCCTGCGAATGACGTAGTCGTCGCTGTCGCCATCGCCATCGCCCGCGCATTTGCAGTTGCACACGTCGCTGTTGCCGTTGCAGTCCCTGCCCCTGTGGGTTGGTGTTGTTGCTGCTGTCGTAGATGTTTTTGCATCTGTTCTTGAAGTCGTCGTCGTCGTAGGAGGAGGAGGAGGAGGAGGCGGGCTCTGTTTGACTCTCCTATTTCGTTTTGCCAAATTCGACTTATATTTCAGCGGTGGACAGGCGCGGGAGCTTTTCGAAGATGCAAACGGGTCCCATCTGCACTGTTTCCATCATTTCTTCACTATTGTACTATTTTCTATCTATTTGTTCATGTTTACTTTTGTACTTTCTTCTGTTTGCTAATTTTCTACCTTACTAATTTGCTACCTTACGATTACATGCACGGTGGACAAGCACGACGCGGCTTTGCAAGCTGCGAGGGGGTCCCCCCTATACTAATTCTTTTCTCTTGCACTGGTTGCTATTTCGCGAACAGTTCATTCTTGTTATTGTACTATGGAAACTGGTGCCCGCCTTACTTTTGAGATTATTGCTTTACTGTTGTACTAGTTGCGACATTACCATTGTACTATTTACTGTTGTACATTTTACAGTGTACTACTTTACTACTCCCCGGTTTACTACGTATTTACTATTTACTATTGTACTAGTACTGGCTGTTACTACTTGGTTCTTTTCTCGTCGACTGTGCAGGTCCTGCATGTCGACGCCCAAAGTTGCATGTCGACGATGGCACCCCTTGTTGTTGTCGCCGTCGATGTGGTGGTGGTGTCGTTGGTCTTGATACTGCTAGTGCTGATGTTGGTGATGGCGATCGTTCTGCATTTCTTCGCGGGGTGCTGGTGCTGGTTTTGCTGGGGTTGGTAACGCCGTCGTCGTCGTCGTCGTCGTCACGGCTGCCGCTGCTGTTGCAGAGCTGCCCCCTAACCAACCTTACAAATAGGTTTCGCGAAAGCAATGCGGCGACGCGGATCTGGCAGCCGGCCGTGATGTCTCAAGAGTGTGGAGCATGACAGTCGCCAGGCTTCAGAAGTCTGGGGTTGAGGAACTCAGTGCATTGTTGACAGGAGGTTCTGGGGTATGACAACTGAACGGTGGTTCTCATGGCGGGAGTGCTGCATTTCACAACTTCCGTTGCTGCTCTTGGCCAAGCAAGGTCCGCTAGAAACAGCAATCTACACAGTGCAAGACTCAGTGGCAAGTAGAACGGACTAGAAGTCCTGAAATGCCTGGATGTGTCGGCTACAGCGATAACCGCTTAATGCCACAATTCCGCAACCGCTGGAACAGTGCCTGGCTCCGACTTGCCTGGCCAGCCACAGCGGCTTGCCCCATGCGTACTGGAATCTTCTAGCAGGCTTGACACTGGCCTGGGGCTTCTGTTATGTCTAGGGCTTGGAGGCAACGATGCGGGGTTGACAGAGCTGGTGCTTTCGGGCTGTTTTTGTGAAACTGCAAACACAGCAAAGATGCGATAACAGCGAAAAGAGTATTAATTTTGTCACTCACAATAGTAACAGTTCATTACACTGATGACAAAGAGAAAGCAATCATGGGAAGTTGTTGTTCGAGTTTTCGTGCTTTTCTGCAGTACTTCGTGCACGTGTCGTGCAAACTCCGATTGGGCATCATGCACAAAATACTGGCGTAGCCAGCAGTGACACGTTCTAGAGCCGGCTAACGCACGGGGCTGTCCAAGAAACTCGTGTTGGCCTGGAAGCACGAGCCCTTCTTGCAACTGCACGTCCATGCCCGATTGAGGCCCGCTGCGCCGAGTTCATGCGTCCGGCAGGCATGGAGAGCGCAAGAGCCAAGCATTTAAGGGACCAACATGACTCGTTGCCTTGGACGGGTTTTCTGGCACTTCGTGTTCAAACTCGAGGACAGAAGAGAAACAGTCTTGTATCATGCACGCGAGCCGAGGCAGTTGTTTTCCAAATCCTTCTGTCAAGTTGACACGCACACGAGCAGCCAAATTGAGGTGGGTGCTTCGCTTAGCAGAAGTGAGTTCGCGAAAGCGTTCTGCAAGCATGTACGCATATGTGCATCCTCAACGTCCCCAAACGAATGCCGTAGCAACACCTGTTCGCTGAACGAAAACACAGCTTTGCCTCTCACTGGGTCTCACTTCTGCATTCTGTCGCTGCAAAATATGCAAGCTGCGTGCAAGGGCACGCGCTGCTGGCTTCTCTGCCCGGAAATATTCATCTGGCTATGATTGAAGAGCGTGTGCTACACATGGCTGGTGCAGGGCAGGCTACAAGTAGTAGGGTAAAGGATGGCTCAACTCCAAGCAGAGCGAGAGTCCCAGAGCCATGTCTGCCCGTGTCTACCCTTCACAGATTTCCTGCCAAGCTTACACATGTACTGTGCAATCTCTCTGTGTGTGTGTGTACAATGAATTGTTCGCTCTTAGCGTTTGATTCTTGCTTGGTTAGTAGCACTCGCGCTGCAAACGGAACGTGTCAGCTCCTGCTTGTCCTGAACTTCACCATGCAAAACATATCCAAGCGCGAAGCCTCTCATTTCTGCCAGGGGCCGGCAGTGGCTTCGCCAGCTGAACGGCCACCACGCTCAGATCTTCAACGGATATGGCGGCCACAGCCAGTGTAGTAAGCCTGCTACTGCCAAAGCGACTGTGTTCGTAGTGTAGTCCTTTTTCCTTTTGCGATAATGAGATCTCTGCAGCCCGAGGATGGGTTCGTCCAAGTGGGGCTGTGTTCCGCGCTCCCATAATAGGCTCATGTGCCGTTTGCATTCAGTTGCTGTATGCTCGTGCTTACAGAATGCCCATCCGGTGCAAAACTACGTAAAAGTTAAACCACTCTCCAACTAAAGACAAGTGCCAAGAGACCACCTGATTTATCCCTGCCACTCATAAACTCAAACATCTGAGATCCCCTGCTCCGAAACTCAACCCCGAACCTGGCCCAAAAACTGAAACCTCCAATGAGCCTTGCGCTAAATCGACAAGCAGCTGCTGGCCCAATGGAGACATTTGTCGGCAGCAGGCAGCCATTCCGCGACCTCGGAAGGCCAGGGTTGAGGACATGCACGGCATCTTGCAGAAGCAGAACGCCCTCTGCTAAGATAGGACTTCAAGCGGTCCAACCGCCCCTCCCCTCATCACCCCTGATGAAGCTTGAAGCAGAGCCGACTAGACACGAGTACAGGCTTCTTCCAGATACCATGTAATCATCTCGCTGTAGATTCAGAAAGGCTGCGGACGACCTGGCCTTGTATGTTTCCATACGTACATTACTTACATACATGTCGATGGAAGGTATGCCTCCTGTCGTGAGTGAGCGGTTTCTTCTGCATTTTCTTCTTCTGAAATTGTGGTGGCGCGGGCTGGTAATCCGTACAACCCCCCTGTCTTGCTGCCCAGGTCTGAACCGCTTCGTACAGTAAGCAATCGATTGCTGAACCGGCCAGCATTTTGTGAAAGGAATCTCTGCGAATTCCCATTGCCAGGTTCCTGGCTTTAGCAAGGAAGCTGTCTCCACCGCCTTGGAGGAGCCTTGACAAGGCTAAGGATGCAGACTGAATTCCAACTTGTCATGGCCCAGGGGTAAAACTTTCGTTGGCATACCCGCCCATTTCTCGAACTCAATCGGAAACCGGCCTAGATCAACCTCCAGAAGTTCGGACTTTAGACCCGGTCCCTCCCTGAACCCCGTTTGATTCCATCATCCTCTCGCTTGGGGTGCTCATCCAGCGTAGAGTCAGGTCGAGATTCAAAGTCGTGCCCTCGCCCTGATATTTGCAAGCGCTGTCAGCGCGATCACGCGACGTCGAACCAGATCCTCGTCCAAACACCAACACTGAACAATCTCATCCTACGCATACAATTATCGCACGCAAGCAAGCTACAAGGGTGGGCACTGCTCTCTCGGGAGCTGGTAATTGCAGAGTCTGTGTGATTCGATACTGTGTACCTCCACGAAGTGCTATGCTTCCGTGTAGCGAAAAGTTGCTTCCTCAGACCCCTAGCACAACTTCGCAGCGCGACACAAA
The DNA here is from genome assembly GCA_905221615.1 of Symbiodinium sp. CCMP2592. NCBI lineage: Eukaryota > Dinophyceae > Suessiales > Symbiodiniaceae > Symbiodinium > Symbiodinium sp. CCMP2592. The sequence continues at coordinate 232,167 of CAJNDT010005863.1, forward strand.
TTCCTAGCGAGAGTAGGCTTTGTTTTCGCGGGGTGCATCATGCCACAGTGGCTCGGAGATGGGCCCGGAGCTGGACAACCGCTGGCACGCCGATGATTTTTCGGATTTGGGTTTCCAGTGGGCCTACAGCTTCGCCATCGCTGCTAGCTGCACCTAGCTATAAGGCGGCGATGAACTTCCGTGAACCTTGTGCGGGGAGCTCCGGACTCCAAATCTTCGACATTGACACATCCGTGGCCCTCCACAGCTAGTAATATTCGGAAAAACGTAGTTCGAGTTGCTAGTCGCAATCGTCGCCGTCGCTGAATATGATTGAAGCCCACCCAGCTCCAGCTTAACGCAGAACCACTTCGCGCCTGCCCTTTCCAGAGCTTCCTTCCGTGCCGGCGCCTTGCTGGTGCCAGGGATTGCTGACTTGAGGAGGGCCAACAGGTTTTAAACGGGTGCCCCGTCTCTTCAAGTTGGTCCATGCTTAGGCTCAAGCTTGCAAAGACGACAGCATTAGTCTCGGACTGCTGGGCTCTTTGCGTTTTCAACTTGGATCTTGGACTCACCGCTGAGTACCTGACAAGGGGCCGGCATGTGAATTTGTTGTAAAGATTTCGCTTTCGGGCGCGGCAGGGAGTGAAGCTAATGAATGAGAACATCTTTACGCTTGCGCGTGATGCTGCCCGAGCTAGGCCGGAACTCGCCTTCTGTCTGATAGGTTTGCACTGATTAGGCTTCTGGATTTGGGGTCCAACAAACGGAAGCAGTAATTTGTCTGGTGGTTTCCGGTCGATGGCGTCTAGGATCCTAGGACATGCAAAGATGCGGAGGGTTGTGCAGAAGCCACTCCTTGGCCAACAGAGTCCAACAAAGTCGCAACTCAACAAAAATATTAAAAGAATAGAGGTTTCCCGAGGAAAACCTACGAATGTGGCACCAAATCCGTCCAAATTGTACGGAACATATGTTTTCCCTAGCAAAACGAAGGAATCGCATCAAAACAAAAACAAAGAACAGGCCCTCCTTTTCGGAGCATTACCTGGGCAACTTTTGAGAGCAACCCAGGCCTTCAAACACGAGACACGCAATGAAACTGTCCGGATTGCTGCACAACGGATCTGGCCACTAAAATTCCCAGCAGTCAAGGCTTTTCACAGATCAAGACCTGGCAAGAACCATTGTTGCATGATTTGATCTTGCGACTGCATGTCGGATGGTGATTGCTTGGCAGGCTCTAGTTTCTGTCTCATACAGCAAGCACCATCGCATGTTCTAGCCGGGTCGGAGGGTGCACCAGCTCTGGTATGCAGTTGAAAACTAAACTGACATCAATGAATGGTGCTGATGCTGATGACGGTGAGGCCAACGCTCATGTGATTTTGTTGCTTCCCGTTCAAAAAACCCTCTCCGAACTCTTGGTCTTGGTTATCGATGCATTGCGGAGATCACATCCATATTAGGTTCACGGTTCTGGTTCAAACGTTGAAGTTGCAAAGACTGCTCTCTCTTGGACAAACTTTCATGATGATCTTCGGCTTTGAACATAAACTATCATAGCTATCGAAGCAGATACCACTGTCATGTTTCATGACGGCAGCATCAATCACAGGGGCAGCATTCTTTTTGCTGAGTGGTTTCGGGTTTGGGGTCGCGTCTCTCTATACAAGGAGATGCGACGGGCATGCAAAGCACTCCTCTTCGGCCTCCGTCATTAAGTAGTCTAGTTGCTAATTGCTGGCCAATCAACTTCTCTAGTTTGTGGTCAGACTTGCTGCCGGATGTGTGTTGCAGAAACCCCAATTGTTTTCTCTACTTTGTCACGCATTGTCACTCTGGCACAAAACTTCGGAAACGGCTATCTTGTTAAGCTGGACTACAGAAGTTCAGCTCAAGCAAAACATGCCTGCATGCCGAAGCAAAACACGGAAAGAGCACACTAAACCAAACAAGGCTCGTGACTACCGTGCCTGTGCTTTCTGGAAACTCTAAACCTCGTTGCTACACATGCACGAGAGTTCATGCGTACAAGGAGACGCGGCATGCACCTCCACAATCTTCGCTTCCTTCTCATCCTTCTGCAGGCTGCGCCGTTGCTGAATAGCTTTGGCTGTCCACTTCCTGCAAAGCACAGCTTGTCTGAGCTTTTGACTCCCTTCCGCCATCCGGCTTCAGGTCATGCTACACCTTTTTATTTGCACGCAGCTAAGCTCGGCAAGCTGCACCGCAAACGAAGACCCGCTTCGGACTTGCACATCAGAAAACTGTCATGGTAACACACCCTTAGGCGGCGGCTATCTGCTGCTGTTCCGCCTCCGCCTTCTCCTACTCCTGCTACTTTTACTGCCACTGCCGCTGCTACTGCTACTCCTACCTCCATTACCACCACCACCACAACCACCACCGCCACCACTACTACTGCTACGCTGCTGTTGTCACTCCAACACCTGCGCGTGATTTTACTGCCCCGGCTGCTACTAGTATTGATGAAGATGAAGAAACGATGAGATGGGTTATGACAGTGATGGTTGCAATGGTGATGATGATGGTGATTCGCCTGACAGTCGTAGTCGTCGTCGTAGTACTACTAGTAGCACGAGAACTAGTGCTGGCACAAGTACTACTAGGAGTAATGGTAGCAGCAGCAGCAGCAGCAGTAAGTAGCAGCAGCAGTAGCAACAGCAGTCGTAACAATCATCAGCATCGATCACCGGCGCCCTGAAACCTGGGCCTCTCTTTCAGGATCATCTCCTGGAGCCCTCCGTGCCTCCAATCAAGACAGAGTTCAGGACTCAGGCTTCGGGCTTCCAGATCTCACCTGTTTCACAATCTGTCCAGCCAGCCGTGATCAAACCGAATCTTGAGTAACCTTCAAGAACACAGTGAGCACCGCTGCAAGGATCATCATGCCCTCTTCCCCTGTTGTGGAAATTAGCCATTGCCGAACTGGACACGAATCGCCAATCCCGTATATACCGATACTAGGCCCTGTAGGTGGATTGAATGTTCTCACAATCAAGATGTCCATGGACTATAAGTACCAAATTTATCCGATGCTTCGTTCAGAAGGCTACAGGTGGGCACTCTGCGGCATCGGAAATCGCAAACCGCTTCAGCTATGTGCCAAGATGTGCAGAACCGCAGCCCACAGCCATTCGGCGCTGTGGGCTCATTCTCATAGTAGCTGACACTGATGTCCGTAGGTTAATTGCTCTTTCCAAACTCTTGGTGACATCTTTTCCCAGCTCTTCCGCTTGTTGCTCTGATGGGCAATCCTCTTCAGGCTGAACGTTTAGACTGTGTCGGAGCACCAGTGTTTTTGTGTGCTGAGACCTCCATCATTTAAGAATGCCACTTAATCAGCGCCCTGGCTGCATATGTCCTAGCCTGGACCCCGACGAGTATGTACAATGTAGCTAGAGCGTTTGGACAGCTGCCTGCTCAGCAGCGTAGTTGCCAAAATCAGCGAGGTTTGGGCTACCGAGGCTTGAAGCTTTGCATGTCTCTCTCGGCTCGATTGCACGGCAAAGGTGTGGAGTCATTGCCCCGTCGTCTCATCAATTTGCGCTTGCACGTGTTGAGCTTGGACGGTTCGTGCCAGTCCGGACAAACTGTGGCTGGCCTTCACGGACCGTCGTCATGAGACTGCAGGAGTCTCCCTAAGCAAGAAGCCTGCAGACCCCGGACCACAACTCCCAAGAAGTAGTTCCTGCACACTCCAAAAGCAGCCCACTGAACTTAGACGGAAAACGGCCACCTCGGGTGCACCCAAATGTCAACCATCGAAGCGGGAGGCGGCGACGGGAAACAAGACGGAGCGCCGGCTTGAGCTCTGCACATGGCTTGAAGTGAACGTTTCGGAAATGTGGAGCCCGACGCCCCTCACATGTAGAATGCAGAGTTCATGGCTGCAGGATCCAGCATGAAGCGCGCCAATGCGCACGCTTCCTGTGACTGAGATGTCACGTGTCCCCGACAGAAAACAACATCGGGCAGTGCTCAACATCTGTTCTTGAAGACATTTCGCGCGCGATCCTGGTTAAAAGGCATGGATATGTCTCAAAGATGGCCCGAGACTGAAGCCCAACTCATATGCTTCTACTTCACCATGACGGGGACGGTTTGAAGCAGTCTGACGCCTTGCAGCGTGAGGGCGAAGGGATCCAGAGGATGTTGGTGGCTTGGGGTCTACATGTCTTCTCTACCCGGGCTGCCACCTAGTCAATATCAACGGTGTGCGACACTCGCTTGGCCGTCGTCGAGAGCGGCGACTGTATGGTGTGCACCTGCATCTGCATCACTTTTTTGCCTCGAGGTACAGCAGCCTGTACAAATACCTCCCAAACTGGCTTGATATCTTTGAAAGGGGGTATTCTCCGGCACTAAACTGCAAAGAACGCGGTTCTAGGTGAATTTGGAGCCACGGCTGGCCAGATCCTGCAACCAAACCTACGTCCTCATCAGAGCTCACTGACTTGCCCGAAAAGCTAAACCTTGCCACTCCTGTGGCGGCCAGCATCGCTCCCACCGCGATGCTTGACATGTAACGGCAGAGGCTGCCAAAGACTCAACAGAGCTCTGTTCCGGGAGGCTCTGGGTTTGGCTCAATGATAGATGCGATGATCTGTAGGCCATGCCGTCTCATACTCTGGCCTATTGTACCTCTCGGCAGATTCAAAAGGGATGCAACACTAAACATCTAGGTCCTCGGTTGGACAAGTTTAGGGCATTGCTTGCCAAATTAGCAACCCGAACGCTCACGGCCAAGTCCCTGTGCTAGGACGAAGGCATACTGCGGTTGAGAACTCCGGGAGGGGGTAGGCGGCTAGGCATCCTTCGCCGGTTCAAACTAGTTTGGCGACTCACTGATAGTTTGGCGACTCACTGATGTCGTCTAGGATCTCCTCGTCGTTTATGCCGTTCCTCGCATCTGCACATCAAACCCAAATGACGCAGGAGTGGGGGACCAGGAAAAAAGGGAACCTGAACAAACTCGGACCCTCATTTTTCCCTCTCGCATCTCGGCACCGGTTCGCGACCCCGCCAGTCAATCCTTCCAGCATAAATCCTCGAATCAAGCCGGTCGCCCGAAGGCACAAGAGGGCTTGCGGATTACATGACTCCGGCCTCCTACCAAGACCAAACGTGACAAAACAGTGAGGCAGCAATCAACGAACTTCCAGCCCCTTTTTTTGCATCAGGACTTGTGCAATCAAGCGCCTGAACGTCTGAGCAGCACGAGGCTGGAAGGTCCCCCATTTTTGCTGCAGGCTTGCTTGGTCCCCCCTTTTGCAACTGGCTTTTCAACGTCACGCCAGGACAGCTGACTCGCTTGGTCCCCCCTTAACCCCGAAAGCAAATCCCCACGACGTGAACAAAGACCGAACCTAAACTCCAATCAATCCGCCACTCCTCCAAAATGCGAGGCATTCACAACTTGTTAATCCCGCTCTTGCAGCAGAAGTTCACCCCGTTCCACTCGCGAATCGACTTGCGCCAGTGCTGAACCTCCGATTCCCACTGCCTCAAGACCACGAAGGCTTAAGAACACGTTAGAGATTCGATGCATGAAACTGCGCCCGCCAATGCCGTGGATTCACAGTCATGAAAACTTCACTTTTGAGGTATGGCGGTTGCACACGGAATTAGCCAAATAATGAACAGTCATTATCGTGATCAGACTCTTGCAGCTCTTTGGGGGCTTAGGGCTTTTGGACCTGTGGTGGCAGCAGATGGCAAGGCTACAGAGCATTTCGACTCATGCAGACCCTGAGCACCAGCACTCCAAGTGCGTTAGGGCCTGGAACGGCATTGCAGTTAGGTGCTCCTGGGTTCGGAACCCCATGGTGCAACTGAAACTGCTGTGTCACTTTCGGTGCTGAGCCCTGCACTTGACAATCCGTACCGGCCCAGCCTCTTACTCGTTCTCGCGTCGGGATCGGGCGTATTGGGCTCTTCGGGGTCCTTCGGAGTGGATGGAGATCAGAGGCCAGGCAGGGCTCAGACTCTCGGAGATACTGATGCGAGAGAAAAGCTTGAGGCAGTTGCACCAACACTACAGGGGACAGGCTCTAAACCGACAAGCCGCCCAAACGGAATGCACAGATCGCAGGTCCCGACTTCCGCGCGGGCAGGCGGAGTTGTAAGCAATGTAGTCCTTATGGATGGGTCGTTCGCGGCGTTTGGAATGGGAGGGGATCTCCGGCATCGCTCGCAGAACTTGCGGGTTTGCAGTTTGCAGGCTGAGACCTTTGTCTTCATGCTGTAAGCAGCATCATGCTTCTCCACAAGGCGCATGTTCGTCGAGCAGCTATCGGCGCATGCAGCCGCTTCCACAACAGGCAGAATTCAATGCAAAGCAACTACTTAGCAGCATTTTTCGTGGCATAAGTAGTCTCGGCCATTCACAATGTTGCCCGCCTGACTCAACATGCCAACAGTATGTGTTCCCCACTGCTTCGTCCTGCATTAATTGGAGTACTAGCCAAGGGTAAAATAACTGTGCAACCCAAGCGCACACGAAAAGTGAAAAGAACGCCGTCTTTCTCGGCAACAAAACTTAACATCGCGGTTCAGATTTTGCTCTTGTGGCCCTTTGTTCCTGGTCCACACATGTCTAGGTGTAGAAGTCGTGTGTGTTGGTGTTGTTGATGTTGTTGTTGCTGACGTTGGTGTTGCTGGTGGTGCTGTTGGCGACGTCCGCAGCAGTGGTTTTGATGGTGGTGGCGGCGGATGCGGCGGAGGTGTTGGCGGCGGTGGTTGTGGTGCTAGTGGTGGTGGCGGCGGTGGCTGCTGTGGCGATGGCAGCCGCAATCGGTGCGGTTTTCGGGGGGGTGAGGATTTTGTGGGTAGGGGACACAATCAGAAGCGTATGAACATTTGCGACGACTGGTAAATGATGTCATAGAGTTCCACTACATTGTCCTCGTCGAGCACGGGTTGCACTGAGTGCGCATTTACGAGCCTTCGTTGTGCTAGCTGCGCTTGCGGCAAGCCACAACCGTCTCGAGCGCACATCAACCAGGATATATTCGTGATGTGCCTGCTTGAGCCATGGTGCAAAACTTGCTTGCGTTGTCCACGGTGGTCGGGAGGGCAATTGCTGGTTAGTGAGAGAAGCTACAAGCAGCTGAAGGCAAACTCGAGACGAACTGTCAATTCCTGCCTGATATATGCCCAGTACTTCAACCGAAGTGGCGGGACGGCGCTTGTGCGAGGAGATCACTGTTCGCCGCTTGTTCTGGCGCTGCGCCCAGTCCTGCAGTCGGATGAGTGTGGGGAAAGGCTCGCAAGCATGTGCCTGAATGCAATCTGCTGGCCCTCATCCCAGACCCTCTACAGTTTCGTCCCCCACAACTTGCAAGGACCCCAAGAAGCGAAAGCAAAAGCAAGCGGTAAACTTTGGAAAGAGCAACCGTTCTGCTGTTGAAACCAGGCCCCAAGGTCGTTCATGGCAACATCCACCCCTGCAAACCTACACTTAAATCAAGACAGAGCGTCTACATTGCGGTGTGGAAACACTTCACACAACATCAGCCACTTCCTTCAAGCATCTAGTCTTAAAGCAGTCGCAGCCTCGCCAAGTTTTTTCAGACCACCGAGCAAGCTTCAGAAAGCTTCGGGGGTCTCACGCAGCTGACCAAAGAAGCGACAGGAAAAGGGCACTTGCGAGAGAAGGACCATGCCAGGAAAGCTTGCTGTGCCTCGGCTCGTGCGCCGGAACCAATCGCTCTCTGAGCAGATCGGATTTCAGCAAAGAGGACACGAGCTCCCTGGGAAAACGCTCGATACATGCTGTTTCAGGAAACTACGACTACCGTCGCCTGAACTACACCCGGAACTGCTGTGACATTGTCAGCGGTTACCACCACGATATCTGAAGGCATGTTCTGCTGTTGTGGTGAAGAAGAGTTATTCTGCCCTCGTTGCCACGCCACCGGGATGTTCAAACCGTTATTAAACTCCACCCTGCCATTGTGGAAGTCTGTCTTCGTGAACACCGTGCCGATGTAGTCCAAGTAGATCTCCTTCTCCGGCCCACGGTAAAAATGGAAGTGCTCCGTGCACGGCGGGTTGGGTTGCTCACCGTCCCATGTAAGACGAGTGCCACCGGTCAAGGTGTAATGGTCATCTTGCACATGCGCGGTCGTGTACCTGGTGCCAGGAGGGGTCGTTCCCTCCGGGGCAACTATCTGCCAGCTGCCTTTCAAGTTCCTCAACAACTCTTGTGTCTCTTCCTCTGGAAGTGGCACGGAGTCGTGAGGTATGCCGCGGCAGAAAGGATCGGGGAAGGGGTCATGATGAAGGCATTTGCAGCAAGGTGGTGGTGAGCCCTTGAACTTCAGCATCTCTGGGTGAGTGGGCATTCTCTTGGAGAAAGGCTTCGACGACCACACAGGCTCTGTGATGTAGTCCATGGCAACAGCTTTTGATATTAAAACTGGAAAGAAGCGACGTCACAGGAATTCAGTGTAACCCTTACACCCAGAATTTCTGTGGAAGCTCCTGAGAAGAATGCGAAGTGTGGTGCTGCACGCACCTTTGCATTAGAACTACGGGCTTGCCAAGCCTTGAGAAGAATCTGTTGTCGTCGAGATCGCCATGTGCCAGCAAACGTCACACTGGCTACGGCTAGCAAAGCGGCTCGTAGCCTGCATCTAGTTTCTGCTTCGGACCTCGCAAGTTCCGCCCCTCTGATTGCAAGTGCTCACTGCTTGTTGGGGACACCCTTCGCCCGGAAGCAAGCTCTGGCCCCTATACGGAGCAGCGCCAAGCAGAGCCAGCCCCACATTCAGAAATCAAGACATGCAAGCTCGGACAGCTGATCAAGAATCCTCGCAATCGTTCCACAAGCACAAGATGCAAAACTCTCACTGCAAATGTTCAATCCGAGATCAACCCGCCGAGAAGCGCTGCCTCCGCAGGCATGGGCTGAACAACTGATGGGCTTGCTACCACAAACCAAACCGGTGGTCCTCCTCACTTAACTGCGCTTGGTTCTGCTGCGCCGCACCTTGCTCCTCCACGGCCGACCGTTCAGAGGATGGGGTGAGTAATCCTTTTTCCAAAATCTTTGACACCGATACAGAAAGAACAGGCAAACAGACGGTAAAGACTGAAGTCAAAACACCAACACTAGCCCTTCCCTTGACCTGCGTGCTGACCGTTTGAGGCCTCCTCTCGCGGTACTGAGTTCCGGCCACGTGGACGGTGGCGCTTGGTCGCTGGACTTGACTGAGCGGTCCCACCTGCAAAAGTCGCATCATCTGGGTTCTCAGCATCAAGTACTCATTCAGTTCACGTTCAGATAAGCTCGAACCTTATGAACGTCCTAAAAGACAAAAAATGAGAATGAGCATGGGCAGGTAACACTGGCGGGAGAGGCGTTGGCGATGGTGATGGCGCCTGTGGTAGCTGCGGCTGCTGGAGCATGTGGGGTCAGTGACAGAGGCGGTGGTGATTGAGGTGTTCTTTGACAGTTCGGCGGCACAGGCGGTGACGGTGATGGTGGTGCTGAATGCTGCTACTGGCGCCTATGTGGGAACATGGTAGTAGGTGGAAGTAGTGGTGGCGGTGTTCCTGGCTGAAGGAATTCCTGCACTTAGAAAAAACCGGAGTAGCATTCAAAGTAATATCACAGGAGTGGCAGGCCTGGTCGCGGTGGTGGGAATGGCAACGACAACGACAGTCAGTCAGTCAATGTGTGCATATAAAAAACCAATACTGCTACTACGGCTACGACTACTACTACTACGACTACAACGAAACCACAATTACTACGACTACTACGACTACTACTACGACTACTACGACTACTACGACTACTAGTAGTACGACTACTACGACTACTACTACTACTACTACTACTACTACTACTACGACTATTACTACTACTACAACGACTACAGCGACTACTACGACGACTACTACTACGACGACGACTACTACTAATACTACTACTACTACTTCTACTACTACTACTACTACTACTACGACAACTACTACTGTACATTTCCTACTCCTCCTACTGCTGCTGCTCCTCCTCTTCCTCCCCCGCCCACTACTACTACTGCTACCACCACCGCTATCACTACTAGTGAGTAGTAGCAGTAGTAGTAGTAGTAGGAGTAGTAGTAGCAGCAGTAGAAGTAGAAGTAGAAGTAGAAGTAGAAGTAGAAGTAGAAGTAGAAGTAGAAGTAGAAGTAGAAGTAGAAGTAGAAGCAGAAGCAGAAGCAGAAGCAGAAATAGAAGTAGTAGTAGTAGTAGTAGTAGTAGTAGTAGTAGTAGCAGCAGCGGTAGTAGTGGTAGTAGTGGTAGTAGTGGTAGTAGTGGTAGTAGTGGTAGTAGTGGTAGTAGTGGTAGTAGTGGTAGTAGCGGTAGTAGTGGTAGTAGTGGTAGTAGTGGTAGTAGTGGTAGTAGTGGTAGTAGTGGCAGTAGTGGTAGTAGCGGTAGTAGTGGTGTGGGTGTAGTGGTAGTAGTGGTAGTAGTGGTAGTAGTGGTAGTAGTGGTAGTAGTGGTAGTAGTGGTAGTAGTGGTAGTAGTGGTAGTAGCGGTAGTAGTGGTAGTAGTGGTAGTAGTGGTAGTAGTGGTAGTAGTGGTAGTAGTGGTAGTAGTGGTAGTAGTGGTAGTAGTGGTAGTAGTGGTAGTAGTGGTAGCGGTGGTGGTAGCAGTAGTAGTAGTGGGCGGGGGAGGAAGAGGAGGAGCAGCAGCAGTAGGAGGAGTAGGAAATGTACAGTAGTAGTTGTCGTAGTAGTAGTAGTAGTAGTAGTAGTAGTCGTCGTCGTAGTAGTAGTCGTTGTAGTAGTAGTAGTAATAGTCGTAGTCGTAGTCGTAGTAGTAGTAGTAGTAGTAGTACAGTGACAGGGGAAAAGGGATCCGATATCCGACCGAGAACGTACGCGTCAATCTTGCTAATCTTGCTTTTTCTTGGGGGGGGGGGGGGGGGGGAAATTGACACGCAAATATTGCAAGCTTACTTAAAAACCACTTGCACCACTTGCACTGCTTGCGCCGCTTGACCACTTGCGCCACTTGGACCACTTGCACCACTTGAACCGCTTGTGCCACTTGAGCCACTTGCACCATTCCTCTTCGGGAAATGATGCAAGTGGCGCAAGTGGTTCAAGTGGTGCAAGCGGTGCAGTGGGGCAAGATTGCAAGATTGAACAAGATGGGCAGAATCTTGGTCCCAAAGAGCGCGCATCGTTTCCGAGCACGTAGTAGTAGTCGTCGTCGTAGTCGTCGTCGTAGTGTAGTAGTATCGTAGTCGTCGTCGTAGTGTAGTAGTAGCAGTAGCAGTAGCAGTAGCAGTAGCAGTAGCAGTAGCAGTAGCAGCAGCAGTAGCAGTAGCAGTAGCAGTAGCAGTAGCAGTAGCAGTAGCAGTAGCAGTAGCAGTAGCAGTAGCAGTAGCAGTAGCAGTAGCAGTAGCAGTAGCAGTAGCAGTAGTAGCAGTAGTAGCAGTAGCAGTAGTAGGAGTAGTAGTAGTAGTAGTAAGAAGAAGAAGAAGGCTAGAAGAAGCAATCGCAATAGTAGGGGTAGAAAATGTAGCAGCAGCAGCAGTCGTAGTAGTAGTAGTAGTAGTAGCAGCAGGAGCAGGCGGAGTAATATCAATAGGTGATAGGAGTAGAAGTAGGAGTAAGAGTACAAGTAGGTGTAGAAGTGGGAGCAGGAGGAGCAGGAGCAGTAGGAGGAGCAGGAGGAGCGGCGGCCGGATGAGCAGCAGGAGCAGGAGCATTATCAGGAGCAGTTGAGAAGCTGAAGCAGCAGGATGTACCGTACCGTCGCACGCCTAAACGAGGTGTCACATATCGCACATCAGGATCGACTATCGGCTGCGTGTTGCAAGCTCTAGGCCGAAGTCAGCAGGCTGACCCTGAGAGCTCAAGGCAAGCTTTCAAGAGCTAGAGCGAGCGAGGTGTTGCGAGAGTATCAGGAGAAGGTACGATCTGCTACCAGTCGTCTGAGGCCGGAAAAACCACAGAGCCCCTCCCCAAGTACTGCTACGGCGTCTAGGTGATACCCATCCAAAATAATCAAAATGGTTTCTTGGCCCGTCCGGAATGAAAACCAATATAGGCAGTTGCCCCCATGCGGCCTCTTTTGCGCTCCTGCGCTTTAGGTGCCGGAGTAAGAGACGAGGCCGCCTAGCACAAGAGTCTCACATCTCTCCTCCAAACAAGAATCTTCAAGGATCACTCCCTCTCCTCTCCCCTCCCCCTTTCGCCGCCTTCGCCCTCCCCTTCGCCCCCTCCCCCTCACTCTCCCTCTCACTCCCCTCCTTCCCCCCCCCTCCCGCTCTGTCTCCCCCATCTCTCCCTATCGTGGGCGGGTTGCACTGTCGCAGCTGAATCCAGCAGTGTTGCTCCAGCCAGGCATGGGTTGACAGCAGAGCATAACGGATCGAAGCTTGGGGTTTCTGATTCGGGCTTGACCGCAGCTTGCACCAGGTGACCCGTGCCTCCGTCAGGACCGAGGACAAGGGACGACGCTCCTCAAACCAACCAGAGCAAGAGCAAGCGTGTAAGACGTTTAAATATCGTGCCAATGCAAGCAACAACGTGAAAAGTGAGAAGGCGAACTGCTGGCATCAGCAACACTGCATTCTCCCGCTCCTTGCGGACCGGGCTGACTTCGGGCTCTTCGGCCACAGTTCCCATCGCCTTTCGAACTACTTACTTGGCCAGAAAAGAAGTCTGTACGCTCTGGACTTGGTTTTGGCTTAGACACGGCGGAGCCGGGTCTAACATGGAAAGCAATAGAAAACACCTCGTTGTTCATGGATTTGGTGTCACATTGATCGGAACCGCCAGGCCGCCAGCGAAGGCCCAAGATGTACAGTTTGGGAGTCATGGCCAACATCAAAAGCATGGCTTCGTCACAGCCTGACCTACACAGCCTGCTCGTGACGAACTGTTGTCTAGCATCTTGAAGATCCCGTCCAGGCTAGCAGTTGCACGACAGACCCACTATGACTCGCGCGTCGGAGCTGATTGATGAAAACCTTAATTCTGTTTCGCTGGTCTTCCTCTGAAGAACCGTGTCCTGCAAGCTTCGGTATTCCACATGTTTTGATGCTGCTGGTAGATGCTATCCATGGTGGTGCTGGCCACGGTTAGAAGAATTTTAATCGATAGTTTTGGAAAGACTCGAGAAGCCATCAGTTTGTCAAAGCTTGCGCCAATGTTGAACTCGAAGCACACCTGAAACTTAAACCAGGTACACATACCAACTGCCGATGCGCACCATTCCTCGCAGGAAGCTGAAAATCAGTGCTGCTACGAGCTGCCATATGTAACATCCACTCCTGGTAGTACAAGTACCTCCGAGAAGGAAACGCGTGCTTGGCACGTAGCAAGGCCTACACTGACGAAGCCAAGATGTAGACTGCGAAATGAAACCCGAACCCGAAACTCTCGCCCCGGCCTCGCTCACCGATGCCTCGGTCATGTGGCGTCTCCGGGACAGAAAACCTGCCAGCGAACACAGGTTTCATCGGTTCAACACGAAAGCTGCTGTTCCATACCGATGAAAGCTGCCGTTCCATACCGGTGGGGACCCCAAGACATGGCTGTACGAAGTGTATCTCGACGCGGCTGGGTCAGAGCACCTTCTCCACATGCCCGCTTTGGGATGTAGTGCAAAACAGAGTTTCGAACCCCTGTTTTTTAAACCCGTACTGAGGCCGATGCATGTGACGGGAGAGAGCATTGTCCGAACAGCTCACAGCAACAAAGCAAAACTCCTAGCACCCCCAATTCCCTCAACCTGCCCCAGCCACATCCTTGAAGAAACTTGTCAAAAGGCGCCCCGAACAAACCCGCCGCACAAGAACCTAAGAGCCTTTTGCTCGAAAACGCTTGCACGCGCAGCCAAGTTGCCTAAACCTGAAGCTTCAAATGCCTTCCCCGAAGACCTGAATGTTCCCTGCTTACTGCTTCCGGGTGCCTGGGCGGTCCGTGGAGCTCGAGGCAAGTTCTGCGTCCGGCATCTGAGGGAATGTCAAACATGGCTAAGTCACGGAGGACCCTCTTTTTCAGGGGCTGCATATCCAAAATGGGACGGTTGCCGCTGCGGTGCTGCAGAGGTTTAGGCCGGACTTTCAAGGATACGTTAGGCCGCTAGGCTAGGCCTCTATGCTTCTTCCATGAAGCCTCCAGGGTTCTGCGGAGTTATACGCGTGCATACTGACGGCATGCATGCAACACACAAGCAGACGTATGTGCAGGGAACTTCACCTGCTACGGCCCTCTAGGCCACTAGGCTAAAGACATTCCCTACTTCCCACCCACCTCATCATGCAATATGTGCTCAGCCTTCAAGGCAGCTTCTGCTTCTAGAATAACCTTTTCAAAGATAACGGAAGACCTCAGCCCTTAGCGCTTGGGATCGAAAGCAACACTGTAAGTTGCACACCCGATCATCTTGCGACGCCCCGGCCTGATGCGTGCAGGGGACTCAGTTTGGGCTCTATAAGGAGCGGCTTTGGGCCCCAACTTGAACGTATTCAAAGTGCTTCCACACCGCATCTGGACAAAACAAATGGAGATCCTCGCCGACTCCCTCAGAAGGCCAGTTACCCAATCGAAAGATAAATTGAATGCCACGATCTCGAAACGAGAATCATCTCCACCGTCCCACCAACACCCAGAAAACCCCATTGCCACGACGTTGAAGAAGCCGAGGAGGAGGACGACGACGGTAGCGGCGGCGGCAACGAGGACGAAGAGGGCATCACGAAGACACACTGCCGACTGGATTGGTTTTGCAGGGCGATAGCTGGTGAAAATACTTACCTAGTTTTAGTTGTCAACCGGCCTGACTTAGTCCAGTGTGTGGGCTGCTGCCCATGCGAATAAATGCCAATGCCGGCATCTCTTCACGACTATGACCCCAGCAGAGTCGCCAATGCGGTGCGAGTAACAAGGCCTACTTCCATCGATGGCACGTATGGGCGATGGTTCGTATGGGCCCCTGACAGAATTGCCCGAGAGGGATCACTTATCAAAGCCCCCAAGACTCCGTGACTCCGCAGGCGGAACGCGGCGAGCAGAGCGGCAAAAAGGACTTTGCTCTGCATGCGGCAGGCCAGAATAACGGGGGCCTGCTCTTTTGCGCGGTGCGGCGTGGGACCAGCCAAACAATAACGCAGGGCGGACATGCTTCTCGTAAGTAAGTCCTGAGTCGACCCTTCTGGGATATGCGGGACCTAGTCGGATAGGTTGGGGGGCACGGACGACATACAGTCAAGCACAGGATGCGTTGTCTCAATCCGTGCTTTTGCAGCTTCGTGGAGCCTCTAAATTCTACATGAATAGCCCAGGGTCGTTTGGGGATGCAGGGCCTCGGCGAGGTTCGCGTTGTTGCGCAGAAGGTCGCAGATGCCGCTTTGCGAGGCCTGGAGGCGAGGGAGTGCTAGGTTCGTTGCTCCCTGCATTGCCAAAACGACTGGTCTCTGCCAGTTGCTGAAAACTTCAAGTATGCCCAGACCTCGCAAGGTGCGAGTATAACAAATGCAACGCAATTCCCAAGCGCGCCTGCTGCGAGGCCTGGGAATCTTGGTATGAATCTTGATGCAGAAGCTGCGATGCTCGCACTTCCTGTTGCGACGCATCCTGTCAGAACCAGGGCTTGGACAAAAGTGAAAGCATCCAAACAACTCACACGATCTCCTCCTGTTCCTGCGACGAATCTACCACATCGGCCCACCGCGCTCGTGGCACCCCGGTAGGCCGCGGCTCCCAGGTCATGGCCATCCTAATAGTTGAGGCCCCCAACCCGTGGCGCAAAGCCCCACTTCGATTACCTACCTGGGGCCAGCGGCCAGCGGCACGGTGAGCGACGGAAGGCAGGCAAAGTCGTTTGTTGGGTGCCTGGGGAGGCACTTCTCACACAACCTCATCCTGATTTCAGCACTACAAGCAGGATATCATGTATGCAGCCCGGTTGAAAACCAGAAGTAGGCAGCAGCCGGCGGCCCTTTTTGCATCCTCATCTTCAGAGCTTTCATTCACTTCCCCACCACGTGTACCAGCATCCGGTCACATCGCCTTCGCCTTCTTAACCAGGAACCCACCACTTACACAAAGGCTGTTGCAGTGACGGGCCTTCTGACCTCAACCCGAGCAAACTCTGTCTACAACATCTAGAATCTAGAAGCAAGCATGCTAAACTCGTACGAACAAGAGAAACATGGAAGTGGTAGAGCCCTCAAATCGTGCTTAGCAAGCACCCCCTTCTACTAGGAAGGGCTTCCCTCGGTTAAGGCATGCCAGACTGAAAGCCGATCGGTAACAGGTAAGTGCCGTGACTGTATTGTGATCAATCTACAATGATGAGTGTTGGCTCCTACTGCGGCTCACGCAGCTTTCGCCGGGGTCAGAGCAGCACGGCGGCGGGGTGCAAGAGCCGGTTTTTCCTCCCCGTTCGTCTCTGCACCTCAGTTTTGAGGTTCGACCTCACACGCGTATACTGTTTACGGATTCTCTACTGCGAAGTATCTGCATCTTGGCATGAAGATCAGGCCTGCAAAGCCTCAAGCTCTAGATTGTGCATTTCCCGGCCTGTGGTAGCTGAGGTTTGTGCCGGGTTTCTCGTTTTGCGAGATTCCTCTTTTTTAGCACAACCCTGAAGCACCGGACCAACAAGAACCGACCCGCTGAAACACACATGCAACATACAGACCTGTAAGAATCCCCCCAGGGAATTCGTCTTAGTATGAATACTAATATTAATATCAGTAGTAATATTCGTTCTACTCGTACTACTACCCCAAAAGTACTGTTAGCCATCCTCGACTCGTCTGCCGGGTGGCGCAGCTTCGTCTCCTCCTCGGCCTCCTCGGGCTCTTCCTCCTCGCCTTGCAGGCCCTCCTGGAAAAAGAGAAATGCAGGCTCAGGGTTTGTGGGGCTTAGTTGGTTTTTTCCTTGGTTTGGGGTTTAGGGTTATCGAGTTATCGAGAGAGAATCCGATTGCTAGAAGATCATACCGAAATGTGCTGAGGCGTCTCGCTCACGGACAGGTGCCTTGCTTCTCATGCTCTCCCTGAAGCCTGGATAGACTTCCCTGAGGCTTGATACCAAGCTAACCATTCGTAGAAACGATCTCGGCTGGATGTAAACCGGCAGCACAAACAAGGGCTCCTCTTCCTCTTCAGCCTCCTCAGCATCCACCACGAGGGTGGAGGTGCCGAGATGCTTGGGCAGAAGACGGACCTGTTCGCTGGATCACCCACACTAAGACCGTTAGGGTGGACGGGAAGGTTGACAGGACGTTTGCGAACACTTTTACTCGGAGTTGGACCACTTGTGAAGTCAGCATTGCGGAATGGTAGCGAAACTCCCAGCAGAGTTTCAAGAAAAACTATGATCGTCACCCACTTGGAGTCATCATCTCTTGCGCAATGCTCGCATCTGCGGTGTTTGTTGTTGATGCTGCTGCTGCTGCTGCTGTTGCTGCTGCTGCTGTTGTCGCCGTCGTTGTCGTTAGTGTTGCTGTTCATGTTGTTGATAATGTTGCTGCTGAGGTTGTTGTTAATGGTGTTGTTCATGATGTTGTTGATGCTGTTGTCAAGGGTATTATTGATGTTGTTGCCAATGGAACTGTTAATGTTGTTGTCCATGTTGTTGTTCATGTTGCTGTCGCGGTTGCGGTTGCGGTTGCGGTTGCTGTTGCTGTTGCTGTTGCTGTTGCTGTTATTGTTGTTGTTGTTGTTGTTGTTGTTGTAGATATTGTTGTTGTTGCTGCTGCTGTTGCCTTTGTTGCTGCTGGTTGTGGGTGGTGGCGGCGGTGGCGGTGGCGGCGTTGGTGGCGGCGGTGGCGGTGGTGGCGGTGGAGGCGGTGGTGGCAGGGGCGGCGGTGGTGGCGGTGGTGGCGGTGGTGGTGGTGGTGGTGGTGCACGATTGGCTCTCGGGGTGGTTTATCAATGGGTGCTGTACCTTGAATACCTGTATGGCACATTTCCATTTGTGCTTCAAGGTTACAATGATGGCAACAGTGGTATTACTACTGAAAGCTCTGGACGGTGTGCTCGCAAGGGGCATCTCAGCTCACGGACTGAAGATTGCCGTTGACCTAAGCAACGACCAAAAGCGCCAATCCGGACCTTCTGCTGGATGGTGTCCCGGGTCTCCTGCAAGCACTTCTCCGTCTCCGGGTTGTGCTTCCTGAGCTGCTCTGCAGGGACATCAGTGTTTGATGGTTGATGGGTCAGGATTTGGAACCTGCCAGGGGTTGGACGTTAGACTGAATAAACGGATCCCAAACACACAACGCCCTATCTGACTCATGAATTTCAATTGAGTCGTGCAAGAGCCGCCTTGCAGGTGGAGATAGCAGTTAAACGGTGTATTTGGACGTGTAGCCAGCTTGAAGTTACCAGGCCAGTCCTCGCGGACCCTGTCCCCTTCCCTTGCCCAAGCTTTTCAGCCAGGTGACGCCGGCAGGTAGAAGAGGGTCGGGTCGGCACGGGTCCGGATGAAGTTGGTCCTCGGCAGCTCATCATAAGGCATGAGATCCTGAGCGCCAACCCGTTTTGAGGCGCGTTGCATGGACAACCACCATACTGAGCATCGTGATCGTGATCATCAAGGTAGAAGAAGCAGCTATGTAACAAGAGCTGCAACAGGAACCAAGATCAATGCAGGGTGGAGGCTGTTTCACACGAAGGTCCATGTGCATCGGCACAAAAAGACTCCCTGTGGATTTTCTTCAGTGGGGTTGGAAGCGAGTGTGTGGCTAGCCCGATTCTGCCATGTTCCGCCAAGCCGCCCTTGTCAGCAAACTCGTTTATACGCATGTCCTTCTCATGTTTTGGATGCTCGTGTCCACAGGGATAGAACAGATACAGACACATAGACATACACATACACATATACCTACCTACCTACATACCTACCTTCATTCCGACCTACATACATACATACATATACATATACAGATATACACATACACGAATGTATGTATACATGCATGTATGCGGTTCATGTCTGTGTGCGCGTATACGTACGTACCTATGGATGTAAGTATAATGTCTGTACGCATGTACACATGCATGTATATGTGCATAAACCCTATTGGCGACTGGCGGCATGTACGTGACCATAGGCCGCCTGTCCCCTATACAAGTCATTCGGATGGCCACCCGTCATCAGAACGCGGACCTCGAGATTCAGAAATAATGAAGGTGAACGGTCTCCAGGTGCAGTGCACCATGGACACCACGAGAACGAGTGGACTTAATGAGCTAAATCCCAGAAAATCTTAGTCTTGACGATGCGTGAAGCTGGGCCGCATGTTGGAGTAGTGTTCCGCCAGGTTGGCCTGGAGTTCTTCGAGATCCTTCCGGCAAAATCTGTGCACGATTTGGACTCACTTAGACAACCACTTCGGCAAAGGAAGGAGCATGAATAACCCCTGATGCCACCCAAACGCTGAAAATGAACTCAGACTCCAGTTGGATTTGTAAGCTTGGGGTGGCATTTGCCAAAATCACAACGGCCAATGGGATGCATCTAGGCCCTAGGCTTCGAGCATCAAGGTCTTTGGTTGCAGTTCATGATTGTCCACTCACCATGAAAAGAAGGGAATCCACCGGGTGTGCCGATCCAAAGCTTTGCAGTGGCTGGTGGATAGGGCCGATCGGCACAAGGCCGTTTATACGTGCTTCGGGGGTTTCGGACATCTAAAACTTCACGGTTTATGGCTCAAAGTCTTAGAGGTGTTTATTGAATAAACGTCAGAATAGCTCGATCGGTGCAGCGTCAGCTTATGAGCATAGACCAGGCTTGGTCAAGCTCAGGCTGGAGCACCTGACACCTTTGCCCGAAAAACCAAGACTCACAGACAGACATCCCACCTTCCTGAGCACCCTCTCGAACATAGGGGTTCAAGCAAAGGTCTAGGTGCAGAGTACCCCATCGCAAGATCGCGGTTTCCGAAGGATTCATTCGCAATTGTACTCAGGCTCCTGTGGGCAAACGCTGGTTGTCCCCGCCTACGACGTGAAATTGAAAAACCGTGAAACTGTGGCCCAGGGTTCAGGGCTCCTCCACCCGCGGAGCCGCCTGAGCAAGGCGGCGGCGCTTGGAGATGAACCTTGACTTGTGAGGACTTGTCTTGATGAAGCTCTCAAAGTCCTGCCTGAAATAACTTGCGGGCATTATGGTCTGATGATCGTCTTGCTGTGTCGGTTGCTGCTTTGATGCGGGTTTTGATCTATGTCTGTCGAAAGTCTTCACTGCTCTGTGACTCCGCCACGATGACGCTCCCAGGGTCAATGCAGGATAATCGAGCTTCATGGCTGAAGGACTCTAGACCCCGAACGAGATGCCTCTGCAGACCCGAAGGATCACATCAAAGACGGAGTGAAAGTGTTGTGTGCTCGTATGGTCGGTGCCTCAACATGGCCATAGCCATAAGTTCCGGTTCTACATTGGCCCAGTATCCCTGAAAACACGCCGGCCCAAGGAACTCCTGGCCCTTCCGGAACTTGGGCTGCTTTGCGATGGTCTTCACAACGCCCCTTGCCTGCGAGCCACGGGTAGGTCTAGGTCTTAAGGGACAGACGACAGAAGAGCCTGAAAGCCTCTGAAAGCCTGTAGCAAGAATGTATGCCTTCAGCTGCCCTGAAACCGAACACCCTGCAACCCTCGACTCCAAAGCCAGTTTGCACAGGTTCACCCACTAATTCGTCGGGACTTCCGTTTCGTAGCTCACGCCTCAAGACTCAGGCAACGCAACTCTGCGTGGTCGGCCGTTTGCACTTTGGATGGTGGTCTTCGCGGCTTGCTGATACAACTCACCTGCATTGAACGTACTGAACTCTTAGGAGTGATGCAAATGTGTGTCTTGAGTGTGCCCGCCCTCTTGTGCGATAATGACCGATAATGCAATGATGCAATGAAACAAACCGCAACAACAAAAGTCGCTGCAGGTAAATGCCGAGGTTCAGCAAACAAAACCACTACATTAAAGCCGCTTTAATTAAAGCCCGTACCGACAAGCCACAAAGCCCCCACCATAATTCATAGGCCTCAAGCCCCGAAAACTCGACTCGAATCTGTCGAAATTCGAAGACAATGGCATGCATCGACAAAGGGCCACGACAAGCCCCCCCAACCCGCTCCAGCGTTCCTTGAAGGATTAACCTCGACCGCCGAAAAGCACATAGTAAAATGCAAGCCCAGTCGCGGGCGCAGCCTTGGAAAGCTGCGGCTTCTTTGCCGCAGCCCTTCCCGGCGTCTCTCTGTCAACCTGGCCGGGAGATGGGGAGATGGTGAGGGCATCGAAACCCGAGGAACTGCAGGCCGACCGATGACGAAGCTACAAGCTAGGGCAGGCCCGCAAGCACCTGTGGAGGGCAAAGCTACAGGAAAAAACCAGGAATGTCCAACGATGCGATCATCAGAAAAAGATCATCGTCCTATATCGTAATTATGTGCCATTGTTTCATCCTCGCCAAGATAGGAAGGCCTCTAATGGCCTCTAGACAATGCCCAACTTATGGTTCCGGCTCTGAAACCCTGGAACCGTCAATCCTGAAACATTAACCCTAAGCCCCACGACGATCTCCCGCGAACTCGGACCTGCTTCTGGAAATCGTTTGAGTTGGAGGGGGCGATCATGGGGCTTAGGATTCACGGTTCCAGGGAAGCAGGAGCTGGGGCTGGCAGCCTGCATCCAAAGTCCGAAACCATCAACGTCTCTGGCAGGCCCCACCTTCAGCCGCTGCTGTGCAGAGCTGAGGTGCGCGACAAGGGAGCCTGAGGAGAGAAAGAGACGAACTTGCAGATTTAGTTCATGCGGCTCTCCAATTGTCATGGCTTGGGGAATCTTGGCATCTGGGATTGCAGGGCTCTGCCAGAGCTGAATAGCAAGTCTGACCTTCCGACTCCATAAAGTTTGTGTCAAAACCTTAAGGTTCGTCGTCGTAATTTCGATGCAGACTGGGTTGATATTGGGTTCGTCGGCGCTGGGCATCAAGTATCTTCACATTTACAGGCATCTACATCCGCCAAATCTAGGTTTTTGCCTCCTAGGTTCTCTAGGCCAAGGAATCTGTGAATCACCATCTTCCACATCAGGTATACCCGCCCTCGAGCCTTCAACTCATCAACTACCTAAGATTGAAATGTTACGGACATGCGGCATGCGCTTGAGCCGGGGCAAACTTGCAACCGCATGCTCTGAACTTCCTTCGCCTCTATCGGCCCTAAACCGCAACCGGGAGCTTCAAATCCATCTTCTTCAAGGAGCCCAGAAGATTGCGCCCCCGCTGCTTCTGGGCTCCGTCCTCCACCTCGCCAATCGGTCAAATGTGAATACATCATCGGGCTCGTTTGCGCAAAGAACTATGCCACATCTGGGCGGCTGGTTCGGAAGCATGTCAAGTTGGACAAGCAAGATAAAACATATCGCGATATTCAAGTCGAAATACTTGGGCCGCTTCCGAAGAAGCAGTAGTAGTAGCAGTAGCAAAAGTCGCAGTAGTAGCAGTAGTAGTAGTAGTAGTAGTAGTAGTAGTAGCAGTAGTAGTAGTGGTAGTAGTAGTCGTCGTAGTAGTCGTAGTAGTAGTAGTAGCAGTAGTAGTAGTAGTAGTAGTAGTAGTAGTAATAGTAGTAGTAGTAGTAGTAGTAGCAGTTTCAGTGGTAGTGGTAGTGGAAGTGGTAGTGGTAGTCGCAGTCGTAGTAGTAGTACTACTAATACTACTTCTACTGCTACTACTACTAGTTTTAGTACTACGGTGGATGGAGGAAATCTTGCACCACCTACACATCTTGTTTCGAATACACATCCAAGCAACAACCCCGCGCCCCCTTCTTAACATTGACGACAGACCTCTTGGGGCGGTGCAAGATTTATGTCATTGGAACGATTTTGTAAATCCCCGTGTTCATAGCAATGTTAAGAAGGGGGCGCGGGGTGAAGCTAACTAACATATCTTAAAAGTGGTGCAAGATTTCCTCCATCCACAGTCCCCAGAGCGGGGTCTAGCTTTGGCCTGCTCGTGGCTTTCCTACATGGCTTGCAGATACTTCCAGTCAGGGCAACGTTGCATAGAAGTCACAGTCAACGTTCAGTTAACGTTCAGTCAACGTTACAGTCAACGTTCCAGTTAACGTTGCGAAAATGCTGGCAGGGGCAGCATTTTGGAGTTTTCAAGCATAAAAAGCAAGAAATTTCTTGCTTTTTATGCTTGAAAACTCCAAAATGCTGCCCCTGCCAGCATTTTCGCAACGTTAACTGGAACGTTGACTGTAACGTTGACTGAACGTTAACTGAACGTTGACTGTACGTTAACTGCAAATTCCTACCAAATGTAGCAAAGTTGTGGAATTCTTGCGATTTTTGAATGACCTGGCTGCTGCGCAAGATGCACTGTCAGGGCTGCATGGCTCCATTAGCGAAGACAGCGACATGGACGCTGCTATACGGCGATTCAGATTTTGCTGCAATGGCATTTCATGGCAAGCCACACAAGTACGTCACGCACCATGTCACGACCCTCTAGAAACGTCATATCACGAGCCTCTAGAAACGTCATTACTCGAGTCGGTGGATGGAGGAAATCTTGCACCACCTACACATCTTGTTTCGAATACACATCCAAGCAACAACCCCGCGCCCCCTTCTTAACATTGACGACAGACCTCTTGGGGCGGTGCAAGATTTATGTCATTGGAACGATTTTGTAAATCCCCGTGTTCATAGCAATGTTAAGAAGGGGGCGCGGGGTGAAGCTAACTAACATATCTTAAAAGTGGTGCAAGATTTCCTCCATCCACAGTAGCACTAGTAAGTACCAGTCTGTGTGCCAGGGATTTAAAGCCGATCTTGGAGCAAGATTGCCATGCAATCTTGCCCATCTTGCTTTTCAAAACTTTTTGTGGGGGTCTACATGGTACGCAAGCTTGCTCGGCGTTGGGGGGGGACAATACAGGCTTGCCCATCTTGGTGGTGGCTCCGATAGGCGGGGAGGTAGGTCGGGCAGAATCTTGTAATCTTGCTTTTTTGCTGTCCCTATCGACAACCCTTTCTATCCAAAACCCTAAACCCTAAACCCCTAAGCCCTAAACTCTGTGCAAGATTACAAGGTTACCATTCGCTTCTTTTCAAGATTGCAAGTTTTCAAGTTTGGCAACCTTGACCGGTAACCTTGCAACCTCGCTGGACGACCTAGATATCAAGATTGCCAAGATTGTGTACTATCCTGCCCACCACCCAGATCGGCAAGCTTGGCAGAAATGTCAAGATGTACCAAGTTTGCAAGTTGACCAAGTTTCGTGCACCACTGATCGGCTTTAGCTTCCCAGAACAAAGTACCAGGTACTGGTACTGGTTCTAGTACCAGGAAGGGCGAATCTCATCCTACGACGATGCCCAATTCCACTGCTACTTGCCGCAACTGCTGCAAATGCTGCTACAAGCACTGCCGCAGCGACGACAACCGCGAGTGGCGACAGCACTGACAGCACTGAGCACTGAGGCTGGCATGCTTCTTGCCCACGAGCCCCCCCTGGGGGCCCCCCTGCCTCGACATCTACCCGGCGCAGCAGCTTCGGCCGCGGAGCTCGCGCCAGCTCCTCGCATCGCATCCATCGCGGAAGGAAAGACTTGCGGCTTGCGGTTCTCTGTTGTGAGCAAAACTGATGGAGTAGAGTTCTCGGTCTTCCAGCACTCAACGCTCGGGCGACGGAGTGCCGTTGGTGGCCGAGTTTGTTTGACTTTTGGTCAGCAGGTTGTGGCCTGACCGCGCCGAACCTTGTGCCTTCAGGTTTGAACCGGGGCTACTCCAAATCTGATACCTTAAACACTCGAACAGGGCATTAAGATGCGAAGGCCCCCACCGAGACCCGGAACTCGCAGGCACGCGCAGCATGTCAGAGCTCTTGCAGATTTGTAGCAGCTTAAAGGTGGGTTCGTGCCAGATGGACACCCGGGCTTTTCGATGAAACGTGGGAGTTTGTCCGCATGGTCTGGGCATGTGCAGCTCCGATTTTGCATGATCTTCAAAATAACCATGGTTGGTCCACGGTCGCTTTGGTGCTCGGATGGGCCCTGACTGGATGTTGTAACGGTCGGACCCTGGATGTGGTCTGAGTGGACACTATCATGCCTCGCCCATGGATGCTAGATACGCTCGCAAGATCTCGCAAGTGATCTCTGTCATGGCCAGGCTGATTTCCTGCAGCCTGCAAGCTTAAAAGCTGGTTCGAGGGCTAACGCTCCAACCCAACCTGCACCTTCAACCTTGATCACCCGTTGCTGCCAATGCTACCAGCGCCAGGGCACCTCTGTGTTTGAAGTGGCTGCCACCACCAACTTCGCACGAGGCTTTGTGATGGGCCCTTGGCGTGACAGTTCAGTCCGCATGCTTTCTATGATTCTTTCTTCTAGTCTGCGCTGGGTTTTGCAGTGAGTCGAAAGTGCTGCGAAAAGCCTGCATCAAAGCGGGCAAAAAAGTGATGCGGGGAGGCTTGTAGTCTTCCCTATGCAGGCCGAGCCTGGCAGGCTCTAGCACAGAGTTCAACCTCTTCGAGCCAGTACAGTTAATACTGCACTTTGTTTGCTGGAAGATCTTCACAGAAAAGCGACTCAATTCCGTCCATGCGGACCAGCAACATGTCTAAATCAAATTTCTGCAAAGAAGCCCTGCTGCTATACTTCTGAAGCCGTGTCAATGTTCCCGCTTGTGGACGTCCACATGCAAAGAGGCAATCAGATGTAAAGTTTGTCTCCTCTGGCATCACGAAAGTACAATCAACACGCGGACCGTAATCAATGCTTCGCACACACTCAGTGAGAGCAGGCCAAAAGTGTCAAATCTGACTTCAGTCAGACACACGCATAAGTACACAATCAGGCACATACAGAGGCAAACCAGCGTCATGTTTCGGCATTGCTTCGGCTGTAACTTGCAGCTAGATGTGTAGCTTTGTGTAACGTTGACTGGCATGGAGGAGCCCTTACAGAAAGAAACCGAAAGGCAGAGAGAGAGAGAGAGACAGAGTTGTGTATCTGCACCACTTCTTTCGCAGGTCGACGTTGTGAACACACGCGCCAAACCGCCGGACATGAGAGAGTGTGGATGCCAGTCTAAATACCTGTACGGATGCACGCGGCACGCGGCATCACGAATTTATGTATGGCACGTTGACCTGTAGCTGTGTGTTGAGATCATCGAACTGATGCCAGGTCTCCGTCAATCTTGGTCACCTGCACTCTCTCGGGAATCTAGAAAACGGAACCATTCCTTGCCTCTCCAGGCTCCAAAGCAATAGCAATCTGCCAATCCCCGCCCGAGCAAAGGAAAAGAACTCCGATTCATCCCGTGACCCAAACCTGCTGAATGCAGTCATCTATCAAGCTGCCCCGGCATCGATCATCCCGAGCAGCGAAAACATGCATGCCCCATGCTAGGACAGTGTCTCCAGCCCAATACTATTAGAGGCAAGACACAGATACAGACGCAGTCAAAGACAATGACACCGACACACACACACACACACACGCACACACACACATGCATGTACACGTATGCCAATAAACATCCCAACCTGAACAAGGCCTCAGAACACCCAGCTATTCGGTCTGCAACCCTGCCTACTGCCATGATTCGGTTCGGAACACTTAAACTTCTGAAAGGGGGTTGAGCACTTACTCAAAAGTTTACTGATTGCATGCAAAACTAATGATGCGGTTGTGGGGCATAGTAGGGGTTCAGTCTATCGGAATTGAATAGCCATGCTATGGATCTCCTCTGTATCATGTGTGTGTCTCTGTGTGCATGCACACATGCATCAATGGATGCATGCATGCTTGTTTCTATGTATCTACGTGTTTACGTACGTATGTATGTATGTGTGTATGTGTGTATGCATGTATGTATGTAGTTGGGTAGGTAGGTACGTAGGGATGAGGTATGTAGGTATGTAGGTATGCATGTCTGTATGTATGTAGGCACATGTATTCTATGTCTATATGCAGTGATACCTTCTATAGGATTCTAAACGTCCTGTTCATGTTATGCAGAGCAGCAAAGGAGAAACTGATGCACTTCTGGTTTGGCGGGTGAAGGTTGCAGTACAGTCTTACCGTCTTACCGGGAACCTGAGGCCCTCAACCCCTTATGCATCGTTCACCTGGTCCGCACCGTACAGTCCCCAAAGCCCGAGTTACCAGGCAGCAATCCGAAAACCTGCATCTATGATCATGCACTTTTACACCTTCAACCATACAGAGGACGGTATGGCCACACAATAGATGATGCGTCTACTTCTCCAAACCCGAACCCCTCGCCTCCGCGCCATTTCCAGCGGGCGCTGCCTGCTAAGCAATGTGTAGGCCGAGACATACAACCGCGACAGCCGCAGCAGCAGCAGCAACGATCTCATATTACTCTACTTTTCCCTCCTTGGCATGATGACGGTGATGCTTCTAACTTACAAAGCAGTATGTCACACACGAGGCTCGCAGTGTTACCAGATCTTAAATACAATGTACGAAATGTATTCATCGTATCGTAACTGTTGCCGTCTTTTTTGGTTTTGACAGGAGGAATAACAACAGTTAGGACCAGCAAGAAGCAGCAGCAGCAACAGCAGCCTCCTCCTCCTCCTCCCAAAACGACGACGACTACGACTACGACTGCCACTACGACTACGACTACGACTGCCACTACGGCTACGACTACGACTGCCACTACGACTACTGCTGCGACTACTACTTACTACTACTACTACTACTACTACTACTACTACTACGACTACTACTACTACTACTACTACTACTACGACTACTACGACTACTACTACTACTACTACTACTACTACGACTACTATTCTCCTACTCTACTACCACTACTACTACTACTACTACTACTACTACTACTACTACTACTACTACTACTACTACTACTGCTACTGCTACTGCTACTGCTACTGCTACTGCTACTGCTACTGCTACTGCTACTCCTACTACTACTACTACTACTACTACTACTACTACTACTACTACTACTACTACTACTATTACTACTGCTACTACTGCTACTACTGCTACTACTACTACTACTGCTACTACTGCTACTACTACTTCTCCTGCTGCTACTACTACTACTGCTACTCCTACTACCACCACAACAAGTACTCCTACCATTACAAATGCTCCTAATCCTACTCCTACGCCTGCTTCTGCGCCTGCTCCTGTTCCTGCTCCTGCTCCTACTCCTGCTCTACACCTGCTGAAACTGCTACAACTTGTGCACAAACTGCTGCGACTGCTACTACAGCTACTTCTGATACTCCTGCTGCCACTACTACTTACTACTGCTACTGCTACGGCATATGCCACAGCTACTGCAACAGCTTAATGCTCAAAGCTGCGTTGTATTTACATTTTTGCTGCTGCTGCAGCGCCGCTGCCACTGCTGCCACAACCACCACGACTACGACTACGAACGACTACGAACGACTACGACGACGACTACTGCTACTAGTACTAGTACGAGTGCGACTCCTACTGCTATCTTCTTCTACATCTAACTATACTCCTACTTTGACTCCGACTTCGACTCCTACTCCTGCTCCCGCTCCTACTCGAACTCCAGCAGTGAGGCATCATCACTATTGCCACAAGAGTACTAGCAGTACTAGCAGCTACTAGCAACAATCGATCAACATCCACCTTGACTGTGTCCCATCATCGGCAACATTAGCAGATCGCCGAGCTCCCGAAGGCCCACTCCGGTGCCAACAATTTCTCGAAATTCCCTATCCGACTATCCACCGAAGCTCCTCAAAGATCAGAGTGCATCTGGCCTTCACCACTCCAGGCTTCTGCAGTAACGGCGCTCGCCGCTCCTGGCAAGGAGCCCAATTGTTCATGGCACAGGCTGACGGCTGGAGTAGTTGAGCTGAAGGCTTCCTAAAATCTGGCAAGGTCGCAAAATGCGCTTGGTGCCACGCCCCATCCCGAGTCCTGATCCGCCCCACGCAGGGGCAGCCCCAAGCGACGGAAGGCCATTGCGAGCCACGGATAAATGGCAGGGCTCCGGCGTTAACCCTAGACTTGTGACGAGGTAGGGTGAAATGGCCGATGCGTTCATCAGCTTCAAGACTTCGTGCTTCTTATGTACTCCTACGTGCGGCGGAAATAACTCCCCCAGCAAACTAAGCAGGAGGGCTCGGAAGATGTCCAGGGTAGGTCTCGCCTGCACATATCGGATGCTGGCAGGAATCTACAAGTCGACACCGATTCAATCAATTAGCTCAAGCCACACTACCTAGCCATTTATTGCTGGTATCAACAACTTTAGCTTGTGCAACCTGTCCTGTTGCAGCTGATGCTTGTGCTGCCGTTGTGGCCCCCTATTGACTCTGCTATGGACGCATCCTTGTGGCAACCCCACCTGAGCCTCTGCAAGGCGTCGAACAGTCACGTTTTCGTGCGGCCTCCGTCTGGACCAGTCCAAAAGCATGACACACATGCACACATCCGCGCATGCACAAGCACACGCACACCCCGGCGCGCATGCACACACGCATCCATGCGTGAATGTACGCCTGCCCGCACGCGCACACACACACACACACACACAGACACAGACACAGACACAGACACAGACACAGACACAGACACAGACACAGACACACATGCATCAACACCTAGCCTTCCCTCCGCCAAGCAATCCCGCCGACCAAGACCGGCAAATCATCCAGCATGGCTATGTGCACGTCCAGGGACTGACTAGCTCATGTAAACTCAGACGAACCGGACGAAGGCCTCTCTCAATGACTGGTCTCAAAGTTTGCTGATGTTACCCGCATGGAGACCTTACGAGTTTAGACCTTGAGGGAACACCAAGAGAGCCGATCCCACCAGTGTCCTGTAGAGCCACGGGGCTTCGGGGTTGCTCCCAGCTCACCAAACCTCGAGCCTAGACGATTCCAAACACTTACGTTCCAATCATTTCCGATCCATCAGACTCAACGGCGAACTTGTGAACCCCGTCTGACACAGTCACAGCCCAAGCATGCCCAAACAATTTCCGGGCTTGGAACCCCCTACGGCCACCCCTGCCTCCTTCCCCGTCAAAGGCAACAGCTCACTGGAATTTCGAAGCTATCCCATCGGAATCCACCTCGACAGACCACCGATCCTATCCCAACACACAAGACACACCCTGGCTTCCTGCAGTACTAGCCCCAGCGGCCACATGTTGAACCGGATCCAGGATCTAGGAGGTCGCTTGGCCCAAACCATGTGGACCTATGTACACAGTGAGCGGGCATCACTTAGCGAGCCCGCCCCTTCTTCTTTGGCGACTTGCCAGCTCTCGCCTGTGCCAGCTTCTTCAGCTGTTTGGCCGTGAGGCGGGAGAAGGTCACCTCAGGTCAAGACATCAGTCGATCCGCTGAAACTCCATTCTTTGGCAAACTGCAGCCACTCTCGGATCCCTATGAGTGTTGGCGGCTTGGCTCTCGTGCAAAGCTTGGGTTTGTTGGGAGTTCCGGACCGACCGTGCACCATGGTAACCACAAGGCCAATTCTTGACTCTCCCATTCAAAATCCATCCGCCTGAATCCAAGCAAGATCTGCTGCGGCTCTCTGGGCATCCGTGAAACACATACCCTGGCGCCCAATCCCACGTCGACACGCGAGCTGCCTCGTAGTGGAAAGACTCCTCATCGCACTTCGCCATGTGGGATCTTTCGCGGACTTGGCACCGCAACTCCTGCCATTGGGGTGCAATTCTAAGTGTTATTGGAAGCCTCCTTCAAATTGAGCAAATACGGGATCAAGCCATGATGCGGACTCCTCCCGGGGGCTTGGGCAGGGTACAAGTGTGGCCCACACTCGTCTGCGGCAAAAGCACGCCTGCTGAAGAATTCGGGCAGCAGTTTGCTATATTCCGCTCTGGAGCGGTGCTAAACTCACACTTCAAACCATGGCAGTCAGCGAGTGAGTGGCCTTTGTGGCCATGCGAGGCTATTCACGTTTTAAGATTGCCGGAAATTCGTCGTCGTCGTCGTCTTCTCCATCTCCGTTTTGTCGGTTCTTTCTGACGGGTCAAAAGCACGGCATCCGAACCCACCCTGAAGTACACCCGAAACCAAAACCAGGAAAGCCCACACTAGCAACCAGATTCCAAAGAAAACAGACTCCTCCAGGTCCCAGGAGCGCAGGGTGGCGTCGCGTGATCCTGAGCTTACAGGAGCGATTAAGGGCCTGAGTCCGCTGGGAGTGGGATGGAGTGGGTACTTGGCTGCCGGTGAGCGAGTTGTTCGTGGGTTGCGGGTGCTTGTTCTTGGAGCTTCTTGCGAGAGGGATTTTGGAAAGGCCTCAGGAAAGGCTTTCATGTGTGGATATTGCTGAGCTAGAGTCGTTGTCAGGGGCGGGTCCCCTCGTGGGACGAGTCTGCAGGTCGGGTCAGCTACTAGAGGCTATGTCGGCTATGTGTGAGACATGAGGGCCCGTCGGAGCTGATGATCCTTCGTCCACGGAGATCGAACCCACGAGCGTTGTTGTGTTGTCCCCGGTCCAAGCTGCAAAAGGCTCGAAGTTTTTCATCGCCCCAGAGCACGCACAAAATGCTCCCGAGGTCGAAGATGCACGTTGTTGTGTTGCTGCAATCTGCAACATGAAAAATTCTCGCACGCTTCAGCAACACGCACACACACACACAAACAAACAAACAAACAAACAAACATACAAACAAACAAACAAACATACAAACAAACAAACAAACACCAAATCCCACCAACGTCGAAAATGTTGCCCGCGGCCGAAGCTGTAAGATGAAAGGTTTTGCCATTTTTCCGCAGCCTGACATTGGCAGAGTCTGTTCCATGCCGTCGGGTATGTGCCCGCTGTGAGAAGGTGCCACGCTGACACGGCTGCTCACAACACTGAGTGCCCCAAATGCACGAAACCCCTGCCAAGAAGCCGGTCCAGAGCAGCCCTTCGTTCCAGGCCACGCATGCCTGAAGACACAATTTTCGGAGTCATGACTTAGGATTTTGATTAACCTGGTGCCCGGGTCGGGATGGGCATATTATATAAGAGCAGACCCCAGCTTCCATCTTTTTAAATGGCGGCAAGGCACGGAAACAGGCCCGGCAGCGTGGCCCCGGAAATCTGCAAGCATATCGCCGGAGCTGGTGTCCCAAATGCGAACCAGCTTGTCATCGGAACAACTGAGCAACCAGTCCTCCACTTCTGGGATCACATATTCGCGAAATGAAAAGTTGAGAGGATCTTGGCTGGGCTTCGTGGTCAGGTGACTTGGAGCTCCAAGTCGAATTAAAGTCTCGTATTTTTTGGGGCGAGTGCCTAACTCGTCAACCCGGCAACATCTTTCGCAAACTTCCTGGATGACAAACATGTCCACCACATGGCTAGTATGCGCTTGCCACGACAGGCGCTGGTGCATCAGTCCTTGCTTGGAAACGGTCGCAGTAAAGCTAGCTTCACCAAGCTATTCAGCATACTACATGCTGCAATTCTTACCCCTGCAACTCGAAGCCTGCGAGTCCAAGAGCAGCAAAAACAAAAGAAATTGCCAAGGCGGAAAGATGAGATACC
This sequence comes from Symbiodinium sp. CCMP2592, assembly GCA_905221615.1. Classification (NCBI taxonomy): domain Eukaryota; class Dinophyceae; order Suessiales; family Symbiodiniaceae; genus Symbiodinium; species Symbiodinium sp. CCMP2592. The sequence goes on from CAJNDT010005863.1 coordinate 264,732, forward strand.
CGAAAACGTCCCCAGGCTCATTGTTCCAGAGACGCCCTGCGGGGTAACAGAGACGGATGGCGCCCAGCATGAGATAACACCATCGTCAGCACCCACGAAAAACCTGGACATTCCTAGAAAACGTTTGCGATGTTGTGTGTGGTACAACGCTCTTGGCATGCTACACGTTTCGGAGTTTGGTATGGAGTCTCACTCGCACGCAGTTACAGCTCAACATGCAAATGCTAGCTATCGCAATAAGCTACTCTTGGCATTTCTTCTCATTTCCGCTGAACTTGAAGGACGTTTTACGTGCATCAGCTCAGCGCTGCTTCTCATCAGAGAGTAGACAAGGTCATGAAAGCGACCCTTAGGAGCCGCACGGTCGATATTCACTAGTCACTAAACGAATAGAAACAAATCGATTTCTCGGAGATCCAGGAGCTGCCAGTCGCTGTCGCCCTTCTGACGCCATTTGCACAGGGATCGTACCTGATTTCTGGTGACCTGCACAGCTTTACAACAGATTCGGTCCCGAAGGTCGACCACGCGGACCTGACCGTCCCACGTAGCAACCGCCGCTTCAGTCGGTGAGAGGAGCACCATGTCTGCCACAGGGTTCCGCACTCCAAGCTCTAGAACGCAGAGGCAGTAGCCCCTGCCTTCGCCTCCGATGCCAAGCCCGACGCCTGTGTACCATATTCGGATCGTTCCGTCCATGGAAGCAGATGCCAGATCTTGTTCTTCTCGCGCATTGAAAAGCTCGTCTTGTGGCTCATCCTCCCGGCCGAAGGTGCCTTAACCGCACGGGCACGATGGGGCACGGTTAAGACAAAAAGCACATCCTGCCCTTTGCCTCAAGGAAGCATTCTCCGGCTTCTGGCCTTGTGGGAAAGATGCTTCTCGAAGCAGCCAAGCCACTGAGACACCGTGTCAGCGTCACTGGTGCCGAATGACCAGGCAATTCGGCAAGAAGGGCACCCGTGGCAGACCAGATGCCCACACAGCCGTCCACAAGTCCAGCATAGAGCAGACTAGGAGGGACGACAGAACACTGCGAGGCATCTAGATCCCAGCATGTTGCTGAAGTGTGGGCGGTGTCGCTTGTAAGGCTGGCAATGCCCCCAGGGTGCCTCTGCACCCCTGCCAGTGCGAAGTTGTGATGTGGAGAAACAATGGCGCCTCAGTATGTTCAACTAAGCAAAAACCTAGACCTAGGTCAGTGGCATTGACACGAATTTCATCTTGTCAATGATACGCAAGATTTCGATCCAGCCCTGCCCCACAACCGCAAAAATTTGGGGGTCACCTGGTGGAGAGAGCAGGTAGATTCGCACCAGTCCATCCGCAGAGGCCGCCATAAGAAACCGCCGTTCGAAAGCAGCCCCTTCCACCTGGGGCACAGAAAAAGCGAAGCAACAAGCAACACTTCGAGGATGCGACGTACGGCACCAAACGGTAGCGTGTTGAAACTGTGCTTGAATACATGCAAGCATGCCGTACTCGTGCACATATTATGCTAAAAACGAAGATAGGAGGTTCTAGTACTTCCAATCATTTTGCAGTTAAAGCAGCAGCATCATATGGCATTTACTGCTATCTCGCACTGTCTGGGATAGACTGCATGTTGTTGAGGCCGCTGAATGTAGGCGGGAGCTCCGACACATTCTCCGCAGCAAAATTCCCAAGCAGGGTAGGCACACGCGCTGAAATCCGTTTGATATTTCACAATCGCTCTAGGGGGGCTTCCGGATATGCTGATGAAGCCTCGCTGTAAAGCGAACGGCTAGAAAAGCTCAATCCGCTGGGTGATCCCTGTCCCTCAGTTACACACTACGCCAGAACGCCCCGAACGGCTGCACCTCTTCGGAGAAGGCTTGAACAAACAGCACAGCGTCGGCATGATCGCACCTGGATTGCGATAGAAACCGAAGGCTCCAAGGCTTCGTTGACATAGTCTGTAAAGAGTCCCACCCACAACTCCGTCGTGCTTCTCGCACTGGCATTCATCATGGCACCCTCAGCGCCGTGCTGCGGTTTGGGATAAAGCTGCCGGTCGATGTTTCCCTAGTTACGTGACTAATTCAGCGACACGGGCCGGCCATTTCGACAGGCAACCCCACACCCACGGCCCACAACCCTGGACACCGACTGCCAGGAGTGGTCGTTTCCCAGGACCAGAATGCCAAACGAAGTCCTCACCTGGCGAAGCCCAAGTCCCTTTCCCCGACTAACTCTGCCAGAGCACTGACTCGGCACTGACCCTGCAGAAGCTACAACTACAATGATCCTGTGTGTGCCGAGGGCACAGTCTGTCTCTCCACGGCTTCCATTCGTGCTTCTTCTTGCCCCTGTGCTTAACCTGGGAAAAGGTAGTTCACATGGTCTTCAGTTTGTCAGGTCTCAGGGCGGATATCTTCGACTGTGCTTGACGTGTCAGACAAACGGGAGTTGAGCGCATTACGTCCTTTACGCATGCGTAGCATAAGCTCATGCTCCCTACCGGCACACCGGGACGAGGGCTTTTCGGATTCTCACCTCACCCCTCCAACTCGCTCGTTCGCCGCTAGTTGTGGAGATCATGTCCTGTCTGGATGAAGCTCGCTTCTGTAGTTATCGGAGGACTTGCAGGCATACTTCTCAGCACATTTACGTAGCCTAAAATGAGAAGCCTTCACTTCACGACTGGGACAGCTCGCGTACCTCGGACCCGAAGTGCGACTCCCAAACCCAAGAACTCGTAAGTAAAAGGTACGATTGCTTTTGGTACGCCCACTGGACCTTCTTGGCATTGCGGGCATCGAACAAGACCTGGCTGCTGCTGCGCGACAGGGTATGCCGACCCGCAACTGAGGTATCATGTAACAAGAACTCCCCAAGGCATCCAAGGACGCCGAGGCACGTCGTGACCCGGCTCGGGACGCTGGTCTTCAGCATCCTCTTGGCCAGCTTGACATGTAACGGGTAATATGACATAATGCTGGCTTGTGGTGTCTTCAACACATCCCTGGTGTGAGCATCCACGAACCAGGCAAGGGTGAGAGCACGTCCTGGCCGAACTCCATGGCATCCGCCGCTTGGGTTCAAATTGCTGGCAGGAAGCATTCAAGCCGTTGAAAGGGCATCCGAGCACATCCTAGAACCAAAGTGCTAAACCCAGGAGCTCTGTCCTGACATCCCGGGCGTGAAGGCGGTCCCTGAGTTCCTTCTGGTACCCCTGAATCCTTTTAAGTCTACAGTGGCAGTCAACACCACACGAGCCAGCAAGCAACACAGCGGGACAGACGCCTTCCCGAAGCTCCTGCAAAATGCCAGGCCAGCCAAAAGACACGGAACTGGTTTTGAGCAGGGCGACCTTGCAAACCACTCCGAAGTCCCAATCCCAATGTTGCTGGAGTTCTTTCAAACCTGGTGTCCAAAGCATGATGCCGAAACCCCCTGTCCCACGCTGCAGTAAACGTCTCAATCATAGTCACGGTTCCGCCCCGGTTCCGGGCTGCACACTTGACAGGATCGACATGAAGGCTCTTGGCGACAAAGGCCAGGGGCTCTGGCATCAGGTTGGCTTCAAGGCTGGGGTTCACGCAGTGCTTCGAAGTCGAAAGATCCAGGCTACCGCTTCAAGAAATAGAATCGGGCGAAATTCAGACCATACCCTGCAACAGAGCTGCCTACCACTGATTGCCTGTGGCGAAATGACCTCGCCGGGCAGAGCCCTGAATCACAAAACGACACTGCCAGAACCACAAGCCTGCCTTAAACCCTCCAGACCCGAAACTGTTGGCAGAACCTTCCACCATAGAACCTCAACATCCCGAATCCCCGACACTGACATAACCATGCCAGTCCGCCACAGTTAAGCTCGAGCTTTTGGATTTTTATACCTTGGCCTGGCCCGGTTGCCTGAAACACTTGATTCTGAATCTAGCCCGCCAGCGGAGTGGACTTTCGAAGCGGACTTTTGGCACAGTAGCACTGTGGCAAACAGAGAGAATTTAAAGCGAATTACAGTTGAGGAGAGCCACTTTCCATGCAAACATGTGTGTGTGTGTGTCGACACATCGTCAAGAGCAGCAAGTGAGCGTACATCAGTCACGATACACCGGCATGCAGCACACATGTGTGCAAGAATGTATCCTAAACGGGCCTTCATAGTGAGAATAGTAAAGTAAATTTGCACAGACGAAACGGGGTCTACTAATCATTCTGACCCAGTATTACGTCCACATATGAAGCAAAGGTCTGTGCTAACCGCTGGCTAGGCAATCTAGCAAGAGCTAGCTTGCTTGCGTGCTTGCGCGCTATCTACAATCAACCGTTCGTTTCTGTTTGTTGTGGGCCCTTTGTGCATATGATGCCTTTTGGGCCGTTATGTGGTTTACCAGACTTGCACACAAGTGCTTCGCATGCTGCATGTCGTGTGCAGTCATGCGAGCATCTCATCAGTATGAGCTGTTACTTTATGATTCATCATGGCGAACAAGCACTGCGCCAGCGAAAGTGGGCCTAAGTCAGTTCAACTCCTCACCTGTGACTGCCTCCGATATGGCAGGGAACGATCGCAACCGCTGCCCAATGTGCAAATCAGCAACCTGAAGCCGTAAGAGTACCAGGACAACGAGATCGAAAGACTGACCCCGAAGCATCGAAATTCAATGCTCGAAGGGCGGCACGCGTGGCGCAGAAATGCAGAAGCCCAGGCCGGCTCAGCCGCACATCTGCGTGAAATAAAAAACAGGCAAACGGCTGGAGGAGGAACTGAGTTCAAAAGCTGTAAACTCATCTGACTCAAACTGTGTTCCTTTGTCACGCAGTACACTACAAGGTCGCGAAACTTAATGACCAAAGCACGGAAAAAATCGAGGCTTCCGCAGTTAGATGAGAATCTAGCTCTAGCACCTAAGCAACCATCGTGCTGCCCAGCGCGAATATATTCCAGAAACAGCCTAGGTTTCAATTGCAAACCTGGGACGATCTATTAAGGCTCGAAAAGAAAAGGCGAGAGGAGGATGTGAGGCAATAGCGACAGAGCGACAGGGAGAGAGAGCATCAAAACACCTCTCCTAGCGAAGACGCACACACACACACACACACACGCACGCGCGCCGGTAGCCGTAGCTGCACGATCGCAGTCTACGAGCAAGGACTACTGCAGGGCGTGTGGAACAAGCACTGCAAAGCCACACCTCCTCTAGCCTGTGGTGGGTATTTGGCTGTGTCCGAATGTGGTGTAGCTGCCATCAGCGCCAAGCTTCGGGCGCCTGTCTTTCCCTCCAACTCTGAGGGTAATTTGAGGGAAGCTCCTCGGACAAAGTCCCAAAAAAACAACTTATATTACCCTTAGCTTAACGGCGCTTAGTGGACATCGTCTCGAAGACCACCGGGTCAAAAGGACTCTATAGTGGGAGCCTCCGCCTTGATGGCGGCTACACATGGCTACACCCTCAAGGGAGACAGCAACGACTCCGATCGCCACGCTTGGATGAGGAAGGTGCGCCCTCCCACGCCTCAGTCCGGACAAGGATCTCGGTTGCTGTGCCTTCCTCGAACCAATAAGCTTCGGTGCTTACACTCGGTAATAGACTATCCCGCTTTGTTTCTTGTGCTTTTGAAGCTCCGCCGCGCGAGGTTCAAGAGCTTAGGCCTTGACTCGGGAAGTGTATGGGGAGTGACGGACGGCAGAAGTAGGCATTTTGAGAGCTCGGGCCGGAGTGCGACCAAGATGCTTGCAAACTCATGGCGCTCACCTTTCGAAGTGACCTGGGCTGCGGAGTGCTGATGCCCTCCTGCTGGAAGCATCGCAGCACTGCAGCAGCGGGGGCAGGAGCCGGACAGCAGGATAGCTTTGTACATATCGTGACGGCCCAGCTGCAAGAGCTGGCTCCGGCCGCCTAAAGAAGCGGAAGGGTGTCGATTGGACGGTCTGGACAGCAGGATCGGGCGCTGCCTGGCGCGAGTGAGTTTCACTGGAAGAAGTTTCTCACGCGCGTGAGTCAACAACAAGTTCCACCTAGATCATTTTTAAGGAAGCCCCCCTGGAAAGCCTGAAGCTTCCGTGAGCATCCCCGAGCTGATCACCGGAAAACCCAACGTGCCTCCTGCATTGCTGAGAAAATCACTAGGCAGGATACTGGCAAAGTATTTATCTCAGCAAGGCCTTCGGTTTCTGAGGTCGAGGAGGCCACGCAGCGATCATAGGAATGGTGTCACGCATTCGGTTGTAGACGGCAAGACTCGTGCCATGACGCCCCAGCAGCAGAACATGGTCGGATTATCAAGTATCAGGAAAAGAAACCAGACGAAGGGACGACCGACAAACGAGAGTCCGAAGCAACATCTTGTAGGATAATTTTAAAGCACGCAAGACCAGCGAGATGCAAATGTAGCAGAAGTGAGCTGCAGCAAAGTCTGTGGAGCTGTTTCAGTGGCACATGGCCCCAGCTGATGATAAGGACGGCGTGCGTTTCTTCGGACTCCCAAGGCCAGGCTAAGCTCCGGGTTTTTTAGTTGGGCCTTCTCTCCTCAGAGGCCTTCTGCACACTGGGGGGCTCAGTGGCTGGATGGGAGAATTCGAGGAAGTCTGACGGCGTAGGATTCCTCAAAATGCAGGGCTGTAGCTTCTGGCTTCTGGAGTGCTGGATGTCGGCTCAAGATCTTAAGGTCGGAGCTATGGCTTCCGCTGAATGTGACCAACTAAATCTCACGAATCGCGTTGGTGGAGGTAGCGCCTGGCTTCGGGCAGCTTCCCAGGCCGCCTGCACAAAGGATGTTTGAGGGCACCGGCTCCAAACTACGGGGAGCCTTGCAGTTCTCGAATGTGCTTCGGATGTTGTTTTGAGGGGGCCTTAGGCCCTCGGCCACCAGAGGGCTCTGAACCTGAAGGCCCTTAAATGGCTGAGGGTTCATATTCCAGAACAAGGTTCAAGGGTACCCAACTTATCTGATGGTTTGGGCTTCGTAAGAATGAGGTTGAGCCCTCCAATGGGGGGGAGGGGCTCTCGGCCGGACGGACAGCAATCACCTCCGGTAGAAGCATTGAAAACAGCTTCAGGCTTTTGCACGTTGAGCGGCTCTTGCAGAAGGTGGGCGATGGTGGGCGATGTCCGTGCAAGATGTTAGGCTGTGAACTCGGTCGCAGGCGGCCCTGTTTCGTCCAGCACCCATGGAAAACTCATACAACGCATTTCTTGCCGTCTGGGGTTTATCTGCAATCTGCAAGCTTGGTTGAAGTATGTCACGGTTTTGGGACTTGGGTGGAGCAGGATGTCAGTCTAGCATGTTGCTGGCACAATTCCCAGGAGTGCGCTCCCAGCGGTGGGCCAACCTTAATGCCGCAACCCCTAGCCCCCCTTCCTGCAGCCTCTGACATGCCCCACAGCCACTCGCGTAACAACAGAAGCAACAGTGGATGCCCGAAGCCATGAGCCGTTGTGGTAGCTCTACTTCCTCCTCTCCCTCTCTGACAGAAGCCGGTTACTCTCTCTCTCTCTCTCTCTCTCTCTCTTCAAGAACTGATGAGGCCTCTGCGGCCTCCTTGCAAGATGAACTCACCTGGAGCACGAAACGCTTGTGGGCTTAGGCCTCATAGGTATTCGCTCTACCATGGGCCTTTTGACTTTCATGATGCGTGAGGGCTCCAGGCCCCTGTCAGTCTAAGTGCGATTGACCTCAGTGTACGGTGTGTGAGGTGCAGTGCTCAATGGGAACAACCATTGGAGATTAAAGCGTTGATGCAAGAATATAGCTCAACAACCCGAGAAGTCGCCATAGATTCTGCCACCTTTGAGATTACACTTGTGCTTTCGCAGCACCGCGTGGTCTTAACATCCTCTGCTACACGAGACGCGCAAGCAGCGGAAACCTGAAACCACCACGAAGAAGACTCCAATCCTGTGTTTGAGAGAGAAGTCGCAATGACTCTTGAAGCACTATGCTGGTAAAACTCTTCTAGGAGCAGGATCGGTCGGGCAAGGACCAGGTCGGGCCGATTGCAGGTCCTTGACCCTTCTTCGGGCTAGGTCCGTTCGGAAAGGCGGAGTCAGACACCGTGGTGCCTGAACCCGGTTTGGAGGTGCCGTGGCCTTGCAGGGGCAGCAGCATCTTGATTTCCAATTAAGGCTGCTGCTTCAGAACTTACTGTTCAAGGTTCCGAAGCTTGCAGGCTCCAAGGTCTCTTGTGTTTTCGCTGCAATTCTGGCAAGGCAAATGCTGCTACCGTTGGCCTGCGGCCGAACGTCAGGCTTTTTGGTTTTTTAAGCTCAGGCTTGTTGACGAGCCTACGTTACGTCGGCTTCTATCATTCTCCTCGAGGCATGCTCGAACTGAACTAATGTTCACCGCCGCAGTTGATAACGACTGTAAGCAAGTACAAGGTCTTGACGGCAAGCGGAACGACATCTTTGGGTTTTTTCCTTGTGCTCCACACCCGAGCAGTTGCGACTACGACCTAGGCGATGAAGCCCGGATCTCGTCCGCAGCGTCAGATGGCGGAAGTATATATGTTTCGTCTGTTTCATGATGTGCATGGCAATCATAGGGAGACGAACCCCAAACCATGAAATTTGGATCAACAAAATGGGCCATGAAGATAAAAAGAACTGAAAACAGGATCAACAAAAATTAAACCAGTATCTGCGCAGGGAGCCAGCGAAAAACATGAGGGAGACGCATCAACAAAAGCTGTATTTGGATCGAATGATATTCAACTAGAACAGGAAAGGTAGACGTAGTCGTAGTAGTAGTAGTAGTAGTAGTAGTAGTAGCAGCGGCCGTAACAGTAGCAGCACTGGTAGTACTGGTGGTAGAAGCTGTAAACAGTCGAAGTAGGAGCAGCAGTAGCAGTAGCCGGAGCAGGAGCAGGAGTAGTAGTTGTAGTAGTAGTAGGAGTAGGAGCAGCAGCCGCAGCAGCGGTAGTAGTAGTAGTAGTAGTCGTCGTCGTCGTCCTAGTAGTAGGGGTAGTAGTAGTTTTGTCACGGTAGTAGTAGTAGTAGTAGTAGTAGTAGTAGTAGTAGTGGTAGAAGTAGTAGTAGTAGTAGTAGTAGTAGTAGTAGTAGAAGTAGTAGTAGTAGTAGTAGCAGTAGTCGTAGTAGTAGAGGGAGTGGTAGTGGTAGTACTAGTAGTAGTCGTCGTCGTCGTGGTGGTGGTGGTAGTGGCAGTGGCAGTGGCAGTGGCAGTGGCAGTGGCAGTGGCAGTGGCAGTGGCAGTGGCAGTGGCAGTGGTAGTGGTAGTGGTAGTGGTAGTCGTAGTGGTAGTGGTAGTGGTAGTGGTAGGTGGTAAAGCATCTCGGCTCACAGAGCAGAAGGCTGCCCAACGACTGGGCTTGAGGCTGCTAGCCTCTGGGGCCGGCCGGGGCTCTCCTTTGCTGGGGTCTTTCGGCGGGGCTCTTCGGTGCTGTTCTTTCTTTGGTGGGGTTCTCCTTCGGCGGTGTTCCTTCTTCGGTGCTTCCCTTTAGATAGGCAGGCAAGGCTCCTGCTAGCATGCCATGGCCTCAGCTGACATGGTTCTCTGTCCTCTGCACGGCTGCAACAAGGTTCCGCGTCGGGCTCTGTGGTGGAAGCAGCAAGATTCGCTTGAGAAACAAATTTATGATCTTGCAATGGAGTTTCTTTGTCAGGAACTTCGTCTGCTTTCAGTGGGCCACAGAACAGAACTGCAGAACAAATTTGGCATACGTTGGCAGAAGGAAGGAGCCTACGTGGTATGGCAACAGGCCTGGCTCTGGCTTGAAAATGAACACAAACCAGAGTTCATTCGACGAACCTTTTCGGTCAACATGGAGTTTGCCAAAAGCGTTCTGGACGGGGCTTATGCTGCAGATATTGGTTGCTCGGTTTGTCTGGATAGGTTGGACTGACACAGACATAGGGGTGCAACTCTGCAGATCTGTTGCTGGAGCCTACAAGCACCAACGGCAGAGCTTCCTTCGGCAACATTCCTGGCAGGTGGAGCTGGCAATTTTTCTGCACTTGCTGTCTTTGGTGTTTTGCAGCGGAACTGTGGCAGTGCTCGTGTATGCAGTAGGCAAGCAGGCAGTCTGCAGCTGGGCTCAAAATAGAGCATGTACTGGTCGGAAGCCGAAGGCAGATATAGGCCCTGGGCATTGCATCTTGCACACTTCCCGTCCACTGAAAAAGAAGATCCTGAAATGGAAACCAGTGCGAGTGCAGAGGGCCGCAGCCGCACCAGGACCCCTCGACGGCGATTGTGCCGATACCTGGATCCGTTGCCGAGACCAGCGGATGCTCCACCGGCCGGGCCTCCAAGGCCTTTGCCGGTTAACCGGCCACAAACTGGAAGGGGTGCTGATGGCACTGACGAGGCGGAGGGGGAGACGAAGAGTTCGATGAAGAGCGCTCCTCTGACTCTGAGGTCATCGACATCAGAGAGCTGGCCAGGGAATCAGAGAGCTGGCCAAGGAAGCCAGAGAAAACCGAGCTCGACGGGGAGGAGATAGACCATCTTCGGCAGGTCCCTCTTCGGCGGAACCGTCCAGGGTGGTGCTTACGCCACGACCCGGGGGCCCTCCTACGGAGAGGGTGGAACCACGAGGGCGGCTACACCAAAAAAAGCATCCTGAGGGACAGCAGGGAGAGCAGGCTGAGGAGGAGCAGCTGGAAGAGGATCCATGCATGGAGATGGACGAGGCCACAGAAGGAGAAGTCGATTCGACCGGGAACGTGTCCTGGTTCACGGATTCCTCGGCCTCGGAGGATGCTGATCTGGGCTCTGAACCTCAGACGCGAGACTAGGATCTTTTCAGTCTGTTTCTTCTTAGTTTGGTCTAGGACTAAGTCTGCTTTGCAGCTCGCTGCGGGACTAGTCCTGTGGACCTATCTTGCGGTAGTGCAACTCGGGAACACGACGGCGCTGCTGACGAAAACAAAAGAGCTTCTGGATGTCTGGGCTGGACAGTGGTATTCCTTACAGCCAAGCTCTGTCCGCAACCACGTGTGCCAGGTGTACTATCACATCGCTTTGGCCAACCTCGGCGGTGTCCTCAGGGCTATTCACAGTGAGATCGATACACAATGTATAGTACTCACACAAGCTTCTTGCCTGGACAGATCAACTTACAACGTGGAGCAGCCGACAATCACAGCAAGAACGAGCCGCCTGGGTCCCAATTCCCAGGGCCGTGGCCGTGCGATTCGACCCTGTGTCCTATTTTGGATTATCTTGCTGGCAGGGATCCAACAATGCACGGCCGTGGCAGATGCGAGGGTTAGTGACCCGCCCCCTGGGTCACTGGGAGCAGCAGCCTCGGTTGCTGCAAAGTACAGTGGGTTATCCGGAGGAACATTGGGTGCTTCGAACCTGCCTGCAGCAAGGAAGCGATCCTTCAAACGGGCATTGCAACGAGCGATGAGGACGGGAAGTACCTTATATCGAGGGAGAGTATATACCTATAGGGGTCTGGAAACCATGCGGGCCCAAAGCAATCCTGACACGATTCGAACCAATGTCAAACGACACGAGTCAAAACGACTTCGAGTGCTGAGTGTCAACTTAGATGGCTTAACTACAGTCGTCTATGATACACTTGCCAATTGGATGCAGACTGCTCCCTACGACGTGCTGTTGCTGCAAGAGACACATCGCGGCTTCGGGGCGGAGCAGGCGGAGTGGAAGATGGGACAGTGGACCATGATTAGTTCGCCGGATCCTAAAACACGATTTGCAGGCGTTGCCATTGCCATTCGAACCACCATTGTCGCCCACTTCACGGCCAGATGCTTGCCGGTCATCCCAGGACGGCTGCTACATGTTCGGTTGAGTGGTGACACTTATAGTATTGACCTTTTGTCCTGCTACCAACACGTGATTTCCAGTCGAGAGCAGCGGCACATCAATGCCTCCAAGCGGGAGCAGTTCTGGACCAAGCTTGGAAGCTACACTGCTTCACTGCCACAAAGGAATCTCTTGATAGTGGCACAGCTGGGGGCTCGGCACCAAACGATAATCCTTACTATTTTGATCAGGATGATTTCGTCGGCTATGCTCAGGCCAACAGTCTTTGCTTTCTCAACACATGGAGCCGGGGTGGACAGCAGGACATGAACACGTTCATCAATGGTAGCAGCAAAAGCCAAATTGATTACATCTTGACAAGACGTTTTCAGGCTGACTCACTTGCCAGACGAGCCAGACCGGTGGCAGGACTGGATTTTTCTCCATGGAGGCTAGGAGCCAAGCATCGCCCGGTGGAGACCTCCTTACCTCTCAAGCCAGGCTGGGCAGGAGCGAGGCAAAAACCTCAGATTTCTCAGCCATACGATAAGCAGCAACTGGAGCTATCCCTGCACTTGGCAGACTCCAAGGCCGACATGCTGCGAGATCGAGTGGAGCAAGCCCTTTTGCAACACACGGAACCCTACTCGGCGGACTCACTGAACGCTTTGCTGGTACAATGCTGCAGCGACATATACCCTTATCAGCCTAAGGCACCATCATTGCGACCATGGCAGCAGCCAGAGGTACGCACTTCTCTGGGCGAGATGTGGAGGTGCAGGCGAGATCTACACAGGGTTGGTCGGAATGTTCGCCTGGGTTTGTTTTCTCGCAGGCAAGTGCTTTGGGCTTTCCGAGCCTATGCTGCTTTCCAGCGGAGCTACCGAGAGGTCCGACGTCGGGGGCTCTGGCATCGCAAGCAGAGGCTGCATCAACAGTTGGAATTGGCCCGACAGGCTGAGACCAGCAAGGACACCAGACTTCTGTATCAGGTGGTCCGAGAAATTGCCCCGAAAATGCAGGGAGGTCGGGTTCGCATTCGTTCGGTTGCAGGTGAAGTTCTGACGGCTGAGGAGGAGCATGCCGAAATCTCGGAGTACTTCAGGAAGCTATTCAGTCTAATACCACATGAAATTGAACCCCTCCCTAGGCTGGAACCGTTGATTCTGGAGATTCAAGAGCTCTACTCTTCGCTGGGTAAACTGGGCAAAGGCATGGCCGTGCCTCGACTTCATGCGCGTTCCTCTGTTTGGCGCTTCTGCAGGCAACAGCTCTGTGGGCCTCTTCTGGAAGCTTTTCACAGTGAGACGGCAGCTGGCTATCCGGGGCGATGGGCGGATTGTAATTTGGCTCTGATACCTAAGCCGGGGAAAACTATAAAAAGACCGGAATCACTTAGACCATTGGGTATTCAAGATGCGGCTGGTAAGGCCATAGCTCAGGTGCTCAAGGAGAGACTTTTCCTACAGGTGCGGGATACACTCGAGCAATTTCCTCAGTACGCATACCTGAGCAATCGATCCGCCCAAGACGCCATACAGAGGGTGACAGAGCATTGCAGTTTAATACGGAGCAGAGTGGTGCAGGACAGGCACAACATCTACAACAAAAAGTCCGGAAAAACCCGGTCCAAATACGTGGGTGGAGCTCAATTGGCGCTAGACATGACCACTGCTTTCGACCGGCTTCCACGAGCTGCTCTTAAAGAAGCTTTGGAATGGGCCAATGTTGAACCCAGCCTCGTCTCCATAATTTTGGAACTGCACTGCGCTTGTCGGTACAGAATTGAACACGAAGGACTGGTCTCTTATGTGGACATGTCTAATGGGGTCCGTCAGGGATGTACTTTAGCTCCCCTTTTGTGGGCTCTTTTCAGCGCTTTCCTGCTACATAAGATCGAAGTGAAACTGGAGTCTGCATGGCCTAGAGAATCGATGACTCTGTACGCAGACGACACGCACTGTGCGTGGAATCTGGCCAGTGCAAAGGACTTATCCTTTTTCATCCAAAGTGCCGTCGCTGTATTGGAAGTGTATCAGGAGTATGGCATGAAGGTCAACACTGAAAAATCAGCACTTATCATTCGATTGGCGGGCACACATGGTGCTAAATGGTTGAAGCGGCACATTGAGGTGATTGAGGGAAAGCCCCATTTTCTCTTGGCTAGTGGCCTGCGAGTTTTTCGGGTGCCGGTTGTGCAGAAGGTGAAGTACCTAGGCATCATCATCTCCTACAAGAACTACGAAACGGCCTCAGTCAAGCACAGGTTGCAGGCAGGCAGTTTGACACGGCAACGAATGGCGAAGGTCCTTCACTCGTCTCGCTACTTGTCCATCAAACAACGCCTTGAAATATACCGAGCCTGTGTTAGAACGACTTTGCTGTATGGAGTTCAACACATGCGTTTGTCTGAGAAAGACCGGCTGCTCCTTTATCGAAGGGACGTCAAGTATGTGAGGGCTATAGCCAAATCGCCAGTGCATATTACGAAGGAGACAACTGAAGCGCTCTTTACAAGGCTGCAGCTGAGGCACATCATTGGAACCCCGATTGCCAGTTCTAACACGAAGCAGACTCCTGCGACAAATCCCAACAGCCACTCAGGAGCCACATTGGTAGATTCTGGTAGATGTTCTCCCTGGCACGCAGAGACACGCCTGTCCAACTTGTGGTCTGTACTTCCCATCGCGACATATTCTGAAGATTCATCATTCCAGAAAACATGGCAGCAGAATGGGCAGACAAGTAGCTAGAGGAAGCAAGGCCTATCGCGAGCTGGACATTTCGTCTCACTGCAAGGATGGACTGCCTCAATGTCGACATTGTGGTCTTGCTTTAGCGGGGTGGCAAGAATTTCGCATGCATATTCTGAATGCTTGTCCTGTCCTGCAAACAGAACTTACAGCCACGGGGGAGAGCCCACCGGTGACTGGTGGACCTGCTCTGCAGTCCGCTGCGGGGTCTCCGGAAGCCGGTGAAGCACCTGAGGACACGGGGGCTTTGCTCATCTCACAGAGACAGGACGTGTTGCAAATGCTAGGGCAGAAGCACTGGTATGCTGCGTTGAAGCTTGAAGGTGTACGTGAGTCTCTGCGAAATTTTTGTGCTTTCTGTGGCAAGTGGTTCTCATCCACGAGCGGCTCCTTCGAGAATCATCTTCGATCTGCACATAAGGAGGTATACCTCAGGAAAACAGAGATACGATCAGAGTGTCGCACTGTTGACCTTGTTCGATCCAGTCCTTGTTCAGCCTGTGGAGCCACATTTGCACGGACAACCAAGCATCAGTGCACCATTCTGCAGCATTTAGCTTATTTGCGGGCTGACCGGTGCCAACGGGCCTCGGCACAAAGTCAGCTGGAGAGCGTCTTTGTCAATGGACGGACAGTCCACTCTTCAGGAGGTGGCAGCCTGCTTTCAACACATGCAGGAGATGGAGGTAGATGCAGCCTTGGGAAAGAGGGAGGCTACAGCTCTGGCGGAGAACACAGCCGAGAAGGACGGGGAGCCTCAACCGAAACACCCTCGCCCACTTTCCAAGGGACAGGGCGGACAGGGGAAAGGAGGCAAAGCTGCCAACCCGGAACCATCGGCTCCTTCTTCGGGACATCCAAATCGGGAGGCGACCACCAGCGACCCGAAAAAGGCAGGCCAGGACGATCCACTCACAGCAGCGGCAGCGGCCTTCGGCCAGACCGGGCAACAGGCTCGAAGCCAGGGCAGACAGCAGCAACAGCAGCAGGGCTGGAGGAACAGCCAAGGACAGCGACGCGGATGGAGCTCCTACCAATGGGGAGGACAACGGAAAACAAAGGAGGAGCAAGCTTGGGAGGACAATCTCAGACTCCTAGCTCGCCTTTGCTTACGACACGAGGACGAGCTGTCCCAGACTCGGGTGGAAAGGGACTTTGTCCTGACCATGGAGACTCAGGAAGCGGCGGTTCTGACCAAGCTGTATCGCTTGGCACAGGCATGGCGAGTGAAGAAGGACAAGCAGGAGGTGACCTGCTCCCTTCGGGTATGCCTCTTTATGGGGCTACTGCAAGTGTGGCTGGAGAGGATGAGAGCCTTGGAGGTCCCGGGAGACGAGGCGGAGGCACTCCGGAAGAGCATTGTGGACAAGGGCTATGCACAAATGCCGGAGGGCACAACGGAGCTGCAATGGCTGTATCTCCGCTGGAATTCAACCACCAAGGCGTTGGAGAAGGTGCCGGATGCGGAGCCAATGTTCCAAAGTCAGGTGGTGACCATGCTGGTTCAGCTGCAGGCCACCCGGGAGGCGCCAAACGCCCTGCTTCGATTCCGCTCCACGAGGAGGATGGCAGAGGAGTATGCAGGGGAGACAGTCACCTTCCTGCTGACAGTGGGACATCGGGACCCCATGGCAGCTCAGGCTTGGGGAATGCTCACGAATCTGTGCGGGAATGGTGCGGGCAAGGTCATCGGGCTCAAGATGAAGCCGGCAAAGATGGATCGACAGCCCCTTGCCAAGGTCGTAGCGGAACGTTTTCCGCCACCGCCTCCGGCCAATCGCGCCTCGAGCTCGCAGCAGGGACGGGACGAGCCGACCCAGCACCACGAGCCGGAGCAGGAACTCCATTGAGGCTGAACCCGCGGTTTGCATACAAGCTTGTCAACCGGTCCAATGTTTGCTACATGAATGCATGCTGTCTTCTCTTGTACCACATGGGGCAAAGTATGGACAGCCGGGAAGCATTTGGCAGGCTGGACCGAGCCATGCGTTGCCTTCAAGGCAGTTCTCCACTTTTTCTTCTTTCTCTTCTGCCTTGGCTTCGTATAATGACAGGTTGGGAGCGGCCTCATCAACAGCATGATGCTGCAGAATTTGTTTCCTTTGTCCTCGGCAAGTCAGAGCCTGAAGCTTTCAGAGGCGGTTGGGAATCCAGACTGCAGGAAGAGGGCTCGGATCTTGTTGTTGACTCAGGCACCAGCTTTGCACCAATCGCGGTTGAAGTGGCAGGTCGGAGCTTGCAGCATTGTGTTTATCATTGGCATGCTCAGCACAGTATTCAGGCCTTAACTTCACCAGCACCTCGATTATTGATTCTACAAATCAAACGTTTTCAGGAAACTGCAGCTGGGACAGTCGAAGACTTTGCAGAAGTGCAGATTCCGGTTGGTACAATGATTCGAATTCCGTGTTTCAGGTACAGCCACGACGTGGATGCACACATCATTCGCTACGAAGTTGTTGGCATTGTCTTTCATCTTGGCAACTCCCTGTTGACAGGCCATTATCGGGCGGCACTGAGCGCTTCGGCTCGCTCGGAAGGCAACCTCTGTGCCTACATATCATGTCACGGATGATAACAAGTCTCTGCTTGACATTGGGGAACAAAGCCAAGAGCTAGACACTTGTGGATACCTAGTCGGGCTCAGAAGGATTGCTTGAAGGTTTTTTATTTATTTGTTTGTGCCAGTCTGGTCTTGCTGAGCAGGAACCAGTCGCCGCGAAGCCTGCTCTGTGTTTTCGACACGGGGCTTCGCCTTTTTACTCGTAAATCTGACTATGCTCAAGCATAGCTGCTATCACCAACCTGGTGTGGAGCAGCCGAATCGCTAGGACGATTTGGTCAATCCGGACGCTTAGCTGCGGATCACGCTGCTGCGATGCAAAGTGCAAAGTGCAAAAGTGGTAGGTGGTAGTCGTGCAGTCAGTCGTGTAGTAGTAGTAGTCGTCGTCGTCGCCGTAGCAATAGTAGTTGTCGTGGTAACTGTGGTAATTGTATTCCCGAAACGCCCCAGTAGCACGATGCGTCTCACATCAATATGTATATACAGGTATATCTATCTATCTAAGACCGGCTAATGGAGGACTTGCATAAGCTACCTAGACAATCTTCCAGCATGCATCATCATTCTGGATGGAAGTGCTATTGTAACATTATCACGACGCACTCTCTAATCCGGGAAGTTGAAAACGTCTGTTTATATATATATACTTTCTTCCGTCGCCGCAAGAGTGTCTCGCGTTGCAGGGCGGTTAGACCGGCGTCTCAGGGACGCATGCCAACTCGTTCATGAGATGACACCCCGGAACTCAGCTACTCCCTCTTTTAAAAGCCTCCCACTGCCCAGAAGAATCGATGATTAGAGTAGATGACACATCAAGTTACGGTAATATGAAAAGGCCTGCAGGACCAGGTGCCCGGCGAGATCGCCCCTTGAGCAGCACCCTTTGTCCCTTATAACCAACACTAGACAGTAGGAGAGAAGGATATCCTGGAAAACTCCTTCTTCAGAGCCAGGAGGATCCTAAATGTTTGGCAGCACTCCGTCACGACTCAAAGTAAGTCAAACATGTGTACAGGTATTCCTAGGTTAGTTACGCAGATGCCAGCAAGAGCCGAGAAGGAAGCCATGCGAGCCCCCAAAGGGTCCCAGGTTAGTTACGCTGATGCCACCAAAAACGGAGAATGAAGTCTCGCGAGGCCTCAAAGGGTCCTGGGTTAGCTACGCAGATGCCACCTAGAAGCCAGGAAGGAAGCCTTGTGACGCCCCAAAGGGTCCTAGGTTAGTTACGCTGATGCCACCAAAAGCAGAGAATGAAGTCCCGCGAGGCCCCAAAAGGTCCTAGGTTAGTTACGCTGATGCCACCAAAAAGTCAAGAAGGAAGCCTTGTGACGCCTCAAAGGGTCCTGGGTAGTTCCACTGATGCTGATGTCACCAGAAACAGAAAGGACGACAGGTATCTGGGTTCAAGCCTTCCTTAGGAAGAACAAATATGAATTCTGTTGTATACACTGCACGTCAGATACTGTGATGGGCTCAGCAGGAGCATTGTCATCTGTCACATGGCAGAGCGAGCCATTGCGGGCAAAAGCTGCACGATAATGCCCATGCAAGGCGTTGAACCCAAGTGATAAACCACCGAGACCACTAAGTACCGTTGCGATGTGGTTTGCAGGCCTGCACTCGTGTATATCGGCATATACACCGCACTACTCCAGAGAACCTCCTTTAGTAGTTTATCACCACTATCACTGAATCTGTTGATCTGCACAGGCAACAGCTCAGGTAGATCAGCCGGGATCACCATTGCGTGGCGAGCCGCCTGGTTTCTCCAGGCGATGATTAGTTTCTGCAACGACGTGGGTTCCTCACTGCTGGTGCCAGCTGAGAGCGGCACAGAAACTACAAGAGGCCAGATGCCTCCTCGATCAAGCACCTGCGTTTCAGTGGAGGTGGCAAGTTCTTCTCTAGACTGCCACAGCCCATATAGAGAATCTCCTAGAATTGCTCTTCGTAGGAAGAGAAGGAACTCACTCGTATCCTGCTGTCTGTGCGGGTTTTGCCAGGACTGTGTGAGCTGTGTCCAGGCTCTGACTCTCCAGAGTTCAACCTGCTGTGGGCGCCTCAGCAACCAGCCGGACAGCCTGTGCAGGTCACGGTTGGCGAAGCGGAAGCCTGTCGAGAGTTGCGAGATAGCCCAATACAGGGCCAGCAGAAGGGCATTGGCATAACAGTGCATGCTATCATTGAGTAGCGTGAGATGAAGCACCGAGCCTGGGGAGACCCTCAAAGGTTCTGCACTTGCTTCTCCAACTGCTGGGCCAAAGGACTGCGGCCCAGTTTGGCTGGCCGCATCGTCATCGCAACTAGGTGTGTGCATCCATTGCGACAGAGACGATGGAGCAGGGCATGCATCTGTTGGCTGGCCACGGATCTGTTCTGGATCGTTAACAGAAATGGCACTACCTCTGACGAGTGGTTGGCCACCAGAGGCCGCATGGCGTGAAACCTGCCGATGACGTCCGGAAAAGTGCACAGCTGCTGGATGTTCAGCACCGTCTGAACTGCCTCTGTGTGCGGGAGAGGCTGACGATCGTCCCGGACATGTTGTTTGCTCTGCGCATCCCACTTCAGGTACACGTAGTTGTCGTTCTCCGTCAGTCCGAACTCGCGTGCCTTCTCTAAGGTGGTCTGGTGCGCGGGGTCCTCTAGCTTCTGGAGCATGCTGTGAAGGCTTTTCCACAGACAGAAAAACAGCACATTCCGGAGCGGCTGAGAGAGGCTGCTCGGATCGCCTTCCTTCTTCTTCTTCCACTCCTGCGCTGTGTTGAACAGCGCCGAAGTGATCGCCCACTGGTTTCCCGAGGCCTCCGATTGGAGGAATATCACGAATTCCTGATCGAGGTTGCTGATCGTCACCGTGTCTTCCAAACGGACGACCAACCGAGTGAGGTTCCGAATGATCTCCTTCAGGGCCTCCGGATTTGACTCCTCCTCGGAGTTCCATGTGCGCCGCGGTTTGTCTGCCCTTTTGCCAGGCCACTGAGAGCGGCCCCATTGGTCTTTGGTGCCATAGTGCCCCATGAAGCCGCCCGTGCCGTATCCACTGGGTCTTGCTGCGCCCCGTTGTTGGCGAGGCTGGTGTGTTGGCCGGAGTGCTGCTTGGACTTTGGAGTCGTCGGTCTGCTGGTCCTTGCCCAATCCCGTCTCCTGCTCCACAGTCTTGTCCAGCTGCGGGTCGGTGTTGCCCTTCCCCGTGTGGAGGGCTTCTCTGTGTTCCTGAAGGGCCCCCTTCGCATCCCCTTTGGCGAACTTCGTTGCAAGTGGTTCCTGAGCAGCCCTGGGTGGACTGCGCTTCTCCCTCTCCAGCTCCATGTCCTCCTTGGCCTCCTGAAGCTCCGAAGGATCTCTGAGCGAGGGAGGACCCGTGGAGGGAAGTGACGTGGTCGGCAGTGGATTCTGGGCTTGGGCCATGTATTTGCCGAACTGTTCCAGCTCTGCGGAGGCTTCCTGGAGCTGCAAGTCGCTCATCCTGCAAGGTGGTTTGTGTGGGGTCTCCCAGGGAGGAGAAACGAGCTAAGAAGTGCCCACACATCCACAAGATGGGGCAGGTTTGTACATGTACATTTGGCCTGGCCTTGTACCACTCACGGCACCACTCACACGGCCTAAGTGCTCGTCCTCTGGCTCGGGCCCAATCTCTTACTGCCTGCTGATGCTCCGCCACATTCGAATGAGCTTTAATCGCATGTCTCGAAAGATATGACGGACCAGTGCACCACTGCCAGCATTCTGGACAATGATTAAGCGACTTACTGTCATGTATGGCATCTACCAGTTGTGTAAGCATGTTTTGTTTAGCCAGTTGCTGGAGCTCCGTACGATAGAACAGCGGCTGAGCATTGGCGGCTGGTTCCTGATTTTGCACTGCGGTCGATGGCGCAAGTGCTGCAGGGCAACTGTGTTGACTGGCTCCCGGCGCGGACGCCCCATCAGCGGAGTTCATCAAAACAGTAGGGCCCTGTTGCATTGAGGAATCTAGGGGTTCTGTACGGAGGGTGCTGGTAGGAAACTTAGGGCAGGAGTCACCATTAAAATGTCCAAAGAACGCTGGCCAGGCATTGAAACGCCTAAGGCAGAATTTGCACTGTGGCAGCCCACCAATTGAGAATCGTCTAAGCGAGTCATCCCTCTTATTGCGGACAGTGACATTGCGTTCTTTTGGGGGCCGGGTTGAGGGATGTTGCTTACCAATGTGGACAGTTAGTGCATGGAAGCTTGGAAAAGCCTGACTGCAGGTGGGGCATGTGTGGCGCTCATGTACAAGTTGTGTGACATCTACGAGACGCACTCCATCCGGCGATGGGCAATCGTGAGCTAAAAAGCTTTGACATGCAAATTGCCACCACTGGTGCACACGTGCCGGTTGGATATGTCGCACCGAAGCACTGCTTGAGGCAATCCGGCGTTCTGCCAACTCATGTAGACGTGTAAGGATTGGCTGAAGGCCTAACCTCTGTAAAAGCTGGTGATTGCTCTCATGCGTGATGTGCGACGGACTACGAGAAACCATGCGCAGCTGTCTCATGGATTGTGACACAAGTTTGTCGGCACTGGCTGCATCCACACCTACAGACGATAATCCATAGCTGGTGATAGACCAAACACAGGTCAGCCAAAGCTGCAGACGTCTTTTAAGGGGTATGCCAGGATGCTTCAACAGACAGTGCAGCCGGTGAAAGGCTATCCAGGACTGTGTCAATCTGTGCTGGGCAGTATCCGACTCAAAACGGTGGTATCCTATCTTGGTGCCTAAATACAAGTGCGATTCTTTAATGGGGAGGAGCAGTGGGTCACCTAATACGTCTACAACCAGATAGCGCTTCTTATCTTTCATGGTGGTAAAGGTTTTAAGGTTTTAAGGAGCTTCGGCGCAGCCTTCCCTTTGATCGCTAGAAGTATCACGGTTTTGTCAATGGCCGGTTGCATGCCAAGCTTGCGCAAGTCCCCAATTACCGAGCGAATCTGAATGACAGCACTTTGAAACTCGCGTGGATGCTGGAACTTCCACTGGGCATGAAAGTCATCCGCATATCCTGTCAAGGCGTTTTCCGGAAGATAACTAGTTAGAGTGTCAAAGATAAGGATGGTAAAACCAAGCCAGAGCAGCGGTGAGAGACCACACCCCTGCCGAATTCCCCTGCCCATTTCCGCAGCTACTTCTTTATCGTGCCGACTGATGATCAATTCTGCCTTCTCATGAATGTACATGATCAAGTTGATGAGGTCAGTTGGAGCACCTACCCGCAGTAGGGATTGATAGAGGCAAGCCCGAGGTAACCTATCATAGGCTTTACTTAGGTCTAATGATAACTGCAGTCCCCCACAGAATGTGGGGTCTGTGAGTCCGGCATGAAGCTTAAATACAGACCTGTTATGCCCTTGGACAAGTTCGCGAATTTCCCAACAATGTGACATCACCCGGTCGACGGCATCGGCTGCTTGGCGATGCGGGGTGTAAGCGAATTGAGGGATGTGATGAAGGGCCTCTATCAGGTAGGGTTTAAGACGCTCTGCTGCTATCCGGGCCAGAAGTTTGGGCATGGCGGGTAAAATACTTATGGGTCTCAGGTTACAGGGTCGATTCGGCTGCTTACCCGGTTTGGGAATCAGCGTCAGGAAAGCCTGATGCCAGTGGGCGGGGAAGCATAGAGGTCCAGGCTGCAGAACAGTATTGAAAATAGCTTGAACTTGGGGGACGAGGCTCTCAGCACACAATTTCCAGAGGCAGGCCGGCATATGCGCCGAAGGGAGCGCTTTCACAGCAGAAAGGTGCCCAAAAGCGGAGGCGACTTCTTGGCGCGTGATGTGAAATGACTCATGCAGGGTCCAAAGCTGCTGCGGTTTATTGGCGGAGTCATACAAGTCTGCAAAATAAGACTTAAGACTATTCAGCTCGTCCTCCTCCGTCATGAGGCTTCCATCTGGGTAGCGAAAGTGGATGGAACGACGCGGAGTCTTTGGCCGCAGTTTGTGCGAAAGACGGTAAAGACCACTGAGGCCTTGTATTGGCGTCTGCTGTGCATCTTGGATTAAGGCATCCACCTGTTGGCGCTTATTTTGCAGTACACGTTGACGCAGAGTCCTGTTCTGGCGGCCAAAACTGACCGAGGCTTTCCATCCATGCAGCAAAACTGAAAGACGGGATATCACTCCTGGAAAATGAGCACGCAAAGTCGCTTGGCCAGAGGCCGAGCAGTGCCAGATGACGGGGCTCCAGTATTGACTAGCTGTTTGCAACGCCGATCTGAGCTGACGCTTAGCTATCCAAAAGGTTTGAAGATTGATTTCCGCTCGGGGCTTGGCACTGGCCTTGCCAAGCGGGAACTGTTGGGCACAAGCCTTCCATGCCTTTGCTAGTGCAACCTCTGGATCAGAGTGAGACGCAAGCAATGTCTGGACCCGATGCTTGTACCAGGCTTCCGCTTCCGGCTGTTTCTGAAACAAGTCTTGAACCTGGTACCTGGTGATTTTCTGGGACTTTTGTGGAGGCGTGGAAGGGCCCTCAACTGGCAAGTACGCTGCAACCGGAGCATGTCGAAGACCCGTGGGGTGCACAATGTCGGCGTCGGGGATGGCTGAAGCCGTTTTGGCTCTCTGTCGGCACGGAAGTCTGGTGATAATAAAGTCTATCTGGACAACATGATCATCGAAGTGTAGATACGTGCCAGCAGGCTTGCCTTTGACACCGAACGTATTAAGTGCTACAAGGCCCTCTGATTGGACTACAGACTGGAATTCAGACTGGTCTGGATGAACTAAATGTTTGTGGGGTGCTAATCCAGTACCGATATTGGGTAAATGCGTATGCAGGGGACAGTTAAAGTCTCCAACCATCACTGCTATGTTGCGCTTGGGTATGGAGCGGATCCATTTGCGAAGGGAATCCCAAAAGATGTGACGGGACTGCAGCAATTTCTGCGTAGCGGTGCTGAATCCAGCTGCATCTGACCTGGCCTGTGTATGCCAGGCGTGCTGGTACACACCCAGTACATCCAAAGGTGGATTCAGCGCAACACGGACATGCAGGGCGCGGCCGGGCACCACTGGAACGAATCGGAGATGTTCCGATTTTGAGACGCTTTTGTGCACTAGCATTAGGACTCCCCCTGCAGATGCACCAGTGCTGGAATGAATAGCGTTCCAGTCAGGTGTTTGATATTCCGCATCGTAGTTCCACTTAGTTTCTTGAACACAGAGAATGTGGATAGGGCGACCGGCAGCGGCCTCCTGACTGATCCACTCGAGCAGTTCGGCATACCTTGCAGCATTTAGGCCCCCTGCATTCCACGTAACTATACGTATTTGGTTGGCAAACATTGCAGGATCTCGTGGGGGCCTACGCGGGGCGGGACCTATAACCTTAAGGGCAAGACTACCAGGAGTATGGGTTTGGCCCTTATATTGGGTGCTGCCATGCTGAAGCGCTCGTACCTGTGCACGCTTGAACGCACGCTTGCGTGAATTGGAGAGCCGTTGAGCCAGCTGTCCAAACGCCCTGAAAGGCTGGGCCGGGGTAGATGTTTCTACGGCTACAGGGTGGGCTATCTATATACATACATGCATATATGCATAGGTACATACGTACATACAGACATAAACTTATCTATATATCTGAACTTCTACATATCTACATATATATATATACAGATCTACATATACACACACAAACCAACATAAATACATAACTGCGTACCTACGTATACACACGTATGTATACATATATACAGATACAAAAAACATACACTTTCTTTACATATGTACATACACTAAATGTTTGTACATATATGTGAGCCGTATATATGTAGTACGTGAGTATATACCCTCCCACTGCCCATAAACATGTACAAACACTTTATGTATGTATGTATATATATATAAAGTATATGCATATATCGTCACATATTTGTGTATATATATGTACACAAAAAACGTCTATAGAGTCATTAGATATACATATACATATAAATGTATATACAGATAAAGATATAGGTATATAGATATATATATATATATATACATGTATGTACATACGACCGTATGAATGTATGTGTATGTATGCAAGCAAGCGTGTATGTCTTCGTTCCTTCCCTTCGTTAAACCTTCCTACCTTTCCTCCTTCCTTTCTTCTCTTCCTTCCTCGCTTCCTTCCTTCTTTCCTTGTTTCCTTCCTCGTTCCCTTCTTTCCTTTCTCCCTTCCGTGGTTCTTCTTTGTGCTCCGTCCTTCCTTCCTTCCTTGCCCTTTGCTGCTAGTTCAGCTTGCCTTTGATCCAAACTTTTATATATGTTGATCCAAGTTTACCTTTTCTCCAAGTTTAATTTTTGTTGATCTCTATCCCATGCCATCTGGCCAAGAACGACAAAGGGAAATGGAAACAAGCAAATCAGACGCCGGAGCTTAGCTTCGATCTTGTGTGCCTGTCCCCATTCGATCGAAAATCGTTGCTGACCGACACGTGGTAGCTATGCGATGCTGGCGTACTCCAGGTCAGAAAGAATGGAGGGACGGCTTCGATCTGAGTCTTCTCAGGCTCAATGAACTTACGGCTGGCCTCCAAGAGCTCCAGCTGATGTATCAGCGTGCCAAAGAGGTGATAGCGCTGCTTATCCGTGCCAACGATGCCACCTGGCTGTCCGAAGTGCTCAAACTACGTCGAATGGCACTTCTAGCTTCTCCTTCAATCTCCATCACCAGCTCAAGCTCTGAACACAATTCTCACGGCAGTACGCAGCCAGTGCTAATCCCCGCTCGAACGAACAAGATTTTAGGTATAACTAGGTTTCCTGCTTCAGCCTTGATCGTTAATCTCTTCTGGCGAGGAGCTGCGACATGACGCTCTATACCACCTGGACCCTTGTTACGGCGAACAATGAACAGAAACCTTTTGCACCCGGGCTTGGGGAGTCGGCCGTGGAAAGTGAGAGATGCAGCAGCATCGCGCCAACCTAAAAATGGAATTCCACGGCCACCGGCAAGCTGAGCCCTTCAGCCGCGCAGAACGTGGCGAGGCATTGCTTACTGTAGCCTGATTGCTCATGAAAGCAAACTCATTAATCTGCTTTGCATACCGGTGGAAACCCCGAGACTGGGACTCAGATGCTTCAAATCAACCCACAAGGTCCTACAGCTTCTGACCTTTCCCAAACCCGCGGGGCAGACCTCGGCACTCCCCGTAGTGAACACCGACCTTGCAATGAGTTCTGTCAGGATTTCAAACAAAGCTGAGGGTGCGCAACGCAGTGAGGACATCTGTTGTTCGAAGCAACACCTGGACTTCACAGCATGGTGGTCAACATCAATCTGCACACTGCAGTCTCGCTCCCTTGCTCTCGCTCTCTCTCTCTCTCTCTGTCTCTCTTTCTCCCGTTCTTGCGAATTGTCTTTGTTTGTTCCTCTCTGGCTTGCTTGCCGGCGGCCTAAAGTGCAGGCATGGGCCAGTCTGTCCTTGCGGCCACCTTGGGCCTATTGCTACCTTAGCCCCACTTTGTCTGCCACACCCAGGAGTACTCTTCGGGGGGAATCCCCGTCATAGCCTTCCCTCTCTCTCTCTCTCTCTCTCTCTCTCTATCTCTCTCTCTATCTCTATCTCTATCTCTATCTCTATCTCTATCTCTCTCTCTCTCTCCCTCTCTCTCTCTCCTTCCACACAGCCAAAGGATCCCCAACCCCTCTCTTTTGGCTTTGCTCGGGGGTGTGAGGAGTTTGCAGTCCCCACTCTGCGCTCAGTCGAGCTGCCCCATCCGTGCTTCTGAACAGACAGGCTAGGGTCAGGCTCTCTGTGGCCCTCTCTCTCTCTCTCTCTCTCTCTCTCTCTCTCTCTGGGCGAGTCAAGCCTTCCGAGCATCAAGCCTTTCTCTTGCTTGCTTGCTTGCCGGCAAGAGAAAGGCTTTCTGTCTCTCTCTCTCTCTCTCTCTCTCTGTCTTTCTTCTGCTTCTGCTTCCGCAACCGGATGACTACGGGAAAATGCACAAGCGCATACCCCCGCACGACGTCACGTACTATCCTTGTCTAAAAGTCGGTGCGCATTCCATCACTGGCACATTCGGTGGGATGTGCTTTTCTGCCAACCAGGACCCACTACGCCCTATGCCTTTACCCTCGACTCGAGGTTAAGGCTCACACAGAGACGCTGTAGCCCCAAGAGTTGGCACGTGATTTTGGCTCCGTGAGGCTTGCGACCCCCGTATTGCAAACAGCAGCAACTGCATCGACTTGCACTGTGAGTTGTTTGGTTCGCCGCTGCGGCCTCCTGGGAAAGAATCTGAAGCTGCGTACTTTCCGTATATCCGAAGCCCCTCTCTTTCTTTCTTTCCCCAGGCTTGAGGGCATGCCCCCGCGGGAGCAGCCCCTCTCTCTCTCTCTCTCTCTGCTTTGCTTCTTTGCCCTGCTTTGCTAGGGGCTTAGTCATCCCTTTGCTTCTCTCTCTCTCTCTCTCTCTCTCTCTCTCTCTCTCTCTCTCTCTCTCTCTCTCTGTCTCTCTCTGGGCACACGGCAAACATACACACATGTAGACTTGCATCCGTCCATCTATCCACCCGTGCATGCATGCACATCTACATACAACATACAACATACAACATACAACATACAACATACAACATACATACATACATAGATACATACGTACATACATACATACATACGTATATACATACCTACGTAAGTATGTACGTACGTACAGACGTACGTACACACATGCCGGTAGGCAGACATGCTCAGGCGGGCAGGAAGGCAGGCAGGCAGGCAGCGGGCAGACAGGCAGAGAGACATACAAACATGGCATAATACGAAACAACACGACATAACATAACACAACAGAACATCACACAGCATAACATAATCAAGCCGAACATATCAGAATGCAGCATACAAGTACCACAACAGGAAACAAACGCTACACAATAACATTGCAGACGACAACACACAGCATCACACAACCTAACATGTACCACAGCATGGCATAACACATCATGGACAAATCCATAACAAAAAACCGCAACATAATATAAACAAAAACACAACATGACATAGCACACAGCAAATCATGCAACAAAAGGGAAGCCTCATATGGAATAAACTGACATGGCATGACATGAGACGGTATAACGTGACATACCGGTGCCACGACACAACCGAAGTAACATAATTTAACATAAAGTAACAGAGCACAACAAAACTAGTGTACGACACAAAGACAGGCATGCGGACAGAAATACAGATCGCCGTCTTCCTTTGAGGGTTCGGGATCTACGGCCTCAACACTAGCCTAAACCGTCAGGGGTGTCAACCTCTGGCTGGGATCAAGGTTTGGCACGGCATTTCGCCAGTGAACCCTTACTGCCGTTTCTGCCGGGCAACTCTGCACTGGATGTCTTCGCCACTTTCCCGAGCCCATTTCTGCGTGGCCTCGCGATTGGGCTCCATTCTGCAGGGATTTGGATCTGATCTGGTAGCCTTGTCCCGCAGGACTGGCAGCTGAAACAAATCAGAAATGTCGAATCCGAGTTGACCAAACACTGTCGGCCTTGACCATGCTGAGGCCGAAGTCAATGACATTGGGTGGGTGGTTCTCCTGCTAACAGCTGCATGTCGTGAGCGTGGGGTCACGGGACGATGTGTTGGTTCCGAACAGATGTGCTCGAAAGGCATCCGACCCAGATATATGGAAGCCAGGACGGTGCTCCCGACGCACAGGGGCAGCAAACAATCACGGAGTGCCGGAAATGCACTGCTAGTAACTGATTTAGGCCAACGAGAGTCCGCAACTCAAGGATGTCCGGTGAAACTTCAAGCCGGGGCACATGTCACAAAGGAGACAACCAGCTACGATCGACTAGAGGCTGCCGCTCAGATCCCTACACTCCCCCTATCTGGCGAAAGCCGCAAACCCACTGCGGTTCACGAGCAGTCATGGGAGAAAAAAGTTACACACACACACACACACACGCGGACGGAAGCTTGGGCTGCCACTCGAGGTGATTAACATGAATTGCGGGCTGCCAGCCTCTATGCTGGAGACAATGGGTTCCCTGCAAGTGCAGCAGCAGCTTCCAGCCGCTAACACCCCCACAAGCTGCCACCCCACCAAGAAAACATCAAAGAGGGACATCAAACCTGCACGGAATCTTGATCGCGTTCCAATGCCATGTGCCGAGCCGCCCCCCCCACCCAGAAAAGCTAGCCGCCAGCCTCAGTGACAAAACTAAGGCGATCTTCAGCCTCAAAAAGTGCAAAAGCAATTTCATGTTCCAAACTGTGTAAAGAGCTTCCTGCGCGACCCAGCTTCATCCAAACCCGCGGGTGCGCAGGTGATCTTGCAGCTCTTCGCGCGAGTCTACCGTGGCATGACAAGATGAGCCTTGCAGCGACCGCCGTCTCTGCATGTTGTAACAGACGCACATGTGAACCCTGCTGGCAGCTGGAAGCTCCCTCGAGCTGTGAGTACGGTGCAAATCCTCTCAAAACTTCAGGCCTTGCGTACTTAAGAGTTTCGAGGGGTATGACCGCATGCACATTCAAGCAAGACACAATGTGCAACTGCTTTTGCACCAACATTAACCTGCCTCACTTGCAGCATGCATCCGCAAGCGGGTCTCCTCCGTCAGTGGTGGTTCAGCCTGTCCTGCAGGCTGCTACAGGCTGCATGTTCGCTCAATGAACCCATTAGCTTGTGGGATTTCGTTGTGCGGCATGCTCAGCCTGAGGGCCACCGGACTTGACATGTCTCCACACTTCCAAACACACACTTCAAACTTGCAAACGGAAACTGCGTGCCTCCGATGTAAGCGTCACCCACCGTCTCCACCTTGGCTGGTTTCGGGCAATGCGCCAAAACCACAAGACTCCAGAACAGAACTCCGAGTTGTTCGGGTTCATGCTGGGTTCACCCCCCAGCCTTGAGTCCTCAAGCCCTGCCCAGGTTCAGATTTTGGGTCTACGCTCTCGCAACTCGGACAAGCGTTTCAGATTTGGCATCAAGGCTTGCAAGCCAGGAAGGCCTTGTAAATGCCCAAACGATCGGCTTCGTCGTCGAAGAGGCCGAACCTCAAAACAAAAAGTCGTGCTGCTGATTTCACTTCACACGCAACCCGACCCAAAGCCCATGACCTTCCATGGACTGCTTGCGAGGCGCAGGTGCGAAACGGTCCGAACGACTTCCTGAAGAAGTGGACGTGTTGGCTTGTTCGGCTTGATGGGCTGAATGGCTTGGTGGGCTCGGGGCTTGAACACCCACTGAAAAAGGATGAGCCTGCTGTTCTGCATCCTTCAGTTGATGAGTTGGCTTAACACTAGCAATATGTCCACATGCCTCCAAAATCTATGGAAGCTTGTCGGGTAAAATGGTGCACACGTTCCGAAATTAAACGAAACGCTGCAAGCTGCCAGCTACGCAGAGAGCCCTAGCCCCAGATCTCCTGACATTATTACAGTCGTCTTAACCAAACAGATTTTCTTTTGCAGTGCACCCACAAGTCGACGAATGATCTCTCTGTGAAGGAGAAGAGAATGCTGCAAAGCACGCGCGCTGTCGGGAACCAACAATGTAGTGGGATGGTCGAAATTGGTTGTAGGCAGGTTATCGGTTATTTCCTACTTCGCCTGGCCCAACCCACTATTCCCTTGCCTCGGGGGTCTTCGAGCCTGCAAGGCGTGTGAAGCCGGCCAGGTCTGACTGAACCACTGTGGCCCGAAAGTAGTGATGAGATGGCCTCAGTGGCCAGGTTGCTCAACTGACACTTGAAACTCTGCCGTGCCGAAGCTCCTACACTCTGGCAGAGGACCACGTGTCTTGAACGGTTCGTGAGCTGGCCTGACGACCAAGGGGCTATGAGAGAGCTTTGGAGCTGTAACGCAAAATGGCCAGGATTTCCAGGATGCGAGGTCTTAAGAACGGTGGGGCACGGGCTTGACGACCTTGTATTTCGTTGGACCGCATGTCTTCATCCCGATCGTTCCTCATGATGCCTTGCGAATCCAACATAAGTTGCCCCTGAGCATTGAGGCTCATTCCCTGAAGAACCCCGAGAGACGAGACAAGCCCAGCAACAAAGCGTCGTCATGCGACAAGCGCTGCAGCTCATTGATGACCAGCTTGGGCATCATGGAATCTAGAATCCTGCTAGGCTCCGAAATCAAACAGAAGATAATCAAGAGGATGGGAACTCAAGGTATACAGTAACCCTCAGACGCATTTTGGTGTAACAAGTAGGGATTTTGTCGTTGGTGTCGTTCGGATCTTGAGCTATTTAAGAAACTTGACGGTAAAGTTTCCTAGCGGTTGGACCTTGCAATCAACACCAAACTCCGGAGTTCCGAAGCTCACCAATCAGAAGCCAAACATCGCAGTGACCGAAAACGGTACTCAGGACTCGGCTACCTCAAAGAACCTGAGCAGCTCGCGCGGGCCGAAAAATCGCTTTGACGGAAAGCTTCCTTCGAAGGACGACAGCTGCCTGACTTGCCCAGCAAGTTTAGGTATCAGGGCCACGGCCCAAAGAAACAGCAAAGCGTTGGATGGCATTCACCCCCCCCTCCTTTAAAGGTGCGTCTCAGCTCTTTTTGGCGGCCAGCTATTGGGAATTCTAATTTGCGGGATGCTGTTCTGCAGCACGCTATTGGTGAGTTGCAATGAGCAAAGTCTTGTGCTGAGCCAAGATGCTGGGGAATTACACCTTGCAAGGGCTTGTTCGGGGGCATCTAAAAGGTTTGTTTGCAGGAATTGCTTCGGGAACTGTTGGGTTTCCTCCACGAGGGGCTATGCAAAGACCCCACACTGCCATTGAGACTAGAGTATCACAAAGCAACCCTCGCTTGTGGGCATCGTTCCGAGCCATGCGGGAGGGATGAACTCATAACAAAAGATAAAGCCTAGGCTTGTCTCTGAACCCAACCCCCAAGGCTTCCAAAAACAGTTGCCATCAACCTTCGACACGAAAACAAATACATTGCTGCTCATAAAGGAACCCCAACGTGTCACAAGGGCAGAAGCTCGGTCCCTTCGATGCGCGTCTTCGCCACATCGATGGCCTGTCTGGCTTTGAACTGGCTTCTGAGGCTGCGCTCGCCGATGAAGGCCTTCCTGGACGGATGCGAGCTGTCTGTTCTTCGAAGTTTGACTGCTGAAATAGAGTCCGGGGATGCGAACATCAACAGGCCTTCCAATACTAAGCCAAGAATCATGACGAAGATGAGGCTGTACCCCATGAACGCTACTCCTTCTGACGGGTACCCATTTTCGTCTGAGCCAGGTGATACGAAGACGACGAGGATGACCAGAGAGAAGCCGGCGAAATAGATAAGCGCGACGCTGGACCTTGAACATTCAGGGTTCCGGGGCCCGCTATAAGTAGCACGCTGCAGCTGTGGCTACACCCCGGCTGTCTATAACAAACGTCTTTGAGGAAAGCCAGGCGGCTGCAACTGGTAGGAGATCATGAAAGCAGAGTAAACAGGAAAGAACAAGAGCGCGACGACGTTGTCTGGCACTGCATCGCTTCCGTTGTTGGCATAGCGAGGCAGGAGCATGTAAGACAGCATCCTGGTTCATCGAGCTTGTGTTTGGAACCACTTGAGGTGATTTCCGTAACGACATGAGCTCAAGCAGCGAAGGTCGTCATCTTAACCTGGGTCCCTGCATGTTTCAAGCCCAACAAGCAGGAACTGTGATGCGGATCAACCGACTGATCTGTTTCCAGGCCAAGCCACACCAGCACGACGAAGACAAAGTGTCCAGCTTGGGCTACCACCCTGCCAATGCGCATCGCTCTGTCCTGGCATGCTAGGGTGCACGCAACGATACAGTACCTATCAGCAGAGCTTGATACCAAAGCACCCTGTGACTACCTGACTTCAGTGGTGCAAACCTTCGATACTTCGGGCGAAGAGTCATGGAGTGGAGGGGGGTTGACCGGCGGAGGACTTGAACTTCTGGTGCATCTCAGCTTCGGTGTGGCGATTGCGCAGAAGGGCCGGACAGATAGTCCCCATCACAATGGACCTCTGCGATAGGTCCCAGAAATGCAGGGGCACACACCACGACTCGAGCACTGCCAAAGAACTTATGCCAAAGTCAAGCCCACCCGATTCCGTGCAAGCGGCACGAGGAGTGCGACAGTTCGGAGACAGAAGTAGACTTTCAACTCCAACCTTGTGGCAGGCTCTTTCGGCTGGACATGTTCTTCCGTGTGACCTGACCTCACACCCCAGAACCTGACTAGGCCACAGCCGGTATGTAGGAGTTGATCGAATCTAATTCGCGGGGGCACGGCGAGAATTGCAGCATGCAATCTGGCTTCTTCTTTTAGGTCGTCCATATCCACAGGCGTACGATAAGCAACTTCCAGCAGTGATCCCATGTTGGTCCCGTAGGCTTCACGAAACTAAACTTGTCAGAAAATCTCTGGAAAACCTTGCTGGTCAGACAGCTCCGGCATGGCGAGCATCGTGCTGTTGACGACCGAGGGGGCATTCTCGCAAAGCAGATCGAATCTATTTCATTCGCCCAGAATATTGAAAACGGCCTAAAATGCCAAGCACTGCCAAGATATCGCAGCTCATGTGCTAGGAGGATAGGGAGGGGGGCAAGCACCCAAAATCGTCGAACAGGTGAATCTCGGCCTGCTATGTGCAAACTGACGAAGCAATAGTTTACAATAGACCTGCAAAACTGAAAAAGTAACGAATGCCCATGCTTTCGGAAGCTGATGGCCAAGCAGCACGCCGTTCCAAAACTCCTCTACAGCTACCAGTGCCGAGTTCAGGAAGAGAATGTACCTTTCGCTTGGACGGATTGGTGTCTCGCGGGTTGGATGTTGCATTGGCGTCTGAAAATCCCTCAACCACATCCCGTCCACACACCAGCTAACATGCTGAAAGCTGCCAGCCAAACTATGCTGGAGACGAGGGCTTGGGTTGTCGGGTCCAAGTGGCTAGCTACGGATTGCCAAGAAGCGACGTTAGGCCAATTAAAAGCTTCTGGGATGTTTGGAGCTGATTGTTTGGGGCTTGTGGTGCAGCGTTGGGACGTCTTACGTCCTGGACTCTGGGCACGAACATCACTCTGGCTGAAAAGGTCAAAAGGTTGATGGCATGCCGTCTTCACTGATTTGGAACCCTAAGCAGGAGGACTCGCAAGCATGAATACCTGTGGAAATCGCCCTTCCCCAAGCCATGCCGAAGCTGCAAAAGACCCTAAACCTGCAGCTCCTACAGCCGGGGCACGCAGCCTCCCCCAGGGTGGCACACACGAGAAACCTCGCTGGCACAACTTGTTGAAGCAAAATGTAAGTCCTTACAGAAGCTAGGGCCTGCATCAAGAACCTCTCCAGCAGGGAAACGTGTGACCCCTATGCTACAACTGCTTCAGTAGGACACTAGGAGTGTTGAGACCCGCTTTTACAGAAGATTTTCTTTCGGGCCGAATCTCTGCCGCGGCCATCCGACTCAGCTCAACATTCCTGTGTCCATGAGCGAAGAAGCAAGGTCTGTCTCGAAAGTCTCTTCGATGTAAAGTTCGCTCTCAGCACGTTGTTGTGGTACCTCGGAGTCCGCAGCTCTCAGGCCTGGTCTAAAAGGACGTGTTGTCCAAACCAGAAGGTCACAAAAGCGTCTTGCGCAGGTCTTTCGACCCACATTCACCCAAAATCTGCACACAAGAATCCAATAAAAACCCTGCGACTGACATCCGCGATCTCTGCAACCTGCCGGGAAAGAGGAAAAGCTTGAATGGGTGACTATGACGAGTGTCAGTCAATCAACCACTCCGCCAAACATCAAAGGCAGGCAAGGCAAGGCAGGCAGGCAGATGCTGCCCGTAGCAATCAATATCGAGGAGCGGTGCACCCGGAAGCCCTACATTACGAAATCCACTTCCTCGAAATACCGAATGAGCTTCCAAGGCCGAATGTCCACTTCTGGAACTCCCGTTCGCGGTCAGCCGAGAAGTCCGCCCACGCAGGGCAGCACTGGGAGCAGTGGTACCATTTCCTGGCCACTTTGCAACCGTCGAGACAGCCCATGACTAAACATACTTGAGAGGAGCTGGTCTGGTTGGGCAGTCACCTGCTTGACCTCTCCTTCCTTTCTCGCTACCCTTGCCCAAGGACTCAAAGGTGACCTTCCAAGCAAATCGCACGGCGAGTCCTTTCCGCTGTTTCCGATGCTTCCAGCTCTCTCAACACGTCGTTGAAAATCTCCAGGTGGTCACTGTTCACCTCAGCTGAGCCGAAGCCCCGAGACACCACCTTCTGCGCACCAGCATCGCTCTCGCTGTGGCACATCGTCCAGGTGACCTACTTCGGATCAACCTCGTGTCGCGCCTGCAAGCCCGGCGAACATCACCACTTGCAGATTTATTCACTCCAAGAAGGGATCCAAAAAGCAACAACACGCTAGGGCACCAAGACGACTGAACGTTCTGCGGCCAGTTGCAGGGCCCTCTGCGCAACGCTTGCCCTCGAGGACGGCACTGTGCCAGGCCTGCACCGTTCACTCTTCTCGATGAAGGCAAGGACTAGCTGACTAGCGATACCGGTACAGCAGGCTTCTGGGCAAGCCTCTTGTAGGATGAAGGTGGGCGATGCTTTCCAGGCTGGGCTTTAACCAGGATGTCTACTGGAGGGCGCTTGGGCTACTCAATTCCTGGCAAGGTCCTACGTAGTCTTGGGGCATTCGAGTGTAATCGGGGTCCGGTGAGGCTCGCTGTGCGCACAAAGCCACAGACCAGATTGTTCCGTGCACTCTGGTGGTAAAAATTACTTGCTTCCAGCGCTACTCAGTACCCGGAGAAGCCGGACCAGTCACGGAACCTGTTCCTCACCGAAACCTTGTCCGAACAGCTCTGCATGCCGGGATGCCCTGGGTGTCCGATTCCGTGCCAGAAGCACCTGGAGTCCAGATGCGTACATGAGCGGGTCGTGAACTAAGAAACAAGCCATTAGCCAAGAAGCATTGGTCTTGATGTGAGTGTTGTTGCGGCTGTGTTTGACATGGTCGAGGAGGTAGGTCATCACTTGACCCTTTCCTCGGAAACAGATTGCATTGAACCGAACGCCTCAGGCTTACGGCTCACGACATCAGCTGGGGGACGGGATTCCAAAGCCATGTGCTCATGGCTTTCGACAGGGAGAGGCTCTGGAGGACGTTTTGTTCACGGTATCCTGAAGTCGCTCTCGGAAGTCCTCGGCTTCCTACTAGACCCAGACCTCAACCTGATGCTTCTTGTTTGGGACCCAAGCAAGTCGCGCCATCGGTTTGGAACCACGGAAATCCTAAAGATCGCTGCAGTCCAGAAACCCCAAAAGCCTGCTAGACAGCAAGATCCAAAGGCCCAACCTTCTCAATCAAATAAGCGACAGCAACAGAGATCCTAGCAACTGAAGCAAGAGGAACCTCCCTCACTGAGCGTGGCACCTTTCATCTCCACGGGACCTCTGCAGTGGTACTTGACCTTCTCCAAGCGGTCGCACTCAGTCTCTCTTTCTTTCCTCCTTTATGCAGGCTTCAGAGCTGCGTGCACAGTTGTGGCTCTCTCTTTGTTTCTATACAGGGCTAAAGAGTCATGTCACTGACACCCACCCGCCAGGGGCACCCCATTCTTCTGGGATTTGGGGCCAAGTCGGCGAACCGCGGATCTGAGCCTGCAACAGTCAGCAACACAACACCAAACTAAGGATAACTAAGGTACCGCCTTGGGGCCAGAAGCTGTTCAAGCAAGCGGGCTCTCCCCCCAAAGAGTATAAGCGTTGCTTCTGCTCCCGCACAAAGCCAAAACCATGTTCAAGACGACCCAGCTGCAGCCTGTTTCCCCTTTTCTCTCTCGTGCCCTCTCTTTCTTGTTCTTTGTCCTTCTAAGTCTCCCTCTCTCTCTCCCGCTCTCTCAATGGCTACGAGGACTGCTTTGGCAGCCCGCGTGAACGATCGCAAGCAGCCCTCATGCGATCTTCAGTAGGGGCTGGTGGAAGCCTGGGAGCGCGACTGCTCCCGTCTCCAGTCAGTCAAACTCTGTAAGTTCAGAACATGGGTTTCAGAGTGCAGGACAATGGGGTCTTGGCGCATGGTCACAGTGAGGATTTCCATTGTAGCTCCCAGCTGGCTCCATACCGGCCCGCTGCGGTGCAACCATAACTTGTAAACATATACGTACATTTGTATATGTCTACATTTACATGACTGTGTGTGTATGTGCATCTATATACATATATATAACGAGAGAGAGAGAGAGAGAGAGAGAGAGAGAGAGAGAGAGAGAGAGAGAGAGAGAGAGAGAGAGAGAGAGAGAGAGAGAGAGAGAGAGCGACAGAGAGAGAGAGAGAGAGAGAGAGAGAGAGACGGATCTTTCGCTCCTCTCTCTCCGTCCTCAACCCGTCTCTTTCCTACGTGCCTCTGGGCTTTCTGAAGTTGTGCCCCAGCAGCCGATGCAAACTTAAGTCGGTGTCACATAACCGCCAAAAGAAAATCCGAAACCTCCGAGACAGAAATCCTAACACTATCCTAAATGTCCTTAACCACGGACCACGGATGCCATCTCAGGGGCACTGTCCGGAAGGATGGCCTTGGTCTGCTCGCCAAACCTCGGTTACGGGTGAACAGCGGAACCAGTAAAGCCAAAGGGTCGTCATCTGCCCACCTGCGGGCCTCGCGAATTTTAACAGAGGTACATTCAATTGAAGACATGCCGGGATTGCTCATAAATGGCATGCTCCCAGTTTGTGTTTTTGAAAATCATTTTAGTAGTGCCTATACCCGGCTATGTCGCACAGGTGTCGAACTAACCTGTTGCACAAGTCTACAAGTGTCTGGAGTATGGGACTCCACATTGGCACCAAAACCGTGCAGTTTCTTAAATAAAGGTGCATGGCCTGTAGGCACAAGGTCCCTGCAGAGGTTGCTATCCACTTCAAAATCCACCGAAAGTGTCAATGCAATGTGGCCTCTTGTTTGGCAGGGAGGCTTCAGATCTTCGCAGTGTTAGGTGTTGGGCGCGTCTCTGGGCACAAGCAGCTTGTAGGGCTTTGGAGTACAGCGCATGCAGTGCACGGAATGACATGCCGCGAGCGTGCTAGCTCGATCATGCAACCTTTCGCACCCCACCCCGCGCAGATCTTTGGGGTGGCGGGTAGTCGGACGCATCCGGCATTTGAAGACCAGCGCGAATAAAGACTTGCCCGCCGCCCTCCGAGTCTCAGCACAGAAAGTTGTCTTTCAGTGCGAGAGCGTGTCCGTGACCGGCTCGAG
Organism: Symbiodinium sp. CCMP2592; assembly: GCA_905221615.1. Classification (NCBI taxonomy): domain Eukaryota; class Dinophyceae; order Suessiales; family Symbiodiniaceae; genus Symbiodinium; species Symbiodinium sp. CCMP2592. Next base: position 302,986 of record CAJNDT010005863.1, read on the forward strand.
CGGATTTCAAGTCAGCGTACTTCCGAGAAGCCAAACTGAAGGAAACGATTTGCGACGCTTCGGCTCTCAGTGCATTCCGCTTGGCTGGTTTGCTGCATTGCTGCTTAGAGCTCACGCCAGAGTGGGAACTGGACGCCTAAACAATCGACTTCACAATCAAAATACCCTCTCGAAATGCCGAGAGCCACAGACCCTGCAAGTGAGGCAGCTCTGAAAGCACCGAACTCGAAACTTGAAGCTTGAGACGGAAGGCTGAACCTCGCCAGGCAATCCTTTCTGCATCATACGCGCTGCTGAGTTGATCCTCGGTTGCTCCGTCGCTCTTCCTGTGGTCTTATCTCTGCCATCTTTCTCTTCTTCCACGCGGCCAAGGGAGAACAAGTCCTTGCCCTCCGCGCGCGTTACCGCGCACTGGGATGTTGGGCTGAACGACACAACGGACTAACTCAGTCTCAGACACCGGCACCCCCACGGAAACCTGCTAAACCTATAACCCCCAACCCCATCTCTCTCTTTCTTTCTGCCGGGCATCAGGGTCGCGGTGCGACCCACAGACCCTCGGCCCGCCCGACCGCTCCTTGCACCTATCTCTCTCTCTCTCTCTCTCTCTTTCTCTCTCTTTCTCTCTCTTTGGCCCTCTATGAAATCACAGGTCCGGATGTACTTGTCAGCCGTCGGTTCCCGCTGCGTCGCCATAATGGAGTAGTTGTGAAAAACATATTCCAGTCTCTGTCTGGGTTGCCATCAAGGTGCCATGATGTTGACAAGTGACACTTGCCTACAAAAGATTTTGGTTTTGCTTGCGTTCGACCCCTGCACCCCACAAGAGCCTCCGAGCCCGGGCAAGATAGCCACTTCATACCGAAATTCGTATCCCCGAAGAGCCGGTAGCGAGGCAGCTTACTGCCGACCACGCCCGCCACAATGGGGCCTTCCAGAGCGGATCTGACCGGGAGTTGAGGATTTGGGGCGTTGGTCTGTGCTGGCCGTTTTGCCCATGAGAGCCCCAACAGAAAGATGCCTGTGTGGATGCCCATCTTGAACGACATGCCGTCCGGAATCTCCATGAACCTGGCATTTCTTCACACGGCAGGCTGAGTTCGCGGCTACTCTTTTAACATAGAACGGTCGAAACTTGGACAGAGTGTTAAAACTCCCATCCTTGCGCAAGGCAAGCTGACAGCCCGAGCAGCAAGATGTCCAGTGACATGTCAATGAGCTTGTGCACATTCCTTGGCACTGCGGTAAGAGCCATTTATTGAAATGGTCCCCTCACCACAAGATTCGTCGTAGCGGTTTTGGCGAATGCCATTTTAGCAGAAGGGGCTTTCTAAGCTTGCGCTACTGAGCTTCGGGGTTTACGGCGGACGGCAGCGCCACCAAAAGACACTAGTACTGTGGACAGTGCTACTTCAGCTCAAGAACTATGTGCGGAATGATCGCACCTGCTCGCGATGCCCACGCCGAGCACCGACTCTTCCCCGGTTTGAATTGCAGGACATTCCCCAGGTTTGGCAGAAGCCGTGCTTCTACCTGGTGTGGAACCCGTCAGCTTTCGATCCGCGAGCGAAACAGCCGAGCATGCTTTGAGCAACCGATGCTGCTGTTGTCATGACACGAAATAGTCTGCAAGATCAAGCCATGAGCTATGTATCCTTTGCAACATTTGTTGTTGCAGACCGAATGGCTCGGTGCTACTTCGGCAACCGTCCCGCGGCTCCACACCTGGACTCGCTGCAGGTGGCTTGTGCATACGTGCTGCGGTGAATCTATCTGTCTGTCGTTCCTGAATTCTTTCTGTCGTAGGCTGCCGAAAACATTCTGGGAAAACTCCAGGTGATGCAGGATCGAGAGCAGGACTGGGGGCACAGAGTCCCAAAACTAACGGAAAAGCAGCGGTCAAAGCCTGCCCCTTCTGTTCAAGACGGGTGTGTCACATAAGACTGTAGAAAGCCCTCGAGAGCCCATCTCGAAGTCTGTCCTCTCCCACGGAGAGCAAACTTTGAATGATAAGCCCTCAGCCTTGACTGGTCGAGATTGCGCATATTCGGGCCCACGAAGTCTTGAGGCAACGCCGGAATCGGAACCAACCCCCACCTCCGTCGGGAGGCTGACAAGCCCTTCCGAACCTTAAAACTGGCAAGGCCCGCCGACTGCGCAAACATACTCCTCGGCAACCGTTTCGATCTTGGTCACACCACGCTTTGCGCAGAACCAATCGAAATGGTTGTAGTACCTGGGGAAGATTTTGGCTTCGAGAATGTTTTGGCTTGACTTGGAGCTTTCGATATTGAACCTTCGGAGACCGGGGCCGCAATGCTGAGGCCTAACTTCAAACGACACTTTCGGAGGCCACATCCCCGAAGCCTGCAGGCGAGAAAAACACCCTCATCCCTACTGCGAGGGCCACGGCCATGGCAATGGCTCAGCTCCGGGGCACATGTTCAAGTAGTCCAGTAGCTCCGGGGGGGTGGTTCGCTGAACCTGGGGAAATTGGACTTTCACGCCTTGGGTCGTCGTTGTGGGCACCGACGGTAAGACTCGCGGCATTCGGAGATTTGGGTGGTGGGGTTGTTATTCGGGCCCGATTTGTCGAGGGTGTCGGGAATATAAACTTTGTTTGCGGCACTTGCAGGATCCGAGGACCCACTTGGCAGGTACCGAGGTATGTCAACGTTAAGCCTCAATCGGGCCCGTGGTCTTGTATGTGCAGATCCTACGGTACTTTACCCACCGATCTGACAGTGCTGCAGGCAGTGTTGCATGTAGTAGGCTTGAATGAGTGTGGCGGGAGTGCCGCATGTCGTTTTCACACGAAACCCATGCAACGGCTTGGTCTTGGGGGCGTGGCCTAATGTCAACAGGTACATAGAATTAGAGTCCAATGCAAGCGACGGCCTGGTCTTGCAGCACTTTGGTTGCAGTGCTGTCCTTCTAGGACAACTCGCCAGAGCATGCCGAAAAGCTAGGTGACACGAGTCACGATCCCCACACACACACACACACACACACACACACACACACACACTCGACACACATACATTGCCAACTAGGTGGCCACTGACTCGAAGTCGTGGAAGGCAATGAAAAGCACGCTGGCACCTTTCTGTCCGAAAGCCCTGGACACAGATCAAATCTAATCGTCGTGGATCCGATCCATTCTTGTCTTGGAAAAAATCCCGTGTCACAAAACACTGCTCCGTAAACGCCTCACTGTGTCTACTGGTAACCCCCGGGTAGGGAACCCATCAAGACCCTGGTTGGCGCGCGATTCGAGCTCAGCAGATGGCGCAGCCCTTTAAATCTGAGCAACTGCGTGAGGCCTTCCCAGGCTTCTTACTCACCCCACGACACTAAGGACTACGCCCCATCTTCTCCAGCATCCAGCACATGGTGCAGGACTTGCAGGTACGGACAGAAGGTGACAAACAGTACAAAAAGAAGCTGCCTGCCTTCGTAGTGGTAAGAGTGGGTCTCACCTAGTGCCGAGGTGCCACAACTGTTATGGACTGGCAGTCAAGTTGAATCAAAGCTGAAACCATGGTAGCTGGTGAACATGACGAGCAATACTTAATACGTCACAGCTGGAGCTCACCTTACCCAAGAACCCCCGTCCGAACAGGACAGTAGCTCCCCTTCGCTATCTGTGCTACATCGCCCCCCGGCCAGCGACGCTAGGAGTGGTTGTCAAGCAGTGTTGCTTTGCTGACTTTGCTTGATCTGCACCCTGTGGAGGACTTTGAAACCCAGCTTCGGACAGGCTGTGTGTAGCTTCTTTTCCACTGCTTGGACGTTGAGGATCTGCGAAAGGATTCTCCTCCATGACAGTTCTACGTCGCAGCTGGAGATCCTCAAATCAGATCCCACCTGGATACTTCAGCATAGGGAGGATCACAAAGGACGGCACCATGAACTCCAAGATCTGAAACATGCTCCGGCTGACCTTTGGAAGAAGTTGACGGGTCGAGTGGCTGAGAATGGTTGACAATGTTTGACTAGTGCTGTCCGATTATTGGATGCTGGGTTGTGCTTTGCGGGGGACGGGTGGTTCACAAGGGGCAAGGAAAGCCTGGATCTGAACCTAGAAACCCGGCAAAAATGCCCACATCAAGAGCTTGCAACTTTACTCTGGCATGTCAAGAAGGGCAGTGAATGTCGTCTCCTTGGAGCCCTGCATGGCAAGAAGATGCTACAATAGCTGCCGTCAACTTGACGAAGCCTTCGGGCTCCGCTCAACACTTGAAGGCCCGGTGACGTCCCGGGATTTCAGGACTGTCAGGAACAGCGAGCGCAGCTGCTCCTGTCACTGTCGTTACTGCTTCTGCTTGGTCTATATAAGCTTGCAGCAAAGGGCAGAGCTTTGTCAGCCGTTCACGAGTACTGCAGCAAGGCAGAGGGATTGAACTTGTACCTTCGTTTTGCATTCTCAGGTGAGCCACTACTACGGCGGGAAACCCTGCTTTCGATGGCCCACATCTTCGGTGATCCTTTTAGCTGGTTCGAATCTCTCATTATGTCAACACCACCTAGGAAAGCCTGAACGCAGCGATTTTCTTAGCCGTGTGTCCGACACCTAGACGAAAGACAGAAATACCTGCCAAACTACCGACGTCTGCAAACCTGAATAGTAAAGGACATCCCTGCGCAGGAGTATAAACTTGCGTGAGTCGTACATACGGATATCTAGCATTATTAAATGCCGCTGCATCGTACATAGCTGCGGTAACGCACGTAGTGGTGTTGCACCCAGCGCGCCTCCATCGTTCTTTTCTTGCGGTTGGCCACCATCTGAACCTTGCTTAGTCATAGTTCCGGTCGTAGGGCGGTTTGGCACTGCATACGGCTTGTTGGTCTCAAGACTTGTGTCACCTTGCATTTGAGGGGGTTCGACCCACGCATCAGCGCGCGGGAGCTGGTGTTCATGAGCATCCCGCGCTTTCTCGGAAAGGCAGAGGCTTTCTACGAAGAATATGCTTCAGCAATTGCATCGGAAACAAGAGAAGTAATTTGACATGCATCCTCGACAAGCACGCACACACAAGCGGAAACACATACTGGAGCCAAGCCTGTGATCACGCTCAAGCCATCTTCAGACAAAAGATTGTAAACAAGTTCAGCTGTCGCGACCCGCAGCCGCCGAGCCGGGATCGCAAGATGCAGTATAAACAGCTCAACAATCGGCTCGCTCAAGCACACGCACACCCTGAGCCTGAAACCTCACTCAAAAACAAATTTGCGACCACCTCCAGGAAATTACCGAAAGAGTAAAGTCAAGTCATCGCCCCTACAAGCCCTGCAAGCCCCAAGCTCTGTACCGCAAACCGCGACACACCCTCACCCTGGCACAAGAGCCTACGAGAAACAAGAAAGGTCTCAACTGCATTTAGGCAGCTTTAGGCAGCTGCAGCATGGTCCCAACCGAAAAAAAATACATCGCCCGAAAGCCTGCTCCGATCGAAGATATTAATAAGGCTAGTCGCTAATGCCAAGAGCACGAAGCGGACGAAGAACTCGTTCTTCGCCTGTAATTTTGTCAGGTCTTGGGAAATGGGAAAAGTCCGCAAAACTGTGGCCTAGCAGCCTGCTGTAGTTTTCTTGAGGTGGAATCGTTCTTCGTTTTTGTTCCACTTGTTTGCTCTTTTTGTGGGGGGGGGGGCCTGTGGCTGTGAGCAGTGCTCACGCGCGATCTTGATTTTCAATGCGCAAACTTCCAGGTTACTACACGAAAGAAAGCAGTGAACAGTGTAAGCTGCAGGAGTAGAGAGCTTTGCATGCACAAAACATTCAGCGACACAGGGTCACAACTGTGTTTCGGGTGTTCTGGAAGTTGCTGTAGGTTTACACGAATGTACGGGGTGTGAGTCGCAAGCTGTCGTTGTCGCTGCTAGGTCTTCCTCACCGTTTACACTCTCGCAACTCGGACTCGCCAGACGAGGTCTCTGTGTTCGGGTGCACAACTAACTCAGACTACTCCACTTCACGCTCAGTGCGTCACTACGCCGTTTCGGCGCTCACACGAGTTTGGGGTTTTGGGCTTAGGGAAGCAGTAGTAATAGCCATCGTCGTAGTAGTCGTAGTAGTAGTAGTCGTCGTCGTGGTGGTGGTGGTGGTAGTAGTAGTAGTAGTAGTAGTAGTAGTAGTAGTAGTAGTAGTAGTGCATGTATGTTTGCATACATGCATGTATGTATGTATGCATGTGCGTACCTATGTATGCGCCTATGAAAAACAAAGTAGTGGAAAAAGCACACCATCCGTGTGCATGGTGCTGGACTTTAGGGCATCGAGGCTTTGGCGTCGAATGTTGGGCGCCAGTTCGATTCACGGTCATAGTCGGGAATCAAGCGCGGAAATCCTGAAGGCTCGATCTATGGACTTGAGCGATGAGGGTCCATGCGTGTTTTTGAGGCTGCAGCTGTCTGCTGGGTAATGTCCTGTGGGTTCTTGGCCTTCAGGCTTCGAGCAGCAGGGGGCTGGCGGGTCCGGGCTTCAGGATGTTTCTGCCCAGGCGCGCTGGACAGGTAGTTGTCATCTTCGGCCACGAAGATCCTCTGGCAGGCAGGATCTTGAGGAGGCTGAAACTCTTGCTCGGTTGAAGCTCAGAACCCTCAGAAGCCCCTCCGCTTTTCAGCAGTTTGGCAGGTATCCGCACACGCTGCAGCTCTGCCTCTCTGGAATCCTTTGGGAGTTGTTACGGGCTGCTACGTCCATTAATCGTTCGACTCAGTTGTGTTTGCCTTAAAGCTGCAGTTACCAGTGAGTCACGATGGCGCCGACCGGCAACTCGTTTTGCAGTGCCCCAAACCCCAAGCTCTGAAGCTAGAACTGCAGATTGACCCCACACCGTTCAGATCAGGCCAAGCCAGGGGGCGCAGCGACCAGAGCTGCAAGAAAGACCCAGCCCCACATGTAGACGCAGTAGCCTTGCATGGTTTTGGGTGGATCCAACAAGCTTGTGAATGACGGGTGCACGTGCACCAACCAGATCTAAATCTGGCAGCAGCCCCAGGAGTCCTATGCAGCAGTCCGAATTCCAAGGTTCGACCCGATGCCGAACAATGAAGGCTTACATCCCGTAGACTTGCAGGTGCGAGACGATACTCCGGAAGGATCAATACCTGGCGGCAGCAAGTGCAGCTCCCTCACATTCGTGGACTTTGACAGAGTTGTCGGACAGGGCTACTTCTTGCTGCGGCAGGAAGAGGGCTTGATGCACTGACCGCTGAAACGCCGACGGTGGCCCCAATCCAAGCCCTGAAATCCCAACCCAAAGCCTGGGCCATGACGCTGAACATCTGTCTTTGGAACCGGTAATACTCCAGGAGCTCGCAGGTGTGCTCTCCTTTGGCTTGGGGCTCCATGCTTGGCGTGTCGGTTGAGAAACTACAGGGAATGTGCATCCTCCCCACATAGAAACCTGCAAAAGAAATCTGACGAAGCAGACCTGCACGGCGAAACAGTGCTGTTCTACTATCTGAAGCGCGCAGCGCAGCTCTTTCTGCCTACAGACGACAACCACGACCACGACCACGGGCGGAGGTGGTGGTACGTACTAGCACCAGGACGTAGGACCCTGTAGGGCAAGTGGCAGATCCGTGCAGCGAAACAATTGACTAGCCCCGTCTCGCAGCCGAGTATCGTGGGGCATAGCAATGCAAGGCGAACCTAATGGCAAGAACTTCGCGATTTTGTGCTCTGTGCAGATTACCTTAGCCCTAACCCGATAGCCTAAACCAGTGTCCGCAGGACGTGACGTGTTCCTTTGCCGGCCTTCGGTCGGTGCATGCTATGTGCAGCAACGGAAAACTCGCCACCAGGCGGTCGGCGTAAGCGAGGATCCTTAGCTCCCAAGCTTGTCTTCAAGGCTTCAGCACTCACGACTAGGACAAGCCGGACGATGACAAATCTGCGGTATTTAATTTTTGTTTAAGAGAAAAAGATACTTAAGCAGCCACGGGTCACAAGGGCTAAGTGAAGCTTCATGTTGCGCCACCGCAGATTCAGAATAGGCAGCGGGACAAGAAGGCAAATGGCAAGGATGTTGTAGGCGAGCGTCGCCCGAAGCCTTATTCCACACAACTATCCTTCGCAGCTGTCATCGTCTTGCTGGCTCTCCGTTGCTATCATGTCTCGTTAAGCTGGTCCAGACAGTTTGTTCCAGCATCCAAACTACAGCATATCCGCTGTCCCCTTGCTGATGCCAGCAACGAGACGACGAAACCACGCCTTGTGTAGAACCATAGGGCGACCGATGAGAATGATGCCGGGCTTCAAGGTGGTTACGTTTCAGCGGAGTTGGGGGTTGCCATCAACACTCGCAACTGCCGTCACAACATGCACCCCGCTGCTGGCCACCCCAATCTTAAAAAGAAGAATGTCACTGAATGCAACAGCAAGCTCTTGACATGTAGGTGTGGTAGCAGGGACCAGAAAGCCAGCCCTACTGGTAGTTGTAGGATAACTGCGACGATGGAAAAGAACACGAGCCGGAATGCCGAACAAAGAGCCAAAAAGTTGCTTCAATCATGCTACGTGGTACAACAAATGATGAATGGCCGTGTTCACTCGCTTGACTTCGAGCACAACGTAGCAGAATATCTTTAATACGATCACTCCACCATCATTATAGTCGTTGTCATAACAGAACCAGGAGCCACCAATACTCGCCCATCGCCTCGTACCCGCACGGGTTAATGGCGATCTCGGTGAGCAGGCATGCATAGCTGAAGGCTGGTATGGAACGTTTGTATCTTCCCACGTTCCGATGTCACAGAAGGTGCACACCAGAATTATCAAGAGAAAAACACTTCGTAGGTGGCGTTGTGGCAGTGGTGAACTCCAAAGCTTTCACGGTTGAGGGGTCGGAGCTGAGTGTTCGGGGGCAGCTTGACGGTATCTTCGGTGCAGAAGACTGTTCCCACGTGCCACGACCCATTAAGTTGTGCGAACCGTGCAAAGCACGTGGCCGACTTCTCAAAGGAAGCCACTAACATGAACCTCGGCTTTTCCCCAAACAGTGCGGTACACATACAGGCTCCAACGGTAAGAGCAGAAAACTTAGTCAAGGCGGCCACGAGGCGCGCCGGCGCGCGCGCGGGCGCTCGACGGGAGGTGCGAGGCATAGTGGGCAACATCCCATTATTTAATTATTTACACAGGATCCGTCAGACACTGTCCCTGCAAAGGAAGGCAACATTGTAAACTCTCTTGGACAGCATGTTGGTCGCGGCGGACAGGCGGTCGTTCGGTGGTGGTGGCGGCTGCGGCTTCCTGGGGTCTCCTGTTGATCTCCTGGAGGTTGTGGTCTCTTATGGTCTCCTGCGCGGTCGTGGTCTTGGTCGTCGCCGTCATCGTCGTCGTCGTCGTGGACGTGGTCGTGGTCCTCGTGGTCGTCGTCATCGCCGCGGTGCTCTATCACTGCTTGGGGATCGACGCCGGCATAAGCCGGCATAGTAACAGCTGATCTTGGGGCTTTGAAGGCATTGCTGACGAAGGACAGAGAGTGCAAGAACATGCAAACGAAGATTCAACCAGAAATGGAGCTGTTCGAAGAACACCATGCCCCCGCACCATGCTCATGCCTCGAACGACTCAGCATGTCAAAGGATTCAGAGATTGCAGGTTCTCCATATGACATATGCATCCAAAGATCTTGGTACAGTGTCTCGCCTCGGAGGATCACCTGTCTGAGAAAGGTCGCACGGCATGCTACGGTGCAGCTTCAGTGCTCGAGTGTGTCGACTCAGCTACGGTCACACAGACTGTCATGAGAAGATTGTCTTCAGTCTATAGACCGCACTCCAGAAATAGCTTGAAGAACTACGCCTGTCGCAACTGTCCAACACTGTAAACCTCACCTAGAGCCCGTCAGTGATGCTTGAGGACATTCTAAAGCCTTACCGCAACGCAAGTCTGCGGCAGCATGCGTCAGTGAAGACCGATCAGGAGTAGTAGCAGTGATGTAGTAGTTGTTGTAGTTGTAGTTATAGTAGTGGTAGTAGTGGTAGGAGTGGTAGTGGTGGTAGTGGTGGTAGTAGTGGTAGCAGTAGTAGTGGAAGTCGCGGCAGTAGAAGTAGTGGAGTAGAAGAAGAAGGAGAATTCGCGGTGGCAGTAGCAGTAGTAGTAGTAGTAGTAGTAGTAGTAGTAGTAGGAGTAGCAGCAGTAGCAGGCGCAGTCGCAGTCGCAGTCGCAGTCGCCGTCGCAGTCGCAGTCGCAGTCGCAGTCGCAGTCGCAGTCGCAGTCGCAGTCGCAGTCGCAGTCGCAGTCGCAGTAGTAGTAGTAGTAGTAGTAGTAGTAGTAGTAGTAGTAGTAGTAGTAGTAGTAGTAGCAGCAGCAGTCGCAGTCGCAGTCGCAGTCGCAGTCGCAGTCGCAGTCGCAGTCGCAGTCGCAGTCGCAGTCGCAGTCGCAGTCGCAGTCGTAGTAGAAGTAGTGGTGGTAGTAGTTGTTGTTGTTGTTGTAACTGCAACTACTGCAACTACTCCTACTACTACTCCTTCCTCCTCCTACTACTTCTACTACTACTTCTACTTCTTCTACTCCTACTTCTTCTACCACTACTACCGCTACTAGTGCTACATCGACATCATCAGGAATAGCACACACACAATACATAATACATCATCAATGTCAACCTCACCACCGCCTCTTGCTCTTTTGCATCAAAGTGCTCCCGAAAGCCACGACGTCAGAAGAAGTTGTTTGTATTTCTACACCACTGCGGGCGTAACTTCGGAGTTTCGGTGCAAAGCGGCCTCACAGAGGCCCAAGAAGAGGCTCGCAAGCACCTGGGAAGAATGGAAGCTTTAAAGAATGGAGGGTTTCGGACATGGATTTTCAGCGAGTTGCTGTCTTACATTGTACAGGCCATGTTTCGCAAAGCACCAAGGGTTCTGCTGAGAGGTCAGCCGTTCAACATGTCGAGCTGGAGGGCTCTTTGACACCGACACCAAGCCAGAGAGGTCTTTTGGTTTGCTGTTTGAGAACGGCACTCCCTGAGTTGGCATTTTCGAGCATGTGTGCGGCTCATCTTCCAAACCGCCAGGCCGCCAGGCCCGGAGCCTGGCAAAGCCTTATGCCATGAGCCTTTAACCCGCTCGAGCGAGACTGAACACTCAGACTCAGACCAAAACCGCGTGCCTTTGAACCCAGACACGCCTTACGCCAAACTGGGGAACCCTGTGCTCCAACCCGAGACCGTCCGAGACGCCACTTGATCGCAGCAGCCCTCTTCCCGCCACTTTCTCTCTACCTCAGGCGAGACGAACTCCAGGTACGAGTGCTCCGTAACGTCGTGGGCCTGGCTCGAAGACGGATGCTCGACATAACTTGATGCACCTGCAAATCACAAGCCTCATCGCTGCAAACTCATTCCAAACCGTGAACAAAAACATGGAACCTAAACAGCCGCCCTTGCCTTGTTACTTGGCTTGAGGACTAGCCAGATCCGCTCGACCCCTTTTTGCAACAGGCGGTCCCTTTTTTGCAACTGGCTTGCAGGCCCCTAAACCCCAAACCCAAAACGCTCTCCCCTTCTTTCGACCCGGACTGATCATAAGAAACATAGCAGGAACGATGGCAAGGCTCCCGATCATCCGCGCTCCTATATCTGTCCACCTCGGTTCCTCACTTTGCCCTCCAAGCGGCTGTCGGAAGTTCTAAACCTCGCCGTCGGACATATTCCTTCCGGCCAACAAGGCTGTACTGGATGCGAGGAACCCCCCAACAAAAAGATGTCGTATAGCAGGACGCGGGAACTATTATTTTGAGGCATTGGCCAGGTTCTTTTCCTTGCCGGCTAGACTTTCGGATCACGAAGACAGCATCAAAAGCCAAAACCGCAGGAGACACCATAGACGACGTGCACGCCCCGTGAATTTGTAGGATTCATGTCGACTTGCTCTCCTAGCACCTGGTCCGGACCTGTTCCGAACTCTCCGACTCCCAAACGGATCAGTTGCGGTCAGAAACCTGGCCCCGAAGCTTTCTTGCAGAGCCCTGAACCGCAAAGCCTCCGAAACTATAGCCGAACTCAATTTTCAAAGTCCCCACTTTCCTCGATGCTTGCATTGATGCTGTCACGCTGGGCCAGGAGGCCTCTCAATTCCTCCGCGATCTTTGGTCAGGTTGTAAGGGTCTGTGGGCGTGCTTTCGAGGCCTAGGTTTGAGGGCTGAGGCGCTTAGACGAGGCTTCGAACGATGCGTTGATGCAGCATGCGAGCGCTCAAATACCTCCCGGCCTCTGTTTTTAAGTAATGGACTTGGGAATGCCAGCAAACATGACGATTGCGTGTGGTTTCGTGGCCTCCGGGATTGCTATTTTTGTGATTTTCATCAGGCGGTCAGGGGGTTTCGGGTTTCATGGCAGCGTTCCGTGGAAGTGTTGAGGTTTTCCGGGACTCCGCCTGGTTACAGTTCAGAGATGCCAAGCTGGCGACCGAAGGTCTCAAGAAAGAAGAAAGACTGGGCCCCGGGCAGGAAATGCTAAAATTTCAGTCGGGAGCCTTCTCGAGCAGGAGAAAAAAACATGGTGAGCAAGCCATGTGACACCCCATCCCCTGCAGGAGGTCCCGGTCTGCAGTGGTTCGACGGGAAGTGACTCCTCAGCCGCAGGTGCTGTGGGTTTCGCCGTTCTGCACGAAGAAAGAGAAAGTTGTGGAAAACCAAACACACAAACACAAACCTGCTGAAATAGCAGCCCAGTTCTGTTCGGTGGACGGTCGAAAATCAAACGAAGCTAAGCATCTGCAGCATTCAAACTCGCTGCCAGTCCCGTCACTCGTGGAACAAGACCACGACTCGCTGCCATCGTTGTCAGAGCCAGAAGCGGAAGCCACAGAAGCAGAGACCGCAGAAGGCTGGATGATGGAAAGAACGCCAAACCTCGCGGGTGATAAGAACTTTGCTTCACCCAATGTGGCTTAAGACTTGTACTGGTTGCCATGACACCAGAAACCGGCGCATCCTTCGAATGTGCCCCGAGTTGCCAACTCGACTCCCCACATGTACCCCCTCTGTGTGATGGTTGGGTGGACGTTCTGGCTAACACCAAAGCAGGGTCTGCCGCGAAAATCAAAGTAAGGCCCCAAACCAAACCAAGAAGCAGGTCCGGCTTGGAGCCGTGCATGGGCACCCGAGCTGCGCCGTTCGCGTGCATGCAGAAGACTTCCGAATATTTGAAGCCCCGGTTCGTGGTAAACTCTGGAGTCCCGGCTGTGGACGGGTCGTGGCCTTGCAGTGCCTTGCACTCTTAAGGCCTAGTTTTGTGCCGGGCTGATGCTGCTGAGGGTGTTTTGGGCTGAGGGCATGAGTAGGGCGTTCATATTCGGCTTCCAGGGCGGCTTCGGCGCACAGGGTTTAGCTTACGGTTGGTTTTGCTTCACTATAGAATTTATTTCAGACAGCTGGTCAAAGGAATCAGCAGCGGCAGGGAAGACTAGTGGGACACATGTCTGAAGAAGGAACGGCCTCACATTCTGCCATCTTCAAAGCAACAGGCTACCGGAACTTACAATAACTGGTTTCGCACTTGCTACCGACTGACGTGAAAAGTGCAGGGGTTAAGGTGACCAATTCGGTAGGTTCCACGGGTTGGAGAGAGTGTGTGCACTTGACGGGCTTGAGGTCAAGAGACGCATGCTTCACTCCCGAAGCACATGCAAACCCTGCGTTTCGGCATCTTTTTCCATCGCTGCCGCGAGAGGTGAGCCCACAACGAGGCCTGTGAAAATCCCTCGTCGGCATCACTAGCGTCAAAGAAGGCATGGAGGGAAAGGCTCTGGGCTGAAGGGATCCAGTCACGCTACATATTCCGCGCGTTGGTAGAGAGTCTCCTGAAACATGTTGCTTCAATCTATCTGTCTGTACCGGCTTACCTGGTGCCCGCCGCTGAATAGCAAAAGACATCAGGTGCTGGGTGCGGGAGGCCTCAAGCTATTTCTCGAAGCAGTCGCCTGAGGCCTGAGCAGCTGAGGAGGGAATCAGTTTGCACCATGCGTTGTCACTGTCACCGCCAACGTCTATCTACTTTGACGCTTCTCCGACCCTCGGCCGAACTGGTTCGAACCTCACGGATGACACGAGTGGGAAAACGGTGTCTCACTCTTGGGCTCACGGCTTGCGGCCCATGGACTTATCATTTGTGTGCTCGCTGTGCGCCTTCCCTGTCTCATTTACCCGTGGCAGGTTGCCTGTCAGATGAGCCCAGCCGACCGACCCACAAGCTACATACACGGAATTCCAGAACAGACAATCAGAACTCCAAACTGGCAAAACATGCAGCGAGCACAAGCCACAGGCCACCGCTGTAGAGATGTGATAGAGTCCTAATGCACACCCTTGCATACCCTTCCAGGAAAGCTAAGGGCTTCACACAAACTGTCTTGGCTACTGAAGGGTTCTCAACGCACGAAGAGTTGAGGCGTCGGCGAGTGCAGAACAGGAGCGCATCACCTTTTCTTCTTGCCTCCACTGGGCCCACTGAGCCGAAACTTTCACTTAGAGGCTACGACGCGACCTCGCTGCTACATGGCCTGGGCCACCCGAAGAAATCCTGCAACTGACTCACTCACTCACTCATAACTAGCCCGGAGAAGACGGAGAAGAAGCTCCAATCAAGATCTCACATCCCGACACGAACGCCGGGAATCTGCCGGAGACTGCGAAAGCCTCAGGCCCCAAGCCCTGAAGCCATGCAATGCTTGTTCAAACCCCTGGGATGGTAGAAAGCTCAGAGCTTACCTCAGGTGACGGGCCATCCATCGGATCTTGCTCAGTGTGAAGCTCGCACTGTGAACTTCCGGGTTGGGGCTTCACCCGTTGCCGGAGATTTGGGTGTTCGCTCTCGTTGCATGAGATTTAAGCTTTTGGATCTCTGGGCCTTGTAGCGATTTCGAAGTTTCAGTGTCCATGGTGTTTGGCAACACCACATGCGACACGCTCCTTCTCAAATGTTCCAAGCTGGCCTTAAATCCAAGCTCCATGTCCGAAAGTCTCCACATCCAGAACCCGAAAAACATCTCCGGATGCTCCTCCGGCCTCCACTGTCGGTCTGGCCGCGGCTCCGTAAAACTACCTACGGAAGTTCAGGTTTTTCGGGCCGGGCCGAAGGGGGAGCATCAAAAGCAAGGTCAGAGCTGCAGGGTCCAAGCTGCTCAAGTCCGAATTGCAGGGTGCAGCATGGCTTCCGGAGATGTTGGTGAGTCAACAAAAGCAACAGAAACATTGAGCATAGCTGCATAGCTTCGAGACACTTGCTGAAGGAAAATCTTCTGAACTGTTTGAAGATACTTCCACAGGCCGGGGACGACATCCGTCCCAATACATATATAGATACATATACATCTATATATATATATGTATGTATATACATACATACATACATTCATTCATTCATTCATTCATTTCTTTCATTTCATTTCTTTCATTTCATTTCATTTCATTTTGCCATTCCTTCCTTCCTTCCTTCCTTCCTTCATTCATTCATTCATTTTTGGCTCCCACTTGGCTGATCCGAGGACCGCATTGCAGGTCATTCATTCATTAATTCATTCATTCCTTCGTTCGTTCGTTCATTCATTCATTCATTCATTCATTCATCCATCCATTCCATTCCATTCCATTCCATTCCATTCCATTCATTCATTCATTCATTTCTTTCATTTCATTTCTTTAATTTCATTTCATTTCATTTATTCCTTCCTTCCTTCCTTCCTTCCTTCATTCATTCATTCATTCATATTATATAGAAATATCATTCATTCACATATATATATATGTATATATATATATATAATATATATATATATATATACATACACATTTACATACGCATATGTATACATAACACTACAATGATGATACTAATACGAACACTTAAAAAGTAATACCAACACGAATACTCATACCAATACCGCCTTGTCTTCGCACCCGCGCAGACATGAATCTCAACAAGCAGCCAGCCCCTGCATTACACGCCACGCATTCTAAAAATCATGTAACATTACTTATAGCGTATGTAACCCGAACAAATTATGCAACCTAGGAGGTAGAGCCCTTACATCCATGGAGTAGGATCGGCCCAAACTTCAGGGGCTTTACTGTACCAAGTAAGCCCAAGGCCGCAAATCCTTGTGTGCCCACAGTTGCGTTGGTACTGTTGCGCCTGCTCGCAGCGGTAGCACAGGTCCTCTGGTCATGCAGGTGGTTCGAAGAATGGTTTGTAATTTCGCGCTCAGACCGCCGGCTCCTCCCACAATGGACATGTAGCTGCCTGAACGAGCCCTGCTTGTGTCAAGAACCTCGATGACTCTTATGAAAAGCAAACATCCTGACGAAGACATGCAAGAGTTCAAAACCCCCTCTCCTGGATCGCTTCGTAAACCTGTGCGTCGTCGCCGCGCAAAATCTGCTCTCCGAACTTTTGAAGCTCGGCCTTCCAGTGCGCAGCTAGCTGGATGTCATTTCTGTCGTGGGTGTACACAACTTGGGGACGCAAGTTGCACGAGTTTTGGACAGTTCCGGGAGGTTCAATCTACGGAACTATCGGGTCCGAAGGCCTGCTGGGATTTCAGCAGGCCTTCGGACTGCCGGCGATGAGTGATGAGTGATTGCGCTTCAATGTTTGAAGCCCTGGAACACCAAAACCCGGAAACTTGAATCCGCCAACCGAAAACCAATCTATCGAAAGCACGGGACAAGCCCAAACTCAAAGTGCGATGCTCCTTTGCAGCACTTACAGATCTGGCGCTTTAAGGGCTTCTTGCCTTTAGCAGCAGTACCCACGGCCATCATGGTGACAGGCCAAGCTGTTGTTGCTTCCAAGGGAAAGACGTGCAATCTGAGCTCCCACAGTCCGACCAGTGTGCTTACTCGGCTGGCCGTGGGCAGAGGATCCAGAGTGCAGAGCATAGGAGGCCCCGTGCCTTGGAGCCAACGGACGGGGGCAGGTGACCGAGACCGGCTTCCAGCCAATTGGCGAACTCCTGGTAGATGCGGGGGCGGGGCTCGAAGGGAGGACCCAATCTCGCTCTCGGCAGGTATGTAGCCTGAGCTCTGAAGTAAGTAAGTTTGTACAAAAAGAAAAAAAACTAGCACTTCATGCTGGTTCTGACTCCCGGATGCTCAACACCCTTGTCCCAGGCAAGTGTGGGAAAATTCTTCCAGCCCTGCACCCTGCGCTACCCCAGGCCTGGGGAAACGCAGATCGGACGCCCTCCAGGATAGAGGGGATGCAGTCTTGCACGTACTTTGTGGGAACCTCAACTCATGGAGCGAGGAGAAACCCTCGAAGCCGCGGCCTGTGCTTCCGGAAAACGCATTGTGTTTGGGGCACATTTCTCAGCCATGTCTCACTATATGACACGGCTGCTGGAAAGATCACGCCAAACTGGCTCAGGAGGGCACCACAGCGATGAGCTTGAACACGGCTTCGACGAAACCTGGTGCCACCTTCATTAACCCTTTGGAAAGAGTAGCGTTCCAAACAGCCGCCGAATCAACAACCTCTGCTAACTCCAACTCGGTTCCGCAGCTCAACTGCTGTTGAAAAGCCCGCAGCAAATCCCATCCTGTTCAATTACTGTGGTGCCGTGCCGCTGTGGGGTGGGGTGGGGTGGAGTGGGCTGGAAACTCCGAACAGCGCAAGTGCCTGCATGGCATGGGGCTGAAGCATCTGGCCGATGGAGGCCTTCTGCTCATCTACGAAGCGCCTGCAAAGTCTCCGTGGCGTGGGAACACCGCACATTGCACACGTTCCGTTCCCGAAAGCACGGACTATTTGCCGAATGTGCAGACCAGCAACCTGAAGCTCAAGCCGTGAAACCGTAAGACCACGAGCCGACATCCGAACCCTAGCCCCCGCCACACTAAAATCAGATCTGAGGGGGCAGTGATTCTGGGCACAAAGACATACTCGCATACTCTACCTGCTGCAGTTTTTTCAAGCCTGGGTCCTCACTGACATCCTTTTGTTTTTGAGGTTTAGCTGCGAGCTATCCCATCTTTGAAATAGGTTCGCAGCGTGATTCCTCGGTAGCAGTTTGTACGTTTGTTGCTCGCGACTGCACGTATAGGGTCTGTTCTCGGCAACTAGCGTGTGTAGGCTTGTGGAGAATTCACGTTGAAGAGACACCGCGCAAACATTGTCCAAGAGCGTCTGATATTTGTCGTCAATCACGACTCTCCCTCACATGTACGCCTTCAGGTATTATTCGAACATGCAAATATTGGTAGCGACAAAGCATAAACCTATACCCGAAACAAGCTGGCCTGCCGACTTTCTTGGTCTCTGCAATGTGCGAGAATACAGACTCGATGAAAGCGATGACGGCCTATTCGACATCCGGCTCCCCTCCGTACACGGTTACCAGAGCGTGGAGGCCGCACACATCATGAAGGACCACTAAGCCTCTCCGAGAATTGTGGAGGTGTAAGGAACAGAACAAACCCATTTGACTGCAGGGCCCACTCAGTTCAGAAGATTGACCCTCGAAGTGAATAAAGGAACAAAGCAAGAGAATGGCTAAACTTTGGGGGTCTAAGTTCGTGGCGCTGTCAGCATATGAACCTAGTACATCCTAGTACTACAGTCACACTGAGCCAGCGCATGTAAAGGCATGAATGATATGATTTAGCGATTTTGCTTTTGATCTATCGGAGCCATGCTTCTTGGCCTTGAATCCTCGAAGCGGCTTCCATTAAGAGCCTTATCACAAGCGCGACCTCGACGGCTTCCTTCTGCTGCACAAAGATCACGACACTCCTCAGTCAATAAAGTACTTATTAGTACAACCACAGATTACAAAGTTGCACGCTTCTCACTGATCTCAGTTTTTCGGGGGAAGCGGCTAGCTATGAGCAAACGAAGGGGTAGAGCAGGTCACCAGCTTAAAAGAGCGGCATGGCCGGCGCTGGACGCAATCTCACTTGCAGGATTGTAACCTTGTCTTGTCGAACCCGGTTCTGTTTGGAACGAGCTCAGACACGCATGTCTTCCCAACTTTGAAGCCGGCCGATTAGCCTCTGCAGAACTGCTACATTGCAGCCGGAAGTCCACAATCGGAGAGTCGGCAGAAGCGTCGGGGCCTCAGCTTCAAAGGATCTTGAATCTGCACAGGCCTATCGCTACGACGCACCGCGCAGACCTACAGGTCTGAGCCGGGCCTTTGAAGTCACAAGTCTTGGACTGCACATATCAGACAAAGCTCTTCGGGTCCGACCAGATTGAGACTCTCAACTGGTCATGCTTCAGATCCCGAGTAGTCCTGATGTTTCAGGGCAGGCCCTCCAACCTTTGGTCAACATGTGTGAAACCACAATCAGGCCAGAAGCCAAGCTGGACTCTGGTCACTCACCTGCCCAGACCATTCCCCAGAATCCTGGCTGAGGGCCCAGACATTTATAACAATTGTAGGCGCAAAGCGCAAGTACCTTCCATGCTTTGGCTTGCCGTCTAAACCTGCTGCTACATTGTGGCATGGTGTCCGCCTCCGTCTCACTCGATCCAAATTTCCAGGACGAGGGTTTTCTCGAAAACCTCTCTGGTGTTGGGTTCTCATTTAGTGCTCGAACGCCAACGCGAGGCGCGCGATATCGAACGAGGAGATTTAGCAGACTTGGACGCGGGTGGAAGAACGACGACAAGGAAGGGGTCACACGGGGCACGGCCGAGACGGTGGGGGTTGACACGGAGGATGGTTGTGTCGGGCTGCAGGGTGTATCCTCTGGCGGGGAGAGGTCGGACGGCAGGCTGGATCCAGGAGTCAAACACCCTTTCGGTTGGTTTCGGCACGGGGGATCGCGATATCGCCTGCACGGGCGAGCACGATATCGGGTGCGCAGGCGATGCGCAGGGAAGGAGTGGACAAGGCGGGGAGCGCTAATATTGTCGGGTGGACGCGGTGCACGGAGGAGGCGTGGACAAGCGGAGGAGCGCGATATCCGGTTCGCGGGATGTGTGCGGGGAGGCTGCGAGCGGTCCACAATTCGAAGATTGCCAGTTGAGACAAAACAAAAAAGTGCCGATTTCCATTCTGCATAACTTTCTTCGGTTGGATGCCAACTTTCAAAACTCTGTTCCGACAAATGAACCAAAATTGATCACTTGCATCTGAATCATTTGTGCAAGGTTTACAGGTGTCACGTGGGATAGAGGCGCCCAAAACCTTCCGCATGCCAACCATGACACCAACCCAAAAGCCTTGAATCATTGAAGCTTCACAGAGAAATCCTCGCAACATTGGCCTTCCTTTGCCAGAAACCGACCCGGCGCACCGCTCAAACATGCCAAAGAAGTCCTCGACGAGCTCTGTTATCTCCTGCATTGAACCGCTTGCTTTTGGCATGCAGCTTTGAACAAGCCCCCTTAATTATGTTTTGTCGCATCCGCGTCTCGACGCAGATTCTCGTGTACCCGTTCTATGACAGCACAGAAACGGCCAGTCTGCTGCGACGAACTTCAATCGTCTACTCCAAAATCGAATCTCCGCCGCACCAGGCTTTCCTCCAGCTTGCTCTCTGAAGCTATAAGGCACCTTGGCATTGCAGGCCGAATTGCAGTTCCTGTGCCGATGCTGATTCCGCTCGTTGCCGCTACCGTGCATGTTGCAAGTCACGGGCGAGCATGTCTGGTGCGTCAGACCAGAGCCACAAATCGCTGCGTTCCCAAGCCATCTTAGGACCCCTACTGAAGCCCAATGCCGCTGAGCTGATTAAAGAGCTCGGTGAGCACCGGGACAATCTCGGGGTCGCTGGCCTGGCGAGATGTTTCAACAAAGACATCATCCCCCGCCCCCCACACTCCAAAAAACAATGTTGCTGGTTGCATGCCAGGCATTTCGAGTGACAGGGTTCTGTGGCACGACGATAGGCTGCTTCTTTTGTGGACTGAGGCCGTGTTGCACTCTAGCGCATGATGCCTTGCTGCATGCTGCACATCAGCATGTCCTGTTTCTCTCAGATTCTCGTCAAAGCTGCTGAGATGGATTGTTATGCTTCACAAAACTTTCCGTCTCTCTTTGCGTGGCTTCTCGGTACAACACTCTCAACAAGGTCTCGACAACTGGAGTTGGGTCCTGGCTTGTCGGTCCAGACAGCGAATCACATATAAACATGCACCGAGGGCATAGGTGTTCGCCAAGATTTCCGCCGAGTATAGGTACGAGGAGTGCTGGTGCCTCTGGCGCAACCATAACAAAGACAGAGGCAAGCTGAGGACTAGAGCCACCTGAAGTTCATGAACACCGAAGCTTTCGCACCTGATTCAAACGAAATGATATCTCGTTGTCCCTGGGCTTTGTTCTGGGAGCGACAAAGCCTGCGATTACTGGTCACCCCAGTCTGTTGCCCAAGCCCCACAATGCCTGATCCTCGCTGCTATGAGCCCCTGACGACCTATACTGCAAATATTGTACCAAAGCCGGGCAGTGCCGCTCGCCGGCATAACCACTTCAACCGAATCAATCCTGCTCGAGTTTTTGGCCAGGCTTATGCAGTTCTCCGGCATCTGAGAATAAGGAATCAGTGCCTCGCACTCCTCGGAGACAGTTCTGATTGGATGAGGCAGAGCAGCGCTACATCGGATCCCCGCACTGCGCGGCAGCTTTCAAGACAGCTTGCACCGATGAGGTGGCACTGGGGCTGTCATCGCTTTTGCGCAAGACCAAGAAGGAGTTCGGCGCCTGAGTCTTCTTCAGCCGCTGAATGATCTCCGCATCAAGGAGGGGGTTTGGAGCACTCCACAAGTTTTGCCAAGACCTCTCCATGATCCATCCCCATCTCCACTGGCTATGGTCGTCGATCGTCTGCAGGAGCCTACTGCTGGATTCAATATCTGCCCAAAAGGTTAGGGCTCACACAACTTTCCAGCCTAGCACATGGAATGATCGCATGTCGGGGTGTGCAGTCCAGATATGGAGATCGGCCCCAAATGCTGTGCAGTTCGACACGCAATGATGGGTTGCAGCTTCAAGGTGAAGGGGCGTGGGTGTGCTTAGCTCCTAATGTGACTGCCCAGGAGCTGCTGGTACACAGGCTTGCTGAAGCGGCGGATGGCCTCGCGGCTGACCATATTCTCCGAGCAGCAAATGAATGTCTCCGCCATGCGAAAACGCTGGAAAGCCTCTCAGACAGACTGTTGGAGCTGAACAAAAAACACTTCAGGTCCTAGGTTGCTTTCTTGTGTTCGGCCAGGGGTCTTGCTCGAAGCTGATGCTCCAAAAGGCTCCATAGAGCAGGTCCAGGCCAGGCAGCTCGTCCGGAATTCTGCGGGGAAGATCCGCTCTCCAAACGCAGTTCCTGTCGGAAAGCATGCTCACATTCTTCGGCGTGTGCGTTCTCAGGAACTTCAGGTCCATCGGATGCTCGTGATGCCAAGCGGTCTCGTCTCCGTGGAGGAAGACGACAACTTCGGGCAGTGTGTCCTTGCTGGGGTGGTCAAAATCCGTCCAGCTTCAGCTGGGTGGGCTATACAGGCTGTAGGAATCTGTATTGTGTTGCCTGCTAACCTCTCCTACACGCTCGCCTTCCAGTCATCTCTTCGATGACTACACCCAATTCTCCCGACGAGACCCGTCATGGCCCTTCTTCTGGCAGGCGACATGATTTCGGACCCGGAATGCCGTGAAACGCATACCCTGAAAGCCATGAGTCGTAGTGGTCCACGATCCACTGAAGCCACGGACGCGATTCACCTATGTCTCGCGGGCTGTCAAATCCGACCTGGGCTGCGGTGGCTTTGGACTCGGTGGCATCAAAACATGCCAAGCCTGGATGAAACTTCGCCCGTCAGTGCTCGTCTCGGAGGTGGGGGACCGGGAGCTGCAGCTTTGGTCTTCCAAGCATTTCTGGTTTTCGATGGTTTCGAGGATCCTGAAGCTTCTTAAGGATGTGGCCATGGGAAGTTTCTTGCGCACTATGAAGGCCAGCATCAGGGTCGATGGGGTCATCCGAAACTTTGAAAGCCACTTGACGCTCAGAGTCCGACCTCGTGAACGCTGAAACCCCATAAACTACTATCTTATAAAGGCTCGCAGCCAAAACCTTATGCCAGCTACAAAGCTGAATCTTGTAAAGCCCATCCAAAGCCTTAAGGCAACTTCATTGAGCTGAGATTGCCTCGTCCTTCGGAAAGTCTTTCAGCCAGTCCTGCCGGTTTCTGCACGAGAACTGCTCATTTCCAAGACAATCTGAGTGTTAAAGGCTTCCTGGGGCGGATGGGTTTAGAAAGGCGTCTAGGGCACATCAAAGAACTTGGATGACCTGGCTTGGGGTGGCAGTGCGTTTTCAACTCTGCCGTTCGGCTTGTCAGAGCAACACGGCCAGGTTTTAGGAGATGGCTCTGCTTTGATTCCCCTTCTTTGCGCACGTGCTGCATCGAGCTTCCGATCGCAGCCCCTGCATTTCCCAAGCAGTTTTTTCCCTCCCTACCCGCCCAGCTGAACAAGTCGCACTGCACCGAATTCGTCCGAAACTCGCCACTAGAAGCCAAGCATTAAGCCCGAGGGTGTGCTTCACTTTTGCCTGCCCGTGTGCCCCCTGAGGTCCAGCTGCTTTGCATGGGCAAAGTTGTTGACCACGGCAAGACGATTGCCCCGCAAGTCCGAAGGCCGCAAAGCTGTGGCCGCCAACAACAATGTGTGGAAAATCCTCGTGGAACGAGGCGACATGGAAAGCTGATAAAGGCATGTACCCCGGACTGGAGCACATGCACTGGGCCTGAACGGCTGCGGGCATCACACTAAGGCGCAACATAGCCCGCGTACGTCCAGGGAACAGAGTGTGCACCGTCGCTGCTTCATGCAGTGGGGCATGAGTCGTTTTGACTTCCCAGTGAACCTCGACGGCTAGAATGCAAACCCAAACCCACAAATTCAAGGATGTTTCATAGTCTCGACCCTCAAGCAAGACCCCACTGAATCCGAAAAGCCACCAAGGGAACAACAATTAGCCAAGGCAACACAAAAACAAAAAATTGACCCTAAGCTAACAGCTACAGTGGGAACCGCCCAGGGCTCCAGCTGCTGGAAGGCCGTGACAAGTGTACGCGCCACGTCTGGAACATTGGGCTTGAAGAGGTCGGGCACCTGATCTCAAAAATCATGAATGCGGGGTTGGACCGTTCCCCGTTGCTTTCGCAGCGCCTTAGAACTTTCCAGCTACGAGGTCTGAAGGCGCCATGCGGAATTCGGCATCAGAGGGCATCGTAACTTCCGACACTCGCTTGTCAACTTTCCTTCGGGACCTTCCTCTGCCGTGCAACTGATGCTAACAACCCCCGATCCCGGTCCCCGGAACTTGATGCAAAGACGTCAGCATGCACGAACGAAAACCTTGCGGAGCGAACTTCCAGCCCAGGTGCGCAGCGCATGGAGTGCTTCAGCAGCCGACAACTCTTCTCGACAAGCTTGGAGTCACCAGGATGCTGTGCCTCGGGAGCGCAGGGGAGGATTTCCCACGACATATTAACGCGGGGCCTGCAACGAGCGAGAAGCGAGCGTGACAATAGTGGCCTTTGCAAACATCGAGAATCTCCAGAGCCTTGGATTAGGGGGGCCAAGAAAGAGCCTTCCCCGAGGCTCCGGCCAAGCACTGCCGGATGACGGGCCAAAAGGTGTTGCTGATCAAAATGCCCACGCTGACAGCCTCAAGTGAAGTATCTCGAGGTTTGTAGCCTGCGCTTCAAATCCGCCAAGCATTTTGGCTGTCTGATCCCCCGCAACCGAAGCCCTTTTCCTGACGAGCCCGGGCATCAAGCGTGCTTCCCCCACCCGCCGGCTCCAACCTGGCCTTTGCTGTGCCGTCTCGCACGTGGATCTGCCTCAATCGGGATGCTTGTGAAGAAGTCAGCAGCAATCAGGGTTCTGTTTGAATAGGACTTTGCTTTTCCACAAAACGGGTTCTTCCAGCGTGGTGTGCAAAAATGGACCTCAGCGCTGGTCTTCCCAGAATCAGTTTCGACCATCAAGAACCTAACACTCCAGAATTTTGCGCCCAGCCCAGAAGGATTGGCGTCGGGCTGAGCTCAGGTCTTGGGTAGTGTTCCGCACATTGCGGAACAAAGGCCCGGAGAATCAGACTCAGATCACCACAGAAAGCCAAGCAAACGAAGCCAGAGTCGAGATGAAAGTTATCCAAAACGACAAGCTGATTCGCAGATCTGAGGGCCTACTGGTGGACCGAGAAGTTTGTGAGAAAAAGACGGGCCCTGACCTGCTCCAAGCAATCCCTGAAAGATACACAGCGACTAGTGACTGGACCTCCAAAGCACAAGCCCATGCAGCCTGATGATGGTCGTCAGCCTGTCCAAGATCTCACTGAGCACCTTTAGCGACCGGGGTTAGCCGATTTCGCGCATCATATTGCTGCAGCTGCACGGACTCTTGGCTAAGCCGGGCTGCGAACACAGGCAACAGTGAACCTATGACTTTGGACATCCACCAAAATACGAAGCCCAAACTGCCAGAGTGAAAATTGAATCCTGTGAACGGTCACGACATTCTCGGGTCTTTTCTGTACATGTCTGCTGTCGTACTTCTGTGTCTTGGCGTCCGTGTAACAAGGCAAAGGTGAGACTCGGCAGGCTCAGGCTCAGGCCCCGAAACTTGCAGTCCAAGCTTCGATTGAAGAGTTGCGATATGAAAGCTAAAGAGAACTTATTGGCTTGACCTCGAAGTTTCCAATTCCCCGCGTTCGACCATCCAAAAACCTTAAGTTCATCAGTAGAACAAACTGCCGGCGTCCGTACGGTGCCTAGCGCTTGAAAAATGTCGAGGCATGGCCAAATCTCTGGCGAAACGCGCGTTTTGCAACGTCGAGGAGCTTTCCGGGGTGTCGCAAAAACGTCAGGCTCATGCAAACTTTTCGTGAAACTGCATGTTCGCTCGGCACCTGTGTACTCGTGCTCTGGCCATAGCCCGGGTGCATTTTACCCCGTATGCATTTTGTATGTTCGGAGGCCTCTTTGGCAGAGGGGGCTCTTGGCAAGGGGTAGTTTCAAAAAAAACGCAAAATCGTGCTCTGGCCACAGTGCCTGGGCGTTTCAAACCTTATGCAGCTTTATGAAGCAGAGTCACGTAACAGGTTTCGCATCCACTGATTATGGTTGGGCCACGGATGCTCTCTTCTCAGATCGGATTGGATCACTTACATCATCATGGTTGGGCTATGGATGCTGTATTCTCAGAACGGATTGGACCGTCTGTGCCATGATGTTTGGGCCATGGGTGCTGTCTTATCAGAACAGATAAGACCGTCCCCATCATCATGTTGGAAACATGGATGCTGTTCTCAAAACGGATTGGACCATATACATCATGTTGGGCCCGTGGATGCTCTCTTCTTAGAGCGGATGAGACCATACAATACCATACACCTCATTACGGTTGGTCCATGGATGCCGTGTTCTCAGAACGTCCACGTCATGAAGTTTGGTCTATGGAGCTCAGTTCTCAGAACGGAGAAAACCATCCACATCATCTTGGGGCCAGGGGTGCTCGCTTCTCATAACGGAAGAGACCATAGAAGTCATCATTCATGTCGAGGCCATGGATGCTCTCTTCTTAGAACGGAATAAACCATGGACCATAGACGTCATCATGTTGGGGCCATGGATGCCCTGTTCTCAGACAGATTAGACTATACCACACCCTGTGAAACTAGGCCCACCACACTCGGAAATGTGTAATTATCAACGCACGACCCCAGGGCGCCGCCTGCTAAAACAAAGAAGGCAAAAAAGAGTAAGCCCGGGGAAGTTGCAGAACCTGCCTGAGCCGACTTTGTAAACACCTTCGCGTCACCCTGCTCTTGCAGCACGTAATCGTGCCCAGACCGTGCTTACGAGCAGGCCTTATGGGCACCTGGGCATTGTAAACTTTGACATGCAACCCTGCCTATCCCGCAAAGCCAGTGCCTGTTTGCAACAAGCAGTCTGCTGAGACAGGTGTTACAGTTAAAGGATCACTCAACTGTGATCCCCAATAGATGCCGTCAACCGAATGATTTCCGCACAAACTGCCTAGTCGCTAGAAACAGCTACAATGCACAGCCCTGGCGCCAGCACCTGCACGCAGCACTGAAGCCCCATCCACAAGAGCGTCAGCCGCAGTTGGGGAGCGTCTTCGACCAGCTGCCACGCCAGCGTGAGCAGAGCCACTACGACACGTGGCAGGAGCTTGGAAAACGCATGGCTACATGGGGGCCGGGCCCTGTCAGGCGCTCAACCCGCAAGACACTCGCCACTGCACGACCTACTAGTACTGGCCATTGGAGCATTTGCACCCTGTCTGGTGGTCCCTGCACTTCCTGAGATCTAAACCTAAACCACGGGCACCGCAGTTCTGCTCCTCTGAATGCGAAAGGCCTGCCAAGGCTGTCTGCAAACAGCTCCCGGCTGCCTATGTCTTCACAGGCAGGTCTCGATATTCCTGTTCCCTATGTGGCTATGAGGTAACGAGACTGGAAGAAGTTGCCTTGCTGGGGGTTGGTAGGAATTCGGGGAGCAGCCTGGGCTTGGTCTCTAAGTCTTGGGCCCTACAACATATCGAGACACCCACATGGCTCCGAATCTGCAAGGGTGGGAAGGCCTTCCCTTCAGGCAGACAGTATGCCATTGCAACTGGCTCATATTGCAACCATGCAGATTTCATTTTACTCCCCTCACCCGTATTTCTTCTCGTCTTTTGTCTTCTCAAGTCGTCTCCGATCTCATGCGTCTTTCTTGCTTGTCTACTGTCCTCATCTTCTCCTTTCGCGTATTCTGCTTTCTTCTGCTCTCCTCTCTCTTGCGAGAAGACCAGAGGTCAGGGGCTCAGGCCAGCCCAAGTGCTCGGCCTTCGGGTTTGTGGGGAGGGATCAATGCTTGAAGTTGCCACGAACACGACAAGATAAAAACCTTCTCTTTTTCTCTCTTGCACTTTGGTTTCGGGTTTTAGGGTTGTCCCACCTGCCCATCTTGGGCAAGACTGCGCCGTCGCTTGCCATGGCTCCCGGCTGAACCTCCATGCTAAGGACACTAACTCAAAACAACTGAGATCTCCATTTCCATGCGCTTCTCTCTTTCTCTTGTTTTGAGTGGGCAAGCATACGTGGCAGTTTGGGGCGTGGGTGCGAGGGGTTTCGGCACTCTCACTCAGGCTGTCCAGGCGAAGCGAGGCTTTAGGGGCTGCAACTCCTTGGCTCGAGGGCCTACCCCACAATTTCCGCCCGCCGTATACTGTGTGTGCTGTCCCCACGCAAACACAGTCTCTCGCTGTCTTCTCTGTCTTAACACCACGAAGGAACGCTGGTTGGTAAGGATACTCCGGGCACAGGTGCCGAAGGTCTTCCTCCTTGCAGTTCAGTGCAAATTCCTACCTGAAGTTCCTGGACCTGAGCGTAGAAAGCCTTCGCCTAGACCGTCAAACCAAAGCAACACACTCTTTCTACACGGCCACACCCCTCGCTCGAATTACTGGCACCTGTCTAAATAGGTACCGTAGCCTTGCCATGTCCAACTTTGTTTGTGTCGGTGGGTCTTCGGGGCGTGTTGAGTCACAGTGAGGTATAATTTCAGGGGCTACAGGACTGACTAAGCAGTCCCTCAAGCCGGCTGTCACATCTAGTTACTGCTGGAGGCTGCCATGCCCAGACTTTCCTACATTCCGGAATGTTGGAGTTTGGGACCAGGCTGGGAAAGCTTTGTTGCGCATGGTCACGGCAAGGATCTCTCTGTCCGGAAGCATATGGACGAAACTGACTCCAGCAACTGCAGTTGATAGGCATACTGCCTTGAGGAAGGGGACGACTCAAAAGCAACACAGTCGTAGCTCTAGCCCAAGATGTGCCCGTCCTCTGTGCATGATACTTTCAGCTCTTGTCAGGATACCGAGGGTGGGGACAACAACAAACAAACCTGGCGAGATTAAAACGGAGGTAGAATTCAGGACCTTGCCTGGGAAGCTCTCGATAAAGCAACTGCAGAAAAAAGCAGATCCCGCCAACGCCTAACACATTTTGAGAAGTCCCCTGCTGAGGGTGATCTCTGCCGCTGTGGCTGGTTGGTTGCCATATGCTCCAAATTTTCTAATTTGTGGACTTCCTTCACACCCAGAAAAACCACATACAACCGGCTTAGAACTCCTAGGCCAAGCAGCAGGAGGGGAGGAGGCGGCACAGAGGGGCGGAATCGCCACAGCGGAAAACCATGCGCACTGCCCCTCCTCCCCGGCATCGCTGGCAAGGCTTCGGTAGTCGGTAGTGTCACGACATCTAGCGGCGCGCCTGACACGTGGGATGTGCGATGAGCACACGAGGTGTGAGAAGCTTGACTCAAAGTTGTTTCCAATTGGTGCTTCGGCCTGCGAGGCTGGCGCCCTTCGCCCGGAAACCTTTGAGACACGACCTACGGACCTGCTTGCTGGCCTCAGAAACTCTTCGGCTCAAGGCCCTGGAGGGAGAGAGCCAGTCTTCGCAGTCTAAACTCAAGCGCCTGCCTCGATTGAAAAGCCTTAAATGCGGCTTGAGGTCCAGGACTCGAAACAATTTTCACCCGCTACGGTACGGCTGTCTTTGAAACATGTCGGGGAAGGCTGTGCCAATTCACGCGCAGCCCCTCGCAACAGCGCAGCCGCCGCTAGGAGAGAAGAGAATCACAAAAGGTATAAGCATTTCCACCTTAGCTTCCGGGACCAATGCAGAATGCCATTAAGCCGAAGCTTACTCGCTCCATGGTTCAGTGCTTCCGTCGGGTATAGCAATGGACGTTCCGGGGATCAGCTGTGGAGCCCGACACCCGAAGCTCCTGCGAAGTAGCCGAAGAGACTTAAACCCAAAACCACAATGACAATGGCTAAAGAAACTCAACTACAAGGCTTGTTTGGTTCGCTGCCTTGACCGGGGGCCCGGGCGGGAGACGGTGAGGTACGTGAGCTCCTTGGCTGCGGGTCCCACGGAATACACCTGCCAGGAGAACCGAACAAGGAACGGGAGCCGCCCGGGATGGCTTACAGAAGAGATCAGCACAGCTGTCGAGCTAGGATCTTCTGTTTTTGTTGTGACGTCTTCAAGACGGTCAATGTCTTTGAAAGTCTTGGGGCAAGCCCCCTCAAAGAAATGTCTTTGCTCAATGAGGCCAGAAATCTGAAAGTTGTCCGTTTTCAAGCAAGCTGGAAGAACCTTCACCCCAAAGATCTTGAACTGAAGAAACTTTCCCTTGTAACCCCAACCCCTACACCCGAACCCCTCAACATACAAATCCCCGCCGAACAACATGGGAAGCCTTAAGAGTGAACTCCGGGGAATGCGCCAGAGGCGTGAATCGGCGCTCTTCTCCTTTCCGCAATAGTGGCGCAAACCACATGCGATATGGAATGTTTAGTTCTGTTTGCATCCCTCCCACCGGACAAGCTATCACTTTGTTGGCTTTTTCGTCGTTTTGATGTTAGAGTTGCTGATGGAATGCAGGTTTTCTACTGTTGTGCTGGAGGCTCGGGACATGATATCTGGGATCTTGAGGCGACTTCCTACATGTCGTACACACAACAAGTGAAAGGGACAACTGCTAGGCTAGGCCAGAAGGACAGTCAGGTCGGCGTCCTTGCAGAATGCAATCACCGCATGCCGTGAGCCTTGGCATTGTATGGTCTCGCCCCTTGCTGCACGGCTTATTTGGTTAGGTGGTTTCGCTTGGGTTGAATAGCCCGTGCTGCTCAAACTTTGATGCTGGTTTTCAGTCCTCAGGAACACATGCATATTAATACAGAGATATAGAGGATATCCAGGATCTAGCTTCGGTCCAGGACAAAGCTGGGGCCTAGGGCCGAAACTGCCTCCAAGGCCTGGCCAAGAAGCTTGCCGACCAGTGGTATCATGCAGCAGTAGTCGTTGGGTCTGAACCTTCGCTGTCCGAGAGGAACGGCGCTTTCAGGGAAATTAGGGCTGCTCCCCGAAGGGTCAGCTGCTTTGGCTGAGCCCGAATCAACCTGGTACAAATGCGTCGTTCTGGGGTGTACAGTCTCAGTCTCGCCTGGTCACAGTTCTGTATCGGCAAGTTTTGTATAGTGGCTTTCGAATGTGGGACGAAACATTTCCCGCATCCAATTGTGCCCGCTGTGGCCTTGTGTGTCGCTTATAGTCGGTTGGCATCTGCAGTCGTAAAGCTGATTGCTCTTTGCTTGAATATCCTTGCACGCAGAGACTGTGCTCATAATTGCAGCCGTGCGGTTGGTTTCTTGGGCCCCGGATTTTTTGCAGACTGTCTCTTGTGAGACCCAGCATTTCACTGCTGGCCGAAGGTCTGGCTTTGAGGTTGCTGGGATACTGGGAGCAGGACATGTTTGCTTGTGCTGGTTGCATCCCTTCTCCCTGCCAGTGATCTGAAGATTTTATCAGATGCCCAAGTGCATTTTGCTAGGCTGCCAAGTGCTACGAAAGAACCACTCTTGCGAAGAGACCTCTTTCGGCTAGTAAGTTTC
The DNA here is from genome assembly GCA_905221615.1 of Symbiodinium sp. CCMP2592. Taxonomy (NCBI): domain Eukaryota; class Dinophyceae; order Suessiales; family Symbiodiniaceae; genus Symbiodinium; species Symbiodinium sp. CCMP2592. The sequence goes on from CAJNDT010005863.1 coordinate 334,428, forward strand.
ACAGCTCTTCATCAAGCTGGGCCACAGCATCGCTCGAACATCGTGACTGCTGCGATTCCGGATAACGATCCTTGGATGTGGAACAGCAGAGAATCTGGCTCATGCAAGTTGACGCGTCTTTTTGCATATCCTGCACCAAGTATTGGGGACCTTGCAGTCTTGCAGGCATTCTAGGGCTGGCATCTTGTAGCGCTCGGGGAGCTCTTTCCAGCGTGTATTTGATGCAGTTTTTCTGCAAGGCTTCGCGGGCTTGACACCCTGAGTCAGCAAGATGCAACCATCGCTGAAACACGTCAAGGAGCTCGTCCGGCGCCGCTTTTCGCGAGCTCCCGGCAACCTACGGCTCAGACGAGATCGAACTGGGCGTCTGGCTGTTTGGGGCTCGATCTTGTCTTAGGACTTCATGGAAAGAAACTCTCGAAGCCTACAGCAATACCTTCTTCAGTCCAAAAGCTTATTCCCTCGCACCCCAGTCCTTGTAAGTCTCAGTTTCTCGGGTCCACACGATTGTGTGTGGGCCATTGGCTTCCACACCAACGTGACGGTCAAGGCCCCATGGCTCTTTGAAAGCATCGATTGTGCAAAGTTTTGCGAAGTGCCACGGTTCAAATTAAGTTTTATTGACGGCTTTACATCAACCATCCTTACAACTGGCCTCTTATGTCAAGTCCCGATGGGAAAACTACCTCACTCAATATCCGCTGCGGCCTTCGCAGACCAAAGTGTGACCTTACCGTGCCTGACCCAAGAGTTCGGAAAAAGATGTGTCCTGTTCACCGAGCTAAGGACTCGCACGATCCGCAAATCGAAACGCAAAGATTCCTAAGTTTCTGCCATGCTTGAAGATTACAAAAGCCAAGCCCGAGAACCTCTCTGATGAGAGATCAGAGAGATTGCACCATTGGAAGACCCAGAAGCGGCCCACACGCCACACGGCATGAAACCGACCAGTGATGCTGACAAGCACAAAGGGCCAATGGACAGTGCTCCCAGGCAATAAATTGGGCAGAATACAAACAAGGACTGATGCTTGCAGAACACAAAACTCATCTTTCGGGAGGCAACAAAATACAAACGCCAGACAGATGGAGGCCTTCGAAGGCCTACATCGCGATGCTTATCAGCTCTGGACAGAGCCGTTGAATCGTACAGAACTGCATGGGAAGGATCAACCAGTCCCCAAAACCTGACCATCCTGGGTCTAAAGCTCACATTGCCAAAATCGAATTCATGAACTTCTGGTCTTTGCATAAATCCACTTCCTCACGCCGTAGACTCGTGCCAATGGGGTTGGGGGTATGGTCCGTATTCTGATCGCATGCAAAAAGCGCAAACAACGGGTTCTGGGATGCAGAATGAACTGGAACCAGTCGCAACACGCCATCTGAAAGCGGGGACACAGAAGCCCTAACCCCGAAACCTCCCCGCAGGAGCACTGTTGGAAAAGCATCCTGCGCTCAGCAGTCCCTGCAACTGAGAGCCTGCCTCATCCGGACCCGGACTCTGGCTCAAGAGCTGCAGTGAGTTGCTGCCTCAAGATCATCAAACAATAGAAAAGTGCGTGCTACAAGTAAGGCTACAACTACCCATGTTGGTTCTTGAGATCATCCAAACAGCTGCATTTAGCCCCGAGCTGCTACGCTTCCGCATCAGCCCCGTCAGGGATTCGAATTTCGAATCCTGCGAAAGCACAGCTGAAGATTTCAGAGGGCTGGGCTTGCCAGTGCTGCTAGCAGACTGCCCACAAAGCTTGCACATGTTGGGTCATGCAAGAGTCCTTCCGCATGGCTTTTGCCGCCGCCACGTACTCCTCACCCCAATCATGACCGTAAAACTTGTGCTACGCTCAAGCAAACCCCAACACCGGTCTTTCCCAACTCCTCTTCAGAGCTTTCGGTGTTTGAAGGCAGTGGAGGCAGGGCGAAGGGCGCCAGCGACGAGGACAGGAAGCGGCTCCGCCGCACGACACCCTTGCTGCCAAAAGTCTCAGGTTGAGGAGGGAGCCCGTATCTAATTAATGGTCGCACGGCTTTGTTAACCAAATCCAGCCTCAACGTCCACGAACGCGAAATACCTTGGCGACGACACCCACTTACGACTTCACTCGCTCTCAGAAACAATGGGATTCCATCGACTCTATGACAACTACCAGCAGACAGCTGCTAGTGAATGTAAAGTGCTTGCAAAGACTGCGTGGACAAAGCCACAGCAGGGAGCTGTCCGAACTGCCAGCTTTGAACTGCGAGTCCTGCAAGGAAGCCAAGCTTAAAATCTCAGAAACACCTAAGCCGTGAACCGGCAGGTTCCAGACTGCCAGGACACTGACCTCGCTTTGCCACAGGATAATAGGCAAGCTCCTCAGCAGGCAGACCCAATCTGAGAATGTCGATTTTCTTTGCTCAGGGTCGGGAGTGAACATCTGCGAATCCAAGCCAAGGAACAAAAAGCGCATCTTGCCGGTCGCAAAAAAACACAGCGAAAAGGCAAGTGGCGACTGCAGGCAAGGGAACCGGGGGTGGTGCCAGCAAGGCACGGTAGCGGCGGGTGGGAGGGCTGAGGTTCAAGGGGTGACAGCAAGACAAAGATAAAGGCTCGTCTGTGCTCAGAGCAAGAACCCATCACACCTCAGCAATATTCAAGCCAGAGCGTCCTTGTCGAGCAGACCGGGCATAAAAACCTGGAGGCTTGAAGGTGCTTGCTGTTCAGGGCGGGTGTTTTGAAGTCAGAGTTCGGGGTGCAATGAGCAGAGACTTCAAGGACAGCCCCACCACCACCACGACCACCGCCACCTCCGCCACCCCCACGAATCTGCGTAACACGAGCCTCACTCACCTCAGAAAACAAAAGCCGCAGCCAGACATCTAAAACGCTGGACGCTAGACCTGGACCATCTGCAACCAGGCGCCGGCCCTTGTGAAACAAAGGAACGCTCGACACTGCTCCCCAAGATCGGCATAGATCTCAATTCTTGAAACTGGGCTCTGTGCTGAGTGATGCTGAGTGACTGATCCAGAAGCAATCGCAAAAGATGACCCTAAGTACAAACAGAGTTTTTGTCAGCCGAACATAGCCAGTGCCAACCCTCCCTCAATCAACATGCACCCCAGCCCTCCCCTCAGCTTTCCAAACGATTCAATGCGCCCTTCTCCGCACCTTTAGCCGGAACTGGTCGTTGCTCTCGGCCTTTTGGCGCCAGGGCCTGGGGAGCGTGAAGGCCCGCTTCTCGCCTGCAGCAAAACGAAGATTTGGGGGGGGGCTTCACGCTTTGAGTGCTGAATGCAGGGCCAACCACGTCGGAGTCCGACTTCCGGGAATGCGGAAACAAGCGGTTCGACGCTTCGGTTCAGGAAGGAAGCTTCCGGGTCGAAGCTTGGGACTCATGACACGTGACTAATGGAATCTCATTGCACTCGGGCTTGTGCAAGCAAAGCCTGGGCCCTGGACCGAAACCACAAATCGCAGCTATCAAGCAGGAAATTGGACTTGCTTCTTCGCGCTCGCCCCTCCCCCAGTGCAACACTGCCTGCACGGATGAAGCCCACACAGCTCCCAGCGATGCCGCCCACTGGCACCCAGCAAACCACGTCACGGGAAGAGTACAGGCAGACCTTGCTGAGGGCTCCGAAGGATTGCAAGCATAAGGGGACGAGCGCGAAACCGACATCCATTAGACCCCTCATGACTCCCTGATCTTGCTCAGGCTCCAAGGGCGCCTCTCACAAACTTCACACGCTTTCAATTCAACTTCCGAGGATCCTTGATCAGCTTCAAAGAGCGATTGTGCACCACCACCTGAAGCAGAACGCACAGAGGCTTCTTAGACCGAAACTGCGCTGGCTGCCGTCGCACCTCAGAACCCAGTCAAGTCATCCCGAAAGCAAAAGCCAAAGCTCCCACTTGTCCCGAAGAACCCGGAAACAGAGCCTTGTCCCTGGAGCAGCAATCCTCATCTGCCGGAATAGACCAATCCTCTGCGATGCGATGCTTCCAGGTTTCGGGAAAACCACGAAATGGCACTTCCGAAGATTGGAGACGTACAGTAATTAGCATGCACAGTCTGCTGGCAGATGGTTTAGGCTGTCAGCTTTGAAGACCCACACCATCAGTGTGTTGACGTCAATGGTAGTGGAAGAAAACGATAATGCCAACGAATCTTACCCATTCGGAAGAAAGCAGCGGCCTGAGTTTAGCTATTGCCAAATACAAGACTGTTATCAGGAGCTCGGCCGGAACTGATTGCAGAAGCGAGCGGTGGCGTCGAAGCAGCGTTGACTTGTGGCTGCAGCGCAGACTAAGGACATCGACAATGGCAGCAACTCCCTTACAGCGGTAGGAGGAGGTGCCGATGGTTCAGAATGGGGGGCGATTGTGGTTGGTGAGGGTGGTGGAGTGGTAGAGGTGGTGTGTACGGTGCGGTGGCGCGGGCGGTGTGTGTGGCGCGGGTGGAGCGGTGGAGCAGGTGGACGGAGCGGGCGGCGAGAGGTGTGGCGAGGATGAGTGGCCAGATTTGTAACGAGACTGGTGGTTCTGCACTCTGGCATTCTCAGGTTTCCGTTTCTGCTTGTTACTTGTTGGATGTTGGTGATTGTTGATTGGTTGTTGGTTGTTGGTTGTTGGTTGTTGGTGGTTGGTGGTTGGTGGTTGGTGGTTGATTGTTGGTTGTTGGTTGTTGGTTGTTGGTCGGTGGTCGGTGGTCGGTGGTCGGTGGTCGGTGGTCGGTGGTCGGTGGTCGGTGGTCGGTGGTCGGTGGTCGGTGGTCGGTGGTCGGTGGTCGGTGGTGGGTGGTGGGTGGTTGGGGGCTGGTGGTTGATGATTGTTGATTGGTTGTTGGTTGTTGGTTGTTGGTTGTTGGTGGTTGGTGGTTGGTGGTTGATGGTTGGTTGTTGGTTGTTGGTGGTTGTATGTTGTTTGTTGTTTGTTGGTTGTTGGTTGTTGGTTGTTGGTTGTTGGTTGTTGGTTGTTGGTTGTTGGTTGTCGTTGGTCGGTGGTCGGTGGTCGGTGGTCGGTGGTCGGTGGTCGGTGGTCGGTGGTCGGTGGTTGGTGGTTGGTGGTTGGTGGTTGGTGGCTGGTGGCTGGTGGGTGGTGGTTGGTGGTTGGTGGTTGGTTGTTGGCTGTTGGTTAGCAGTGTCTGTTGTTGGTTGTGTTGGTTTTGGGTCGCTAGCTGTTGGTCGTGGATAATTGGTGATTGGTTTTTGGTTATTGGTTATTGGTTGTTGGTTGCTGGTTGCTGGTTGCGTTGAGTTGGTTTGCGTTGGCTGTTCGCTACGTTGGCTGTTGGTTGTGCCGTTCCTTGTGTTGGCTGTTGGTTGTGTTGGCTGTTGGTTGTGTTGGCCGTTGGTTGGGTTGGCTGTTGGTTGTGTTGGCTGTTGATTGCGTTGGTGGTTGGTTGTGTTGGTAGTTGGATATGTTGGCATTTGGTGTGTTGGCTGTTGGTTGTGTCGGCTGTTGGCTGTTGGCTATCGGCCGTCGGCTGTTGGCTGTTGGCTGTGGGCTGTTGGCTGTGGGCCGTTGGCCGTTGGGTGGTTGGGTGCCTGGGTGGCTGCGTCGTTGGGTGGTTGGGTGGATGGGTGGCAGGGTGGCTGGGTGGTTGGGTGGATCAACCAATCTACCAGCCACCAACTTACCAACCAACCAACCAACCACCCAACCAACCAACCAACCCACCAACCACCACCAAACACCATGCACCAACCACCCACCGCCCACTGCCGACTGCCCACCGCCCCCCGCCTACCGCCCACCGTCCACCACCCACCACAAACCACCGACCACCTACTCTTGCTCCTGCTCCTGCTCTTGAACTGTCGTTGCTGTCGGTGCTGTCGGTGCTGTTGCTGCTGTGGCTGCTGTTGCTGCTGCTGCTGCTGCTGCTGCTGCTGCTGCTGTTGCTGTTGCTGTTGCTGTTGCTGTTGCTGCTGCTGCTGCTGCTGCTGCTGCTGCTGCTGCTGGTGCTGTAGTTGTTTCTTGTCCTTATCCTTGTCCTTGTTCTTGTGTTTGTTCTTGTTTTTTTTGTCCTTGTGCTTGCACTCGTGCTTCTGCTTATGCTTGTTCTTGTGCTTACTGTTATCTTCTTGATCAACTCCTGCGTATACCCATCGGAACATTGAGCTCTTCAATCCTGACCCGAAGTTTCAAGACAAGGCTTCGTTGATGTCGTACCACCATTGGCCGCTAAGGATCCAGCTCAGGAACCTGGGCAGCTGCCAGATCCGAGGCGTTACCGAAACAAGAAACTCGGCTGTGGGATTGAAATCACGTGGATGAGCAGCCTTTGCCCTTTGCTTGGAGAGGGGCCTTTACCTGGCTCGCAACGGATGGCTGAGATTAAGCATCTTTGGAAGTGCAGCCCCAGACACCGAGACCAGCTTTCCCAATAACCGATTTTTTCACCGGGGAATTCCACGCTTTCCTGAGCTTCACTTTGGGCACGGCTTGCAACTTGCCTTCAGCTTAAGTCTTTAGACTCATGCGGCCTCCTATGCCGCAAAGAACATGGATCTGCTTGGCGGAAGCTTGAATTACAAGCGGCCTGGTGCTGGCGATCTGCACGGATTAACTTGAAGCCATAAAGGCTTCGTGTGCTTATGCTTCCAACGGAACCTAGCACCGGAAACACAACGCATCAAGAAACTGAACCCAAGTGTAAGAAAGTAGCAAAGTCCTGGAACCGAGCTATGCCTGCCCCCTCGGCAAGCATTTGAATAGCGTCCAGCTCATCTCCTTCTGGGCTGCAAGGTCCCAAGTGGTGCTTCCTTTCGTCCTCCTGCCAGGCTTGGATCTTAGATCTATTCGACAAGAGCATGCCGCGGGCTGGTGAATCTTTCACGGGCTTTATGCTTCCGTAAGACCGCAAGGCAAGATCTGCAAAGAAACCCTTATGCCGGCCACAGGCAAGGTTTCAAAGCGCACCCCACCCAGACCTGCCCACCCGCACCCCACCCAGGCCACATAATTCTGTCGCAAGCTTCCACTTAAGCCAGCTTTCTTGCTTTGCGGTGAAGAAGCACGACGTGCTGCATCGACCAATCAAATCTTCGCAACATCTTATTGCGTGCCATGAAGGCTCAAAGAGAGTTTCTTAGGAAATGTCGTCCCTACTTTACTGCTGCGAAGCGGTGGTATACTTGTATAGGGCCTGGCAGCAGAGGCGAGCGTACACGTAGGCGATCAAAGCCAGAGCAATCCCCACTAGACCTGCAGCTTTCGGTGGGCAAGAGAAGCCGACGCTTGTGTCTGCAAGTCTGGACCTCGAACGTCTGCATCCCGGATGCAGGCAGGAGAAAACCTCAAACCTGCTGCGACCTCCGACCACTTCTCCCGCCCTCTGCATTTCGTCACGATGCTAAAAATGAGGCAGCGCTTCCACAGGCCAAGCGCAATGGCCGAATAGCCTAGGAAGCAGAGGCTCGAAAAGAGTCGGGGGACTTGAGCTTCAGGATTGGCAGGGTTTTTGTAAGACGGCAAGACCGAAAGTCTCCACTGCTAGCTCAAAGAGTTTAATCGTCTCCACGGCTGCGCCTCGACGCACTATGGCCGAGGCTTCAACTTCGAGCTGTTGGGCTTCCATGGGTTTGAGAGTTCGAGAATCCCGGCTGGGGTTTGCATGACTTTGGACCTCACCACGCAGAGCACGCAGAGCACGCAGAGCACGCGGCAGAAGTGAAGGAATCAGATCTTCCAGGAACGGGCCCGGCGCGGGTTTGGGAGGCTTCGGCTCCGATGCCCTGATGTAGGCCCGCTGCGGATGGCGGCCATGAATATGATGAGCAGCGCCGTGCACAGCCTCAGACTATCTCAGACTCTCACATTCTTCCCGAAGCTAGAAGCGATGTGCTGCCGCCCTTGCCATGAGTGCAACACCGGCAGGGTTCGGCTGTCAGACGCTGGAAAAACTGTTGAGGTGAAATCAATCGGAGAATTACCTATCTTCAGATCCTCAGGACTGTTGTCGGAGTCGAACTACGAGATCCTTGCACAATCTGCTCCAGCAGCTCCAGGCTGATAAGGGACCCAGTCAAGAACGCGGCCACAAGAGAGGGAATCCCAAAAACCAGCGGCAAACCTGAATTGAATCAAGCCTGAGCCAGCTCGCCACTGGCTAACCTGGAATCTCAGCCCAGAACATCACACGGACGCTTTAGTGTCACTGAGGGTGCAGCATCACCATCAGAGCGAAGCCTGTCTTGTCCGCGGCTCCGGATTTCTTCCTGAATCATGGAAGGTTACACGGTCGCCCGCAAAAGGTCGATCGCAAGTGTTTGGCTGGGGTACTGTTTATCTTTCCCGTTATCTGTTGCAGCAACGTGATTTGCCATCATTCCTTCTGGCATGGTGCTGGGGTCAGGAATGCCAAGCATCAGGAAGGTCAGATCATAGGCATCGTAAAGAATGAAGATCGCCAATCCGACGAGCGCGGCCTCCATGCACGTTAACCGATGGGAACCTCCCTGCAAGCTCCAGCTTTCCAGAAGCCGTAAATCCCGTAAAGCTCGTTCACGAAGGGCTTGAGGTCCTAGGATTCATTCCTTCCCATCCAGAACAACTATAAGCCGAAGACCTACAGCCTTCACTGTCAAGGTCTGCGGGTCAAACCAGCGGCGCTAAACAATAGCCCGGAGACGGCGGGGATGATGGCTTGATCAGTCTGATTGATGGTATCTGTTCTTGCTTGCTTTTTCAACAGAAGGCGGCCGGAACACCTATGAAAGACCTAGAAGTTTTCAGTGATTCTGAATTACTCTGTCACGACAAATTGCACGAAAGCCTCATCTTCCTGCTGCTAACACACTACTTGTTAGATCTGCTGCTATGTGCTGCTCGCTGCATCACTAGTCGCGTAGGTACACTTCATTAGGCCAGCATGCGCTCGTACATAGCTTCGAAGGGTGCCTATCCTGCTGCACTCGTTTGTTAATTTGTATTGTTGCGGCTGTGTTCAACAGCTGTGGTAAAACATGTGTTGAGGGCTGCTCTACTACCATACTGTAATGTTCTCACAGACCTACTGACATGTGCATGTGTTGTGTCATGGGTGTGGCAATATGTCGAAGCGCTACAGTACTCATCGTCTGGTCAAAGCTATCTTGTCAGTAGCATGCGCCACAATGACATTGAAACATCGTCTGTTCTGTTATTACCGTGTTGTGTCGATGGTGTTTCAGCATCCCTTTCAATAATAGGCTATACTCAGCTTGGGGTGTTTCGATCTTTCTGAAACCCCATCATCATGTCGACGTACTTGCTGTTGTCTGAGGCTGCCCCACCAATGTAGAATGACAACTGGGTCTGGTTCTTAGTGATACCGAAACCCCCGTCTTTGGTGGCGTTCGTCCTCGATTCCCGATGCCATCATCAAACTCATACACATGCGCAAACATGTTCCTGTGCGCTGCAATCCTACATACCTACTTGTTAGCTTCGCATTTTCTGACAAGCTACTAGTAGCTGTGTTACGAAGTGATATTGTACCGGGCCGTGCTGCTCGACCATTACACTATCGCTTTTCCACGCTGCCGTTTTGCTGCGTGGCTTCAGGCCAAAGTTTCACACATCGGGCCTCGAAAAGGTAGATCCCGGCGAGGCTGATGATTAGTCCGAGCCTTGTTTGAGCGGGGCTTCGTGTGCACATGTCTGCACATGCATTGGAGCCTGGACTGTTGTCTTTCTGGCCGGCCAAAAATGACCTTTGTTCGCGCGGCTTTGAAAAACTAGCCCCGTATGGTCCAACAACAGTCCCGGAGCTTGAACAACTTGAATGCAGGCACTGGAAACATGGCAGAACACGGACATTGTCGAAAAATGGTGAAGCAACCCAACAAACCAAACATCACACATCAAGAACAACACTCAACCGTAGTTCCAGAATACCAAGGAGAGCGTTTGACTCATGGCATTTACAGCCAAGGTTCAGAATGCCAATCAGCATTCCGATCAGCATGACCACCAACCTCACTGCAGCGATGCTGGAAGTCGTGCCGGTCTATGTTCACAAGATGCCAGGTAGGCGAAAAGCAAGAGACAGAAAAGACTTACTGCCAATCTAGCTGTTGGGTTCAACCTTCCACTTTCCATACTTTCCTGCATGTCGAAGCTTTCGCAGCCTGGCGGCAGGCCCAGAAATATCCAGCGAGGCCTCTCCTCGAAGATGAACTGCCTGCAAACAGGATTTTGAATGCTTGCGCACCACTGAAGGACTGCTTGGGCCCTTTTCGTCTCATGCTTTGCTTCGATTCCCAGAGTTACCAGACACACTCTCATGCCTCACGCGGGGATTCTTAAACCAAGAAGGGACATCCAAGCAACGGCCCAGACCTGTCAGTAGCAGTTTCGGGACCCTGACCGGAGCCAGGCCCGGCCTTCCGCTGACATAGTGGCTCATCACCAGACCCAAGCGAGGAGCCCCGGGACCGCGCCACGGTGGCCACGCTCGAGTTCAGGTAAGTCCTACGAAACCTCTTATCTTTGTTGCGGGTATACAGACAACTCATAAGCACACAAAAATACAAAGCCGTTGACCTTATGCATGTCCTTAAGAATTGCATGGTGCTGCTCCTGCGTGGTAGCTTAAGGCTGGAAGTGATGAAGCTGCGTGCCCCAATGATCCGTCTGCTCATCATATTGAACCTGCGATCAGACCTATACCTAGCCCGATATGGTTGCCCTTCGTCTATCTTAGGGCCCCAGCACCAGCTGGGCGGGCACGCTTGGCAGACAAGGGAGAGCCAACTGATGGCTTCGGGATCGAGTCCGTTGACTGCAAGCTCACCGCTTTGAATGCCGCATGGTTGCAACTCCAAAGTGCCAAAGATTGTCTGCCCAGTCGCCTACCTAGCTGATCTCCCTCGTCCTCCCTGCTAGCTGTCTACCAGCCTACTGCCACTTTCCTCGCCAAAACCTGAATTTGGAGTCTTCACACGCATATGGTTCCGAGTCCATCGAAAATCGAACCAAGTCCTGAAGGTCAAGCAGAAAACTACAAAAACTCCAACCCGTACACACACACACACAGACATGCACTGAGCGGCCGGCAACCGGCCGCTCTCTCTCCGAGTTCAAGCCTCGGTACACAGAGTCTGAGGATATCAAAACAGCTCACACCGGGATAAGTTTTTGATGCATCTCCGGAAGGGGGCATCAGGAGAGTGCAAGTCTCAGCTTGGCTTCGTGGATGCCACCCTATCCGGGCCGACCCAGGGCTGGCGTTCACAAATCCTTGTCGATCATGAAGCCCTGGCCACAACTATCAAGCCCTACGCGCGCGAGTCTCAAGCACCAGAAGCACCATGGTAGCCGTGCGGCTCTTGAATAAACAACCCCATCAGCGAACAGTGGTCTAAAGGAGGCGTGCCGTTCATCAGCGGCGTGACCAGCTGCTCCAGTCCAGACCGAAACTTGTCCTCCTAGCACCAGAAGCAGCAGCAGTGGAAGGAGGAGCAAGGAAGAACCATCGTCATCATCACCACAGTTACAACTACCATGACTAGCCGATTCACACCTGTCCTCATTTTCGCTGTCCTACCTGTCACTATGACCACCACCACAATCATGCAATGACCGTCCCCGCTCGTCCTCGTCACCACCTTTCATTAGCATCATACTCCTCGTCACCACAATCACCCCGCATCCTTCACCATTACCACCATCACCACAGGCCCATCACCATCGTGATCATCAGAGCACCATCCGCACCTTCACCATCATCATCATCATCATGAGCATCAGCAGTTGCATCATCATCCTCATGATCAGTAGCTTTATGATCAGCAGCAGCATCATCATCAGCATTTTTCGTCATCATCAAGCGGAGCCTCCGCATGATACTCATCTTCTCATACAACCAGCATCGCCATTATATCCACAATCATTTTACTCGCCATCGTCACGGTCACAGTCGTTCTCATCCGCGCCATCATCAGCTTCATCACCGCCCGAATCAGCCTGTAAGATATGCGGTGAGAAGCAAAGCACCGACCTGGTCGCGGTAGCGACGATTAGCATTGCCGTCGTTTTCTAGTCGCACCGTCGCATCGCATCGCCGCAACAACAACCACCACAAGCCCTCTCCTGAGTCAAGCTGGCCACGACAGAGCCTACTCCGTCGACGATGAAGAGATGCATCCGGATGGGCCTGGGCCGTGGCCAAAAGGCTTCGGCTTTCTGCGTCCAGCACGCATGGTGCCACTGACCGCATCTTCGTGTGCCATCAGCTTAAAAACTCGATCAGGGTATCGGTTTTCACGATGAGTCGTGCAAGGGCTTCGGGCGAAACACCTACCAAAAGTTGGTGTTTCTAGGCAGACGACTCTTCAGGCGACCTCCTACGGCTTTGGACCGCAGGTCCTGGCTGTGGTGGCTGCGGCTCATGAGAATCTGATGGAAAGCTAAGACCCATGCAAGATCGTCGTCTGGACCTCAGAGCGGCTGGGCTCTTGGTTCTTGGCCCTGCTGACCGTCGGAATCTGGTGACATGAGTCAGTCTCTCCTCGCATCTTCAAAGAGGCATCGCACGAGCCAGAAATGCTGCTATGGGGTCAAACAACGAACCAAAGTTTCACTCGCATCAAATCGGAACTGCGTTCCGACTTGAGCCAGAAATGCTCCGGTCCTTGCTCTGAGTCTCATTTCCCGCCAACCGACAGGGCTGCTTCTGGTCAATACAGGAAGTGCAGCCGCTGCTTGTGAGACACCTTGTCACCTGTACATGTCTCTTTGACTCAGGTCGCCACGTACAACTGGATCAACTGAGGCACTAAATCCTGCCACTGCAGCAGCTGATGAGGTCACACAGGTGCCCTCGAGCTTTCGCCGACTTCGAGCTATGGTCCATGTGACGATACAAAGTCAAAAGCTGAACAAGCCCCTGTAACTGCGCCCTACCCACTTCCGGTAGCAAGGTCGACGCGAAAGCGACGAGCCGGTGCATCAGCAAAACAAATCAGTGGTTGAGAAATTAGAACCGTTCAAACCTAAGACGTCGTCCCAGCTGGTCAGCTATAACCTGTGTCGGTAGGAGTTTATCGCTGTCACACTGCCCGAAATGCACCTGCAGGTGGTGCTTGCCGCCAAGGCAAATGTCTTTGAAGGCCATAGATGCCGCCTCGACTGAAACCCAAAAACAACCCCATGCCTTTTTCCAGATACAGACACCTAGCAATACTCCTCGCGACTGTAATCGGCTCAACTTCAACCCAAACGACACCACGCAGAAGCACAGAGAGGCTTCACAGTGGACCCTGTGTTCCCATAGCAGCAAACCTCCAAGATCAGGCAGAGAGAGAGAGAGAGAGAGAGAGAGAGAGCGCCTCCCTGGAGCCCTGACCGACCGTACGAACCCTCCTTCACTGACCTCGGACTTCGGACTCCCACCCGGAAGTCGCTCGGACAGGCATGAGAGCCCACTGCAACACAGACCCCCGACCCCCGCCTGCTGCACTTGCTTCGTGCGCTCGGCCAGGTGTGCCGGGCTGTTTGGCGGATCCTGCTTAAACAGGTCCGAGCTGCCTCAGTCCTTCTGTCGCCTCCCCGAGAACACTGCCGGTCCCTGTCCCTAAAATGTCGACATTCTTGTTCGGCAGATCCAGATCCAACTATGTGCACCTCTTCCCAACTTGTTCAATCAGTGCCCAGAAGGGGTAATGCACGGGGATACGGGCGAGTTCTGAAGGTGCGGCTGTGGTCTAGCAGCCTTGGCCCAACCAAGTCTGACGAGGGGACAAACGTGAGCCAGAACCAGAAAGTTTATATAGGTGTTTTTTGATGGCATGATTTGAATCTGAGTTGGAGTGCGCGGGCTCTCAACACAACGCGGGATAACAGTGCAACTGTACAGCCAGTGGCAGTCCTACTGTAACAAAGGGACTAAAACGGCCACTGGGCGTCAAGAGAGAAGCCAAGATGATCCCCTAAAGAAGAAATATCACAGTGAGCCTCCGGGACAGGCCAGCACCACGAGTCTTATTCGTATGCCTAGTTCAAGGCCATCATGTCAAGGGGTCATGTGGGATATCATGTATCTTGCGTGCTTTGCAGTCATACCTGTGCAGTGCCGGCAGGGGGCACGCACATACCTGTTCAATGCGCACAAATGGTCGGCATGGCCGCCGATGTGACTCAAGATGCGCGAATCAAGCGTGCTGAAGGTGTTGGGGTCTCTTGAGCCCAATTTGGGATGCACGGGGGTTATAATAAAATAGAAGTTCTTACCTTTAGCATCCGGCAGACTTGGGCCGGGTATCGAAACAAGGATCCGGAGCCAGTGCGAACGGACTCTGAGATCAGTTCCCGGGTTCACGCCAGTACCTCTCCGCGGAGACCTGAGTTTCAACCTCAATATCAGCAGCATCAGCAGTATTCACTTGTGTTACCTGCCATTGCGAATCCAGGAGTGGCCAGGGCAACTCCCTCATCAGAAGATGTTGCTCAGAAATTGCAATATAAGTATACAAGGGATAAGGAGGCTTCAGACTCCAACACGGTCACAAGCTTCTGGGTTGACCTGTAAAGCAGAAGCCCATGCAGAGTGTCCTGATTCAGAAGCAGCTGCGAGACCATCTCGAGCGAGGACCGCAAAAAGTCGGGCCTTCGTCATGGAGACATGTGAAGAGGGCTGGGAATACGAGCAGCAAAGAGCAACTTGGCCTCGTCTTGACCCACTGCCACAAGTGGCCCAGGAGTTCGATGGCGGTCTTCTTTGTGAAGTGCAGGAGAGCCTGACACAACTCTTTGCCAAGCAACCTATGCACAACGAAACCCTTTTGAAGAACTGAGCCAGCCAACCAACAGAAAGGTCCGCCTACGCGGCTTACACCGACATCCACGAGTGCTAGCATGTCTCAGGACAGCCCAGAAAAACAGCAAGATGAACCCTACTTGACAAGAGCTGGGAAGCCCAGCCCCCTCCATGGAATCGGCCGGAACTGGCGACGAGATGAGGGGTGGCCTGGCCCATCTGAAGGCACACATGGCACGCACTTGCAGACAAGCAGGAGGCGTGTACGTTTCTGTGTGCGGGCATACATACGTGGATTCATTCATCCACGTGCATTCGCATCACACATACGAACATGCATCTGGACATAACTGCATACGTGAAAACATGACCTACCGAATGGCAAGTAAAGAGAGCGAGAGCGAAAGAGCGAGAGAGCGAGAGACCTAGCTACTTTGTGCCCCGTCCTCGCTCGTCACAGCTCAAAGGCTCAGGGCCGCTTTGTAGAAGCGTTCAACCACCCGAAGAACAACCGATCAAGCCCCACATCCCACGTTAACGTGTGCCAGGGCGGCAGACCCTGGATCAGCTGCCAGAGGACACTGCCCTCTCTCACTTCTGCCCTCGAGCCGACCAAAGCCAAGACGAAGAAATGGGCCTCCCAGAGATCGCAATACGCAAAACTTACTGTTCGCACTGCTAACCTACTAATCTGGTCTGGCAGGAAGATCCCATTGCATCGCGAAGCATCCCAACCGAAGCCGACGAAGTAGCAACACGACGGCAGGCTTTGGCCCTCTACCAGAAGTATCTTCGACCAAACAGAACTCAATTCCAACTCGCAGGCGTGTGCAGCTTTCGTTCTAGGGGGAACTGGTGTAGAGCATCTACCTGGTCTCGCAGTGCGGCGGACGCAAGCCGTGGTCTCCAGGACACCGGGTGCCACTTCCAACATTGAGCCCGCTGCTACAATGCTGAAACAAAATGAGTACATCTCTCGTGCTTCGGCCTCCTGAACTGTCACGCCTTGCCGCTGGCCCTCGAGCAGGCTCTGCAACCTTCAGCCAGAAAGGAAGCCAGACCACAACACTGAAAGCCGGCTTGCTCACAGTGCATCGCGTGCAAGACTGAGAAGTGATAGAAGACGAAGCATATGCCGTTTGCACAAACTGCACAAGCTTTCCACGACTTGCTTTTTCTGTGCCCAGGCTGTTGTGTCGCCCGGATGCCGTGCGTCTGATCCGACCGTGCGACTTCTTCTGATGGGGAGAGTTTGCATGTACCCCCGAACGGCATAAGGGCAGGTAGCCATCGCGAACTCAAAATGCCGATCTCAGTTACGGCTTAAGACTTGTGGAAACCCCACGCGGTCAAGGCAGACAATGCGACTGGAATGACAGGTCAATTGTGAAAGCAACATCTGAATGCAATTCATTGCGTTTTCCTTTCAAAGTCTTACTGTCGCACCATTCTCCTACAAAGAACCCTCTCAGCAACGCTGAGATCACACGCTGAACCACAAAACCCCGAGAGACTGGCACATGCTCTAAAGCGGTGTTGGGCGTGAGGATCTCCAGGCAGTCCTTCCCGAAGTCTGAGACTACAAGCTCTGCACTCTGCCCGACACTCTGGAGTTGACTGTCGGGTTTGTATTCGGATGCAAGGATCTTCAAACCGCGCGTTGCTTGACAATGGCACAAGGTTGAACTGTCCGAGGTTCTGGGATGCGGGATTTGGTACCCGGGGCCACATCCGCTTCTGAAGGGTGAAGGATTGGACTCTGGTACCTCCACCAGGCCCAGGAAGCGCTGCCGAGAGGCAGCAACCTCCTCGGATTCGTGAAAGGCTTCGGAGGTAAAGTGTGAAGAGCTTGCGGAGCTTTTCTTCACCTGTGCAGTTCTGCGAAGCTTCGTATGTTCGAAAAGCCTCATGCCCAAAGTCCTCGCCTTTCCTGACACCTCGAGCACAGAGTACAGGCGGCCAAGAGGCATCATCGGCCTGAAAAGGGTCCTGTGTGGCATTCAGGGTACACCTCCGGATGGAGATGCCTCGGCCGGTGCAGCGACTTCGACACTCTTTCCTGCAATCCTCCCATCCCTCACAACATCTAAAAGTAAAAGATCCGAGACAGCCGAGACATCAGGGAGAACTCTGTGCGAGATGGCAGCCCAAGACCCTCGAAGCACGTCAACCCCCAGGCAAAATGTCAGCCCCAAGCCAATCCCAGCCCTATGCACCTTCAACATCGCCTCCAACCCCCAACTGAAACACGCGTCGAGTCTAGGGCCGCGAACCTCGGCCCTAAACTAATTTCGAAGGCCCTGGAAACATCTCGAAGCACAGCAACGCCCATTCAAGGGTAGGAGGCTTAGGACCCGGCTCAGTAGCTCCTTGTAAACTCCTTGGAACCTGAGCCAAGCCAAGGAAGAAAACATGGTTCGCTGCCGTCGAGTTGGACTGTGACACTGGCGCCCTGCTTTCGTTCCGGAGATCGTCTAGCAAGGGTTGGGATATGGGCTCAACTTTGGAGCCAGGCTGGTCGATCTTCACGTCGTTCTCTGGATGCCTCGTACAGTGGCAGTGTGAGCAGTAGCAACAGTACGGATTGGGATGGAAAAGGCCCAAAAGGCGGAACACATGTAACAGCAGCTTTCCCGGCCACTGAGAACCGTGCCGGCAGACTTCGTTGGCCAGCCGATGCCAGAACTCCAAAGGTATCGCGCAAATCTCCTCCACAATCCGTCACTCTTCCGTTTTGGCAAACAAGCTGCATCGGCAAATCATGTGCCACACTCACACGCGGTTCCATGTGCGCCTGGGACCTGGGACAGTCGTGCTTTACCCCTGTCTCGAGTTTGCGTCCGCACCAGGGCAACGGGCGTGGAGTTCAAAATTTCTATGTGTCAGATTTTGGTCTTGTGCAATAGCGGGAAATGTCTCGCACGAGCAGCTGCTGCTTGCTTCTCGGGCACCCGCACCAATGCTATCGGGCAGTTTGCTGTCGCTCTTCCACCAAACAGCTCCCACACGATGGCGAGACGAGATTGCTGCAGTTGGAGTCCGACAGACGCATTCAAAGCGACCACATGCTCGATTTCTCACGGTGCGCCTTGCATTGCTGTAAGTCGGGAGTTGCTATTCGAGCTTCGTGATCTTGAGCTCCATTTCGCTTGGCTCCGGCAGGCCAGGTCAACTTTACTGCTTCTTGCGACTTGCACTACCCCTGATAACACCGAATGTAAACTGACACACTGACTTCAAGGACCCATGGATCGATCTTGTGATCCATGTTTGTTGTACGCTTCAAGACCCTCGATCTGAACGCTATTGCAATGGTGCCGTGGGCATTCATAGTTTGCCGTGTGCACGGGCTCTCGTCTGAGTCCACCGGTCAGAGACTGACTCGAGCCTGGGGCCTCAGAGAACCAAAGGTTGGCGGAAACCAGAAGGCAGCACGAGGAAAGCAACAACCAACAGCTGAAAGCAGAAAGTGGGACACAAAGAGGAGGGCAAACAAGAGAGAATGCAGAAAACGGAAAGCAATCAAGGCTATCGCGGGAATGCAAGAAGCTAAAAGCAAGAGCATGCAAAGCCTTGGCACACCATTGACGGGTTTTGCAAAGTGAAGACTCCTAGCGGTGAGCCCGTGGTTCGGACATTATCGCCTTGTACACCCATGCAAGGCCCCTCACCCCTGCTCGGCCTGTGAGGGAAGATCTGTGCAGCGCAAGATCACCTTTGGACTGCGATCTCTGTGCAGGATTTGGGGGTTTTGCGGCTGGTGCGGGCATCTAAGGTCCTCGAAGGACCGAAAGCCTTGAAGTCAAAAGCAAAAAGCCCTTTCTCCTCTTTCCATAACCCTACGGCTACAGCCTGACAACATGATACCTGGCATCCCACCCGTCATACCATGCCAACCATACCGTTCCCACGTCCCTGCCTGCAGGATGAGCACGACCTCCGATTCCGAGCCTGCCGAGGCTTTCATGTTTGGTCGTGGGCTTGAGATGTTTCAGCCTTGTGGCTGCAGCGCTGAAGGCTTCGGCTGCAAGGCTTGGAAAAGCACATATGTACGGACAACTCGGGCATGATATGAGGAGTTGAAGACTCGCAACTATCACCCGACCTTCGGCAGTTTAAGGCTGCGGAATTGAGTACTTCCGACTACGACCAGCACGAAATTCGGCGTCATGCACGTGAATGCCAAATCATCGGTCCTTTAATCTGCGCACATAAAATATGAATAAAAAGTACATATGTATTTTTGTGCGTGTATCCAACCACCCATGTGCTGGAACATTTGCATCTTAACTTATCCACTGGGTCTTCGTTCACCTTAGCATGCATATAATGTCGCGGCGTACGCGCTGCATTAGACGTTTTATTTTATCTATCTGCGCATGGGTTTTTTCTCATGGATTCCTGCGTGTGTTTGCTTGTGCATGAACAGAGTAGTTTGATGAACCTCGCCGTCTGACATTGAAGTCTGCAAGCTAACTTCAAGCCATCGGTCCGCACTGGGCAAACCCAGGCTGACACTTCCGTGAAACTGCATTACACGAGCTCTCGGCACATTGGCTTAACGGAACGCAGCAGATGCCCTTTGGCTGTAGGGCCGCGGCTTTGCTGCATAATGATGGGAACTAAGCACTCGCCCGTTTCCACCTCGGACGGCATACTGCTTGACAAGGAGACGAGGCCCCGTCTAGGCCCATGCGACAGCCCGCGAACAATCCAGGTCCATCCGGGTTAGCCCAAACGAACAACCCTCCCTGACGCAAGAATCTCTCAGCACCGGGGCATAGATGCGACAGATTTGGAGTAGCCCATCCTGATGCAAATAACGGATGCATCTGGATACAGGGGGACAGGGAGATGAGCCGCCATCGTAGTTTGCTGTGCGGCGTAAGCCGGTCGTGCTCTTCAACTACCAAACATGACGTTACAACCTCACCGTCATGCAGACTGCTTGTGCAGACATTAGGTGACCAGAAGCCTGAGTCCAAAGTCAGCCGATCAGGGGACAAGGAAGTTCCTCATGGCATCTGCGAGGGCCATACGCAGAACCGCAGGTGTAGAAGCGCTCACAGATAGCTCGCCACAGCTCAGACTCTGAGCTGCAATGACCCCAATTTCAAACGGGTCCTCGAGGTAATGGACTCAAAACGTTAGATCACCAAGAAACCCAAGGACACAAGAGTCGAAGCCTCTAGCATTCCGTCCCGAACTAATCCAAAGAAGCACGAGAGAATTTGAAGAGCAAGCAGTTCGAAGCCTCAGACCCCACAACCCATGGCCAAGTTTGACCAGCGAAACCCAAGCCCTACAGCTTGAGCCTCAGGTCATACACTCGAGGATGTTCCTGCAGCACCTGCCCAACTAAACTCCTAACCCTGAAACCTGCCCTCCGCGTCTCCAAGACCCCCAAAGCCTCGTACGACTCTTTTCTCCATGAGCAAGGCCCGGCCTGGTCTGCATCCAAGGCTGCCTCGGCACCTCGGCCAAGAAGAGCCTCGAATTTCGTCCTGCACAGTTTGCAAGACCGAGGGCCTAGAGTCTCTGCGTTCTCGCAGGATCGCCGTCCGTATGCAGTTGAATTTTGCCGTCTCTATCAACATCACAGCCGATGTTCTGCAAGATCTTCTCAGCACTTGAATGGATACATCAAAGGCTGGAGAGAACTAGCGGGACAAAACATACCGATCATTCACAAACCATCAGCCTTTTATATCCAAGCTTTCGGCGCACACCGCGAACTCTCTCTCCGTCAAAGTTCGAACACAAAAGAGGCAACATGCCTTCTGCGCCGGCAAACAAAAGGCTAACAATTTCGAAAGGCGCCTTGATCCGTAGGATGTTCTTGCGAGGTAAAGGAAAGGACCGCAGTTCGCGATGTTGCTTTTGCATAGGTGTAGCACTTCAATCAAAACATCAATGACCGGTTGGGATCCAGATTGTGCGAGAAATAGTGAAACTAATTCACTAATTGGAGGGACAGAAAACAATAATTTAAGGCCTAGTTCCATATCATGATGGGGCGGCCAACATTCTCTCAGCACTCTCCGGAACTTACGGACGACTTTGAGGCTTGCAATGTTTCCATCCCACACAACATTCCCATTCGCAGAAGAATGCATTCAAGTTTCAGCATAGTCAAGTTCCTGGGCATGTGGCAGACTTATTGAATCTGTAATCCGACTTAGGTCCGTTTAGCACACAGCTGCTTTGCGTGTGCTCCACCGAGTCTGATAGCTTGGACCCTGTACGGGCGCATTGCATTGTGTTGCATTGTACGAGGCGGATAAGGTGCTGTGTGTTGCTGTTGTTTGCACTGCGTTTGCTCTGCTGGCGAAATCAGGTTAAGAGAGGCAACTGGTGGATTGGAAATCTTAAGAGTGTTCTTATTTAAGTGCGAAGCGTTGGAATACGTCAGCTTGCGCAGCACTCTGCGGCACTTGAGCTTTTTCCTGCCTCAGCCCACCAAGCTGGCTCAGTATGACCTGCCCAGATCATGATAGTCGGCACCACGACTACCGGAAGTGAGTAGGCCAGGCTGTCCAGTGCTTTCGATGTGGATCGGGAACCGGGTCTAGCAGCTAGCAAGTATGGGAGCCACGACGTGCAGTGGAAAGTGGTTGAAATCTTTTTACGGCTCACAAGACGCAACGACCGGCCGCGACCAGCCCAGTTGCCTGAATCACCGGCTGGTACACCGAAAAATCCTGACTGCACATCCGCAGCACCTGGCACAGAAGACATGCTGCCGAGCCCAGATTCAACTCAGGGCTCGGGGCTACAATTTCCACTAGACGACATGATCGCGCTTCGTCCCTGAGTACCCGCATACAGGTCCGTGTTTACATGTCTAGATACACCCTCTGCTCGTCTTCCAAGTTGCTGAAGCAAACCTTAAACGGCGTCGTGCGCTCCAGCTAGAAAACTGCCAGGAGTCGACAGCTGATGAGAGAACACAAGCACTTAAAGTGCCGTGTTTTAAAACGCGGGCAACGGCCGAGCCGGCCCCATACCCTAGACCCCAACTCATAAAACCTGCATCCCAAAGCTCGTCATGGCATGTCATGGCCCTAACCCAAAGCTATCCCTGACCAGCAAAAGCGATGCACGAAGGGAAGCCTCGATAATGATGTCTGTGGCCGTCTCGCTGAGCTCGCCACCTTCGACCTCTGCATCTAAGCGGGGCCCCCTCCCGTGCTAGATTGAGAGTTCTAGGGTCTTGAGAGTTCGCGATTCATGCTTAGCAGGCCATAGCTGACAAAGGCTGTTCGTTACCTGCACACGGCAAAGCTGAGTATGAGGATTTGGGAGGCTCTGAAACTGCGGACAAGCATGAACGTGCACGTACAGTCTCGCAAGTAGCTCAGTTCATTGATGGGGTCCGGGTCCTCCAAGAAATGCAGCACGGAGCTGTCGTCAGAATTGGTGCCAGTCCCGGCACGACGTCCAACTGCTAATTGCTACCTTCGGATCGTATCCACAACGGACGTTCCACATCACAAACCTGGGCACTGAGTGGACGTATCAATGTCAAACCATCCAAGCTGGATCCAATTCAAACCTCAAATCGAAAAATGCAACAACAAATGTGCAGGGCCGAGTGCCGCACGACATACTTGAAACACTCCGGAATAAATGGGTTCTGCGCGATCTCGTTGGCCTGTAAACCAGGCATTCTCGTCAAACACGGCATGCAAACTCCCAGTCTGCAGTTCCAGACTCATGCGTCGTTGAACATGGGTTCTAGGGGTCTGTTGGAATGAGAATCCAGATCTAGTAGGGGATTTTTCTTGCTCAGCGGATCCTTTTCTCTCCACGGCTTGCGCCGCGATGGCCACACATGCACCAAACAGGTTCATATGCTTTCTTGATTTCTGCGAAGTGGCCAGCGAAAGATGCCAGACCGCTTTAATCTCAACACTTCTCACTCCACCCCATTGCGCACGGGCCCCGTCGGACCTGCAAGTTGGTGTACTTGATCCAACTGAGAAAACACCTCTGCCACGGGAGATACGAGATACCAAGACGAAGGAGCTGACGTGGAAGCTCGAGCTATGCCTTCAGTAATTCGCACTTCATCGAATCCGGTCTCTTGTGCCAGGGACAGGGCTCCAATACTTTCCGCTTGGCTTGCACCTCGGAGTAGAAACGCTCTTCTGTGGCCGAACGCACAAGATGCCACAACACAGAGCAGGAGCCTCATGCACGACTTTTGCATCCTCTCAAGGCATGTGTTAACAAATCCCCTTCCGAGTCTTGGGAGAATGCTGTTTGCTCGGCATAGACGCCAGCAACAAAAACTTCAAACTTACAGGCGTCAAAGGATCTGGGGCAAGTACCAGCCTGCCGGGTCTTTCCACCCTTCCTGATACCACAAGCACTCGAGCGCTGAGCCCAAGACATCTGAACACTGCAAATTCAGAAGGAACTGCACGACCTGAGTGTCAGGAGCCGAAATCCGGTCTGAAGCCAAGCACTCAGACGAAAGCTCGGTGGAGCCCTGCCTGTGCCGTCGCAGCTTGGATTCTTTGACTGCAGCTTTCCCGCTTGAAGCTGTCTGTCATCAGCTTGTAGTTGTTGTTTTCCTGCACGTCCCACCGCTGTGCTGGAATTGAACTGACTGAGGCTTTCAGTTCAGGTCGAAGCTACACTGCCAGGCATTCAACAACTCTTCACGTGGCAGGCCCCAAGCCGCCTCCGGTAGCATCTTCATCACCTGGCGTTGCCCATCACACCCTGAATGCTCAACCTTGCTTCTAAGCCCAGCCCACAGCATCAAACAGTCAGATCTCTCAGTTCTCATGAGGCCCTCCGGGTTTTCGTTGCGTAAGATATGCCCATAACACTAGGACAGCACCAGCAACAACAATCACCACGATGACAACGACGACGAGGAAGCAAAGCAGTGAGACTAACAAATCACCAACAAATGCCGCAACAACGAGAACCACAGCGACGACGACAACGACAGCGACGACGAGGTGGAAGCGGCAACGAATAATTATACTCAACGGTGACGACGAAGAAGACGACGCCGACCACAATCAGTGTCTAGGGCGGATTCCACCCCCCGCCCTGCACGCTGCCATGCATCCTGGGCGAACCCAAAAGGCCAACAGTCAGAGGATCACTGCGCTGCACACTTCGCCGACCGACGCCCAACCACAAGAACCAGGCCTGTGTGGACAAGACCAGACAAGGCCCCACACCAAACACAGGCCCCCCGAGGGCAACCAAACCCCGTGCGTCATAGAAGCGGTGGGAGACTTTGAGCAAACACGGCAACACGTTCATAGAAAAACGAATGCACGCGTGTGCCTATGATAACCCCTTCTCTTCAACTTCGCCATTCTTACCACACTCGGAGCATTTCATTTCATGCTAAGCCCGAGCTCCAGAGCCTCCAACAGCGTCGACCAGCTCTGCGGGGTTTGCCCGAAGCGCTGGAACAAAGTCTCGATCGGATTAGGCCTGAAGCCCGGGTTGAGATGGGATTTCAGCTTTAGAGCCCACATGTGGGGCCTTTGCACGGCCTTCATGGGTTTGAGGGCTCTAGAACCCCACGGCATTGAAACTCTCTCCGTCAAATCAGGAGCTGGGACAAAGATGTTTATTGCAGCCGGGCTTTGGGAGTCGGTCGGGACAGCCCGAAGCCGCACTTGAAGACGTGCCAAGGCTTCATAGGAGAATCTCGAAAAATCGGCGGTGGCATTGTCAGGGGCTGGCTACACTTGTGGTCATGCCGTTATAAGGTGTCATGTTCACAATTTCTGCATGAACGGATTGGGTTGATGCTCGGTTTCGGCCGGAAGACCTTCTGGAACTCTGCAATGCTCGGTGGGCTAGGGATGTGAGCGCATGAACGTTTTGGCTGATGTGTAAGGCTAGCTCCAGGCATTGTCCATTTGGATAGCCAGGTCCGCCAGTGCCTGGCACGTGAATTCAGAACGCGCAGCTACAAAATGAGCTAGGTGAATGGCTTCAGGTCAACAGTGGCAACATTTGGTAACTACTCGAAGCCAAATCCTCAAACACTTGCAATCAGAAGATGTTCTTTCGAATTGAACACATAAACTTGCAAAGCTAGGAGCTTCGCACTCACTCTGAACCGAGCCCAGTCCCAGTTGGCGCTGGACCTCCCTTGAAGGGCACCGCCAATCCCGAAGAGCGGAAGCACCCCAAACTATCTCGACATCTGCGGAAAGCCCGAGGGCAGCGCGATGGCAAGCTGTGTGTGAATAGGCTGGTGCTCTGCTGCTCGAAACCTGCGTCTTCAGGGATTAATGAAGAAGCCTTTTTATCATTTAGAAGATATCTAGTCAACGCGACTCAAGCCCATATCGTCTTCTCGGTGGCTTCACAGGTTGAGGTAACCGCAAGGCTTCGACAAGGCTTTAGAATGACAGCGCATGACACACAACTGCAGACCTGCCCTCGGATTCGCGAAAGCTGGCAATATCCCGGGCAACAGCAATCAATCAGCGTCACCACCCGTGAAGGCCTGTCGATGTGATTCAACATCGAGTCCCGGAGAGCTCCGTAACTCTCAACTGGGAGCTCATAAAAATCAAATTGCACTTTTGTTCGCATCGTCTGCGCCTCGGCCGGGCTGATCTTCAAAGAACGAGAACATCGACGAAATTCTAAAAAGGCAGTCACAGCTCAGCAAATCTGGGGCAAGCACACCGAAAAATCGGTACTCCATCATGGGCACATCGGCTGCGCTTAACAGCTTGTCTGAAACCTGGCACTTGCCAAAGACACTTTGCAAGCGAGGCCACTCATAACTTAGCTTCGTCATCCGTGTTGATGTTTCTGGGGCAGATGCACCCCTCTCAGCCACTGACATGGTGACACACATTTTAAGTATACGATTCTCATCTCATGTTCCGAGTAAAATTGGCGAGACCGCTTTATGATCGCATAAACATGTGTAAAACTAGGTAAGGAATTCATCATCATAAGTCGAAGCAAGAGATGATATTCTCACACGACCACCACCGTCCAAAATTGAAACGATGGTAGGTCAAGTGGCTGAAATTTGATGTGCACCATCTGTGAATGCAAATGATGGACAAACTTTTGCACGACGACTTATGAAGTCAGCCATCATCCTGACTCGTGCTCAGGGTCGTGCCGAACTTCCACACTCGGTCTCAGGGGGATTGTGGACGAAGGTTGGTTTACCCCTGAGGAAAACCTGGCGTCACAATTCTTATCAAACACGAACATAATTATCAACATGGTACAGTTAACAACCAGTACACACATTGCAGTTGCGAGAACAGTCAGCGGCATGGAATCATCGCCTCGCACGATTCCATGCGCTCTCAGGAACTGATCAAGTCGGTATCAGTGAGTTAGCTTTATCTCGTACTTGTAGCATAGAAGTATTGCTAACTGTTTTGACTGACTGTAACACGTGATCGCTTCAAGGAAGATGCCAAGACTGCAGTACGCAACTTTGGTCGGGGTTGTCAACTGCAGTCCGCAGACGAGACAGGGTCAACCAACACGATTCGTCGCCCACATATTAACCATTACTACTGATCCATCAAGAACTTCGTAAAGCTGACAGACGCATATCGCGACTTTGAGATCTACCGACCTGTAGAGCATGAACAGATGCGAACAACCTCTTGGACTTGTATCTTGATTTCAAAATTGAAGACGGAAGATGGGCCGTGCTTTGGAGATGGCGTGCCATCTGCAGTGGCTCTGCATAGCATCTACCAACGGCTCATGTGTACTACTTGTGTACTGCTTTCCATCCAACGATGCTCTACTCACTCTACTCGTAGCTGTTTCGAGTAAATCAGGTCAAGATCGACGAAGGCGCGACCCGATCGTTCTTCTGGTCGATCGGCTGAGGAAAGAAAGGTAGCTGTTCGACAATCCACTCGTATTACAAACCGACTGTTATCAGCATGCCCTGCTGGCAGTGATTCGCGTGCATTATCCGATTCATTCTCCCGTCATTGCAAAGAAATTGTGCCGTGAGTGACAAGCAGCCGTCATGAAAAGGAGAATAAAAAGTGACCGACTTTCTTGGCCAATCTCTCATGTGCGTAGCGCAACCTCTGGTAGGGACATTTAAAGGAGCAGCCACAAAGAATGCTTCGCACGCGCATTTGCACAACCCCGACCAGATGATTCTCACGATGCTCGCCCTACTGAACAGCTCCTCTACATGACAGAGGCTGAATGTCACAGCACTCCCTAGCTTTGCTTTTCACGCGGCACCACCTCCATCACCTTACTAGGTGTGCCACCCAGTAAGCATCAAAACAGCGATGCTACCTGGACCGCGACTTGTCCAAGTGCGCAACACTACCAGTACAGACGGCCACCTGCCCTTACTGCAGCCATGGCAACCGATGCAGATCATATCCGCCCCGCTCCCTGGAAACAGCCGCCCTCGAATTTATTTGAGGATGAACCCAAATCCTAAACAGCAAACCAGAACACAGACTCTCATCCTGAACATAATCCTCCGTGCAGGCAATCAGGCCGAGAACCTCCCATGCCACAGGCGTCTGCTGGAACTTTGTCAGAAACGCCTCGGCGCGGACTTGTCGAATGACTTCAGGCGATATCACACGTGATAGGAATTGCAACTCACACAGCCCTCCATGGGGTGGCATGGGGTGGCAACCTGTCGATAAGCGGAGTTAGAATGACTTGGCCCCACGACCCGCATGACCGCAGTTGGTCAGTCACAGGCAACACCAAACTGGAAACAGTGACGACTTAGGTTTGAGGCCAGTGTTTATGTTTAGTGATGCATCCCACGAAAGCGACTTCACTTCATAAGGCAGACTGGGAGGGCGGTGACAACAACAGCAAGATTAACAACGACCACCCAGAATGGCTCGGTTTGAACCTAGTCTAATCGCATGGCTTCGCTCGGTTCACCCGGATGCAACCAACAGAAAGAACCTTTCGAAAATTGCTTATCAGGCTCATCACAGAGAGGGCTGCTGAGAAGTCGTTTAGGGGTGAAGTGAAGATAAGCAGACACGGATGACCTCCGACGTCCAATGTAGAAGAGGTGACAATCTTGAGACCATGCGCATCATTTGCCTGGATGGTGAGAGATGCCCTGCGCTTTACACACCCAGATGCCTCACATACGATGCTCACTTCACGAGGCCAAAAAAAAATGATGTTCTTCCAGGTCTAAGAAGGGGGGTTCGGGGCCCTGAAAAAAAGCTGCCCTCAAGGATTCCAGAAAACCCCTGGAGGAGCTGCAAGCAAGGATCGTCAGCTTCCTTCTTGGTGGCCGGATCTGGCGAACTGAACAGTGCCTTCAGGTATACAGAGAGCCGCAGAAGGGCCGGGGGTCAGAGTCGGCGAGACTTTTACAACAGATGCAAGTAGCATGTCAGCTCTCGAAACCGATACCTGCAAGAATCTGTGAAGCCTGCAGGGCGGACAATGCTTGCTCCATTTCAGCAAGTGCTTGATGTTAAAGTACTTGGCAACCTGAGCATGTCCAAGCCCTGCCCTTCCAAGCTTTACGTGTAGAGCTTGCTACATCGGACCAGCGCCAACTGAGGCATGAGCAGCACGGCAGAGACTCCTGACCCCGGCTCGCCAACAGGCGCGGCTTTACCACACCCCATACGAACATTATCTCGACGGCTTGCGCCAGCGTAGCTGCGACAGCACCGCAAGGACTTCACACGCCGGGCCGTCGTGGAAAGCCTGGGACCAGGCCTTCCCGGAAGCAACCCAAAACTCGACTTACTAGTACCTGCCTTAGAGATGTCCCTCCTGTCAAAGCACCTTGGGCCCTGGGAAGAACAGGCAAGAGCTCTTTTAACATTCAGCACCTTGAGATCGAGATATTCACAATGCGCAGTAAAGCAGCAGCTAAATACTTGCGTCGAACACCGAAGCCATGCGGAACGACATACCTAGGCAAAACACCGCGATATGGTACGTTTGCAAGACTACGGCCGGTGCAGGGAATGCTATGGCTTTCTAAGGAGAGGGCTTCTTTTGCATCTACTACAACTGTGCTGTCATTTGCCGAGAGCAGCAGTTGGTTTTTTAGCACTCTGCACCTGCAAATGCACAATCTGTGCATGAGAGCTATGGGCTGCACCGGTGCGCTACTGCGCAAAACCAGTATGCAGTTGTCAGGTTGCAACCGTCTGGCTGCGGCGGCTGCAACTCTTGGTGGACAATATCCGTCGCTTGTTCCTTACCCTGGGATCTCAAGCCTTACATCGCATGAAGTCCTCGCCCGAAACATGAAAACCCACATCCTAGACCTAGCCCGTGATAACTTCACGGTATTAGCCGGATCTTGTGCCGGGGCAACAATGACTTGCCAGGTACTTGTACAGTGATTCCGGGGTTTTAGGCTTTGCTACAGTTCAACTGGTTGTGGGGCTTAGTCGGCCTATACACAGCCAGACTGCTCCGCTCAAACTTTGCGGACAAGGTCGGGGGCACGCAATGCCATAGCCCAACCGGCAAAAGGGCGCTTGAATAAACGCGAAAACTCTGATGGCCGCCTGAAACATGTTCTCTTTGATGAAAAGATGGATGGAGCTAGGAGGAGGTTTCTCATGCAGTGTCCAGCAGCTTGCTGCGGTTTTGTCTGTGACAACGCACTCCGGAGAGCACTCGCAGCTTGCAGGGAAACCCTGATCACAGAGACGCGCGCGACTGAACTCCAGCGTCTCGGCAAGCTACCTATTCGGAAAAGATGCAAGTTTTTGCACAGGGGCATTCCCAGCTCTATGCCTTTGAACTTAGGGGGTCGTCTCGTACTCCCAAACTTGCACGGCACCAGCCTAAATATGGAACTGCCCACAACCACTGAAAAGCACAGGCAGCATGTTAAGGCAGTGAAAACCCAACATATCTAGCCTGGAACGCTTCGACTCACAACAGCATGTCGACCGATCAAGCTACTGTGGAAGAGCGGGCCAGTCTGATATCGACCTCTAACTGCATAAACCTTCTCTGCACGAGAAACCATCTCGTGTGCAAACTCTCGGGCAACCACCAGCATACATGTAACAATATACAATACGAGTCTGCAAAGCTGGCAAGGCTAAGACTCTGCACCCTCGAGATTTTCGGTGCCTTGGGCTCCGAGCCAGCCTCGGCTGCCTCCACAATTCGACTCGGACCAAGCTGGACGTACTTCAGGACTTTGGGCCGCAAGAGATTGTTCGGAGTTTTCGCTTTAGTCGAATTGTTCGGGTAACTTCAATCCTCCTCTATGCAACCACTTTCAAATCATGCATGCGGGCTTCTGCCAATCAGATGACGCGGCTTCCGCCTTTTGCCTTGTGCATGCGCATGCTGCTGACTCCTACCATGACTACTAGGACGACGACTACTAGGACAACTTCTTACCACCACCATCACCACCACCGCCGCCACCACCTCCCAAAGCCGCTCAAAGTTGCAAAACAAATTGATATGCCGGGGTGCATGGAATGGCATCGGCCCCAGCAGCAGACTTGCCTCCTTGAGCCACAAAGATCACGCTCACACAGGCTTCGACCCCTGTCTGTAGCGGACCTCGACGCTCGCGCGAGAAAGGCGTGAAAGATTCGTTTTGACGAAGTCACGATTCAATGGTCCCATGGTCTATACTATAGGTTGAGTATGGCCACGGACTTCCCCAAATCCTGGAAACCATGTTAGAAGGTGGCGGAAACCTTGCCAAGGAAAGTGTATAAAGTAGACAAGTTTGAGGCCGGGGTCTTTGCTCGAACCACAACCATGGCAAACGGCTCAACCCATCGCAATGAGACCTCAGGCGATGGCTTTCAGCCTCAAGCTACAAACCCTTGGACTCTCCGGAACACCCAGGAGAACGAAAGCTGTCATTTTGCTCTTTCAGTCACACACTTCTGCCCCGCAAGCATCCGGCAGTTGGGCAAACAGTCACACAAACAAGCAACAAGATAGGCCCTAGGCACACCGAGCCCTGAACCTCAACCGCTTACACGTAGTTCCTTTTCTTGTGCACGGTAGCACGCTCGACTTCAAGCTTCGGGGTTCGATGGGTCCCAAACTCGTGGATTGACTTCAGCTTTCTCAACCGAGAAATTTTTCGACGAGTACCTCATGCACCTCCCGGCTGGGGCCCCACAGCGACTTGTTTCCCCAAGCTGCGTGCAAGGCCGCTCAGCTGCGACCTTCAATGAGAAGTTGGATGGCCCGGTCAACACCACCGGCTTGGTGCAAACCCTGTGCCACGCGGTCGGCAGAGTGCTTGAAAGCCGGCACCTTCGAGGCAGAGTCTCAGAGTCTTAGCTCGTTGCCTGATTTCTGGTGTTTTGCTAATGTGGTTTGCCATGTTGCAAAGTCGGTGACTCAAAGATGCTGGCTGCTGGCTTGCTGGAGGACGCCTACACGGCCTACGCTTGGTTTCCGAAGCCCCAACTTTGTCTCAGGTGTGGCGGTTGCCCATAATCGTACGCGCGGTGTCACTGTGCGCTGCAGAAAGCACCGACGAGTCCACGTAAGAACAAATAACCAAGCAATTCCAGCTTGCGAACCATTGCAGAAGCCTGCAAATGAATCGGTTCGCCCACCAAACGACCAAAGCATGCTTCCCTCCTCGCTCAGACATAGGAAAAGCCTTGGAACAATGTTAGTCTTCTCACTTTCGCAACAGGCAGGCAAGGCTCCACACACGTCCACACCCCAAGCTAATCATATCGTTGTCAGATCAGGGTTGCGGGCTGCTCTCACTTAATCATGTACGAAAAGCGGGTAAGGGGCCGGGATCTAAAATCGAATAATGTTCAACAGATTTCGACGGAGCCTCCGAAACCTGACGCAAGGCATCACGGACATCTTCCTCATAAGTTGCAGCGCCCTCGTCAGACACCGGCCTGAGGACGACAGCGAAAGTTTGGCACATGCCCACCTAGAATCTGCTGCCACAGTGGCTCTCAGGTTCATGCCGGTGCTTAGATCTCTGGGCGGGAAGCTTCTGGGAGATGTCCCATGCGGCCGTGTGATTCCCCCAGCAAGAAGCCGACTGGCCTGTCCACGCAAAGGCCCACCTTCATTGCCTGCGCTTTGGCACCATTGGCTGGCTGATCAGCGAAACCAGGGCACACCACAAGTGGAGTTCCAACGAACATGCTTTCCATGAAGGAGTTCTGGCCCCCATGGGTGACGAAAACCCTGGGCTTCAATCCTTACTGACTTCAACTTGTCCTGTGTCCACGGACTCCGCCGCACAAGGCCAACTAAGCCGCGAAGCGAAGGATGTCCACTTGCGGCAAGACGTTGCGGCAGATGGCGTTTCCAGGCACCTGATTATCACACAAATCGGGAGCTCTGCAACGCTTGAGAACGGCAGCCGAGAGCTTGATTCCTGCAACGCCTGCACACACCCTTGCTCGGCTGCAGAGCCCAATGCAAACAGTCTTCGACCCACCCTGGTTCCTCACCGACTCCTGGACATCCGCTGCTGGCTGCCGGCGTTGCATAAAAACTAACCGCATCTTAACAGGACGCGGGGAAGGTTTGCACCATGTGCTGTAAATAACAGGATGCAGGGAGTTGGCAAAAGTTTGAATAACGCGGTTGTAAAGAAGCATTTCACTCTGGCCAGAGTTGCAGCTTCCCTGGGGAACAACAGAAAACGCAAACAAGAAGAAGATAAACTAAATTTAATCTCGCACCGATGACATCAAGCGGAGGGCTCAGTCCAGAAAATGCGAACCCGGATTGGTACGTTCAATTGTGATTTTTGGTCGATGTCTTGTTTGTGTTGTGCATGTGCCCACCGATAACCATGCATCCCCGCCTGCACGCCTTCCAAGGCATCTGCCTGCGGGCCGATTGCTACGACGAGAAGCAGGCCATGACTCCCACCTGCAAAGCTTTAAGCATTGACTGGACTGTTCAGAAGCTGGCGCTTTGAAGCGTGGGAGATGGTACTAGGTCAAGACTCGAGGCTCAGTGTCCAGGACTCTGGCTTTGGGGTTCCGTGCTGGGCAAAGGCTGCACGCCGAATGTTTCTTGAGCGTCCACTCTTCACGATTGTATAAAGTTGATCGGTTGGGTGAGGAGGGACAACAAACGGATCGCCTTCTGCAGGATCTCCCAATTCCGCAAACACCGCCTTGAACACAGCTTGACACAGTTGCTTCCCTGTCATGGAGCTGCCGTCCGTGGCTTTCCATCCTCGGGACTGGTTCGTCTCGAACCTCAAAGCTCTGGTCTTAAACGCGACAAGCCCAGGTTCCGTGGTTGCTGCTGTCACCAGTTATCACAGTGCCCAATGAAACCAGCACGATGCCACGGCCTGCGCTGACTGGGCATGCATTTCAACAGCTTTTGGAAGGGAATGGGGCAGGTAACTTGTTGGGTCAGTCACACACACACACAGGATATAACACTGAGTCCAGGGCAATCATAGCATCAGGGCTCGTCTCTCGCGAATTTACATGTTTCACGGAATCATGCCATGCACTTGAAGCATCCGCTCTGCAGCCTGTTCGACAACTCCCACCTGCTGCAACCGCGCTTTCCACCACATCCATGGGAAACTCTCCGTCCACTGCCCTGCAACATCGATGCAGCTTAGGTTGTTCCTCATGCGACACTCCGAAGGCAAAACTGACCAAGAAGAACTGAGACATTGAGTCGCTGCGTTTCGGTTCAGTAATAACAGTGTACGTGCACGGGCGTGTGCCAAAGCAACCAAACCAAAACTGGCACATAGATACTCGTGTAAGCACACATTTGCACCTCTTCTAATTCGCTCTTGACGGTGTCTTGTATGCTCGGCCTCTTTGGCAGAAGCTCCTCCTGACAAACCGCAAAGCCTCTGCCATCTGACTTGCCGCTGCACTGAGAACATTATGAACCGTCAGCTCCGACAGTAATTGCAGTCTGGCACCTGCGCCTCCTTCTTGAAACCTGCACATCGCTTTGCACCAGCCACATCTATCAAGGGGCCCACGAAAGCAAAAGCCTTACCTGGATGTCAACACAGTGTGGAAGCAATCGTTTGCAATTGCAACATCACAACACGGTGTGGCCACAAAATATACTAAACTTCGCGAAGCAGCCCTGGGCAGCATACGTAGCAGCATCATCCTCCCACTCATCCGCCAAATCTTCTGTGGTTGTTACGAGGTTGAGATCCGAGTAATGGTCTCCATGCAGGGGCAGCGATGTATTCAATGTCAAATCCGGGAACGCCAAATCTTTTTTCAAAGCTTCAATGGCCTCGAGCTGCGGGGAGTTCTCGGCAAGCAACTTGCACAGTTCAGCACCAGTCAAGCCTCCCGTTTGCACGATCGTCTCCATGCTTCCGGGTCCCGGTAGGGTCCTTGCTAGCTTGTTGTTTCGTCACACCATCCCACGATCGAAGATAAAGACACCAAGAACCCTCACCCGCCATGACACAACAAGAAAAAAATTACCCACGTTCTATGAAACCCCACAAACTAATCGTTTATCACGATGTTTTTGTTTTCCTCAGCATGGAGAAGCCGGCATTGTCGAGTGCAGAACAGCCCCGACATCTTCAAACCAGTGGCGTAGAAGCAATAAAAATTATAGTAATCAAAGTAAATGATAATCAAACACAAAATACCAACAGTAGCGCTGGCTGTGGTCGCCGTCGTCATGATGCTTGTAAAAACTACCAAAACAAAAATCGAAGCAGAAGCAACAGTAGAAGTAGAAATGGAAGTGGAAGTGGATCCGGAAGTAGTGGTGTTAGTCTTGGTCGTCGTCTTTGTCGTAGCACTCGTTATAGTATAAGTATGTATCAGTAACACTGGGAAGAATGGCAGTATTCATCGTAGAAATATGTAGTAATACTAGTAGTAATAGTAGTAGTAGTCGTCGTCGTCGTCGTCGTAGTCGTCGTAGTCGTCGTCGTCGTCGTCGTCAGCCGCAGGACTAGGAGCAGCAGGAGCAAGAGCAGGAGCAGGAGCAGGAAGAGCAACAGCACGAGCAGGAGCAGGAGCCGGACCAGTACAGTCGTTGATATTGCAGTCGCAGTTCGAATACTTGGCTGCTTGATGTAATACTTGTTGTGTTCATCGTGGTATTTTTGTTGCAGTCAGCCACACCCAGAACTGCAGCAATTTTGCAATTATTCTTGCCCTAGCTAACCAACCTCACGTCTCGGCTCAGCATCCTCCAATTTCACGTCGAATTAGCCAAACAAGCACACAAAAGCTTGAAAACGTCGAGACTCAGCAGGCTGACGCTCCGAATCTTCAAGCGTCGTGCTGCCAGATGCGCAAATGCACAAAGATGGGGGCAATACACCACCAGGTCCGGATAAATTTCCTCGAAGTATTTCAACAATGCTGGCACAGCATGCCTCACATAGATTGCCTCGGGCATGGTCATGCAAAGAAACCGGCACACGGAACAACAAATCTACCTGAAAATTGCTCTGGATTTTCCTTTCGGTTTGCTAATTCTGCGCTTTGCGTATGGCCAACCCTGCTCGGAGAAAATGAGGGAAAGGTCACAACAGTTCGGACTTTTTGAATACATGCTCCTGGGGTGTGGAGTGGGTTGTAGTAAACGTCCGGACATGAGAAAGAATCAAAAACAAAAACCAAACCCCGGCTCACAAACATGGATGCCTGCACTTTCCCTGAAACAAATTCGAACGAAAAGCGAACCAAGTTGACCAAGTTGCACTGCACATCCGCAAGACCAATCCGAACTTATTCGGGTCGAAGGCATCCAAACTGTCACAATCGGAACCTGAAGGCATATCAGTCCGCAATCAGAAGCTATATTTTGGAGATCTGCGCCTGTTCTGTGTAGTCCGATAATGTCCATGGATGGCGTCACAAATCTCCGGGAATCAACAAAGGTAGATCCTGTGTCCTGGCATGATTGAATTTTTGGATCTGCGACGCAAATCTTATGGCAAGGGGCAATTGCTGTCCTCCACGGCCCTCCGGAACGGTGGAAAACTTAAAAAATACACTGTCCAACCCAAATTGACCAACCGCCGCGCCAGCGGCAACGAAGGATTCGTGTGACCACTGGCCATCGGAAACATAAAGGCTGCAATGGGAGCCATGGCGAATCGCGACCACAGCCCAATTCACGTAGCTGTTTTTTGCGGTTGCTTTTGTGCCTGCGTGGGCCGTGTGGCAAGTCGTGTTTTCATCTCGACACAATCTGAGTTTAGGAATGTGCTGAACCCATTGTTTGCCCTGCATGTTAGCACAACGTGCGAAAAACATGCAAGTGGCCGTAACAACTAGGCTGTTATTCAAGCCTGCACAAACTGTCGCGCTTCGTGTCTTCAAGCTGCACTGTGGGAAAACCTGCTCGTGCGAAGGCTTCCACCGCACGGCCGCGCTGGACGACGAGGCCATCATCAGTTGTTTTGGCCTCCCCGTGCGGTGCGGAACCATCTCCCACTGCAGACTGCAGTAGGCCCGGAGGTATCCGCCTCGCCGACGCCGGTACGACGCCAGATGGCGCCAGGGTGCGGCGGCACGCTGCGAACGATGCAGCTTGCGGCTCCTTCGCAGATCGGCGTGCGCAAATCCAGCCGAACGGAGTCCGCGCAAAAGGCTGCCAGGGCGGCGAGGGCAAAGAGTCCGCAAAGCTGCGGGGACATCGGCAGCACGGTGCTTTGCTAGCACCTGGAGCCAGTTTGCAGCCTCAGTGGCGTCGACCGCCTGCTGTGTGCCGCGCCGTGCCACAGGGAAAGCCAGTCGTACCTGAGCGGCGTGGCCGCCCGAGGTGCCTCTCGGTATTCCCAACAATTAACAATTTTAGTTCAGCCTTGGAGGGTGACGGGCGGAAAAAACTTTATTTCAATATCGATCTTGTTTGGGACACAAACGAAAAAAGTGAAGGTATGCACCAACCCCATCACGCTTTGCTCATATCCTAATCTTGCGCCCTGCAGCTGCTGTCTTCGGCCCCCACTTTCACGTCAAACGTCGTGGGGTTAATGAACAACATCGTCGTCGACGCAGTGTAACCGTCCTCACTTGCAGCATCACCAGCCGAGGCGGAGCGCCCAAAGTTTCGCCGAATGGAGCGCAGCCGCCCAACGAAGGCGCCGGACGAGGTAAAGGAGGAGGCAAGCACGGCACAGCTCCTGCTCGCGCAAGCCATGGGGACCGCCATCACCACCGGTCGGATGAGGACTTGAAAGCACTGGGGAGCCATCCCCCGGTGCGGGTGAAGCTTCACGTGAGCGCACTGGCCCGGTTGCATCTTCTTTCTGGTTGCGGCTAGGAGGGTTTCGGCATTCTCACAAACTCGTGCAGCATGTGCGAGTATGCAAAGCGGAAACAGCACTGAGTGCCAGCATTGTTTGTGGCTTTGCTTGGTTGTTCTTTTCCACACACCTTTTTCCGCCAGCGGCTGTGTCCGGCTCCAAAAGCACTGAAGAAAAAAATCGGTACCCTGTTAGGGCCGACTCATCCCAGCGGCAGGCGGCTCAGCCCGTCCGGCCCGGCCAAGTCCAAGACCTCATCCAGGCCCGGCACATCGGTATGCGCCGGTCGCGGCATGGCCCTGGCACGCCCGAGCGCTGTGTGGCCGACGGCTTCTTGGACGGCCACGGAGAGCATGCTCCACCATCGGCGGGCCCACGCCTTGGCTGCTTCACAACAGAGCACGCTAGAACATTCGCCGCCTCCCTGCTGAAGCTCCTACCCGCAAGCGAGTGCAATGTCGCTGCGGCACAGGGCCATTACGGAGGGTTGCCCTCGTACACAAGATTTGTCTAGGAATATCGGGGCGGCAAAGGGTTTGTGATGTGTTAAGACGAATGATTCAAGTGAGCATTAACAAACATAATGAACTTATTCTTGAACGACCAACAGCTGTGGTCAGAATGTGAAAAATGCTGACATCATCTAAACAATCAGTTGTCGAGCATACAACAACAAGCACGCAAAGAATAACGTAAACGAAGCTGTGATCATGTACATGACTCACATTGTTGTTCACAACGACGCTACGGCTCAGGTCACATCTCACAATCGGCAGCTGCATGGCACACAGCGCCAACGAACACAACGCGTCACAAGATGTCTCCAGCTGCTGGCCAACGTAGACGACGCCGAATCTGCTGAAGGACGCGTTTGAAGTCGTGTTATCTGCGGGCCTGCCGAAACAAATTCCAAGCCAAAGCAAATGGAAGGATGCACATACGTCGGATACATGCGCTCCACAAATGAAAGGGGCAGGTTTGTGGACTTGGTCCAAAACAGGCAAGCTGCCATCTTTCGCTCACCACGTGCAGATAAATGTTCATTAATGCCCTCTCAATTTTCACGCAACGAAACCTCCAACGAGGTGTAAGACGCAACACGAGGCAACGTTTGACCACCCAAGGAGAAGGCAAGTGCACGAGCGCGTCCGCGACCACGTTCTGATACCATGACTGCAGATTTCTTGGAACCGACACCAAGAAGAAACCGCAAAACAATGCCCAAGCGTGAGCTGCGTCAAGCGTTCGCCGCAAGTCAGCGGTGCTTTCACTCAAAATCACAATGTCATCCACCGCATACAGAAGCAGTTTGACGTTTACGATTTCCCCCAACAAACCACGACTAACCCCGTTGCATGCTGGCTGAATTGCAGCGGCAAGACCATTAATGAAAATGTTGAAAAAAACCAGTGAGAACAGCTCCTTGGCAAATACCATCCTCGACATCCCACGCAACCTGGCAAAGCAGCATGTCAACGTGATGTGGCGGTCATCGTTCCGGTCAGGGGAGTTTGCACTTTCTCTCGAACGGCAATGCCATGCTTCCAAATGGAAGGGACACAGTTATCGACACGATGCAACTCCAGAAAATTCAATATTGCGATGTGCAAAATCCAATTGCGAGGGCTTCACAATGAATGCTATCACAACCAAGGGTCTTGCCCAAATGGCATTGGCGAAGGGCGGTCTCGGGCACGTTTTGACGACAAGATCGGCTTGCACGAAGGCGCTGCAACCGACGGCGCACACGAGCAAAGCGCGCACGAGCAAAGCGCGCAGACTGAAACTGTCTACATTGACAGCAGCCGCAAATTGTGATTCACTACCGCTCAAAGCGTGCGAACTGGCATGAACAATTTTTTGACACATGCGTGGTATTCGTACAACATACAATGTCCAATTCAGCTTGAAAATTGTGCTCAACGCCATCTGTGCGAGTCCGGGTTCCAAGGATTTCGATCCTGAGACGCAGACGTGCTGCGACTGCGGCTTTGGCGAGGCCCTCGCGGCCGAATCGCCAGCGCTCCCTGGCATTTCAACAAGCGAACCTACGAAACGCAGCACACTTGCGTACACAAGCGGATGTACGCTGCGACGTCCAAGCCAACGGTCAGCTTTGTCGTTCGTTCTCAAGCACGGATTGCCTTCAAGCATCAGTGCAACTTACAACATCTCCGCATCCAGAGTGTTCTAGTTACGGCCGACAACATGGACATCATTATTCCCGTATGTTGTCCAGGTTTTACGAATTTTGAGTTGAAACCAACAACTGCGCGACCACCAAAAGCACTACCACAAGAACGGTGTCAACAACGGTCGCATCATGATGTGCGCTTGGGCAAGCGCCGCTTTCGCAACCTCCAAAACGCCGTTCTCGATAAAACGAAGCAATTTCAACATGTTTCTTAGATGCATTGCTGCCTCTCATTTCAAGCTGCAAGACACGGAGAACACAGCCATAGCACGCACATGAACCTGCACTCCAACATGTTGAAAGGTCTATGTCTGCAAAAATTGGTTTTTTGGCTTGCACGGGCCTCGTCGACTACGGCTGTAGCACTCGGTCCCTACAAACGAACAAACCACCAAACACAAACAAAACAGCGGTGAAACAGGTACCTAATTGGAGAAAGCGGAGCTAGCTGCGGTGCCCAGGCTTTGCCGGGGTTAACCGTTCAGCATATGCTACGGGTCCTCAGCGATCGTTCAACAACAACAGAGGGCCGTCGCCCAAAGTTGCCCAAGACCGTCAGTGGAGCCCAAATCAAGGCTCCGGCCGCCGTTCTAGTTCCTTCGAACAACGGACGACCCCGAGGTCCTGTTGTGTCCCGATCGTGCACACCAAAGTCCACAAGTCCAATTTCAGGCCATCGGTAGTGGAAAGACCCGTCGACGTATGTCGAAAGGTTGGACCTTGAGGAATTAATGAGTCCAGGTGCCGTCGAACCGACCCAGAGGTCTTGTTGCGTCCCGATCGGACACGCCGAACCCACAAGTCCAAAGTCCAGGCCATCGGCAGTGGAGTGACCCGTCGACGTATGTCGAAAGGTTGGACCTTGAGCATTTCATGCGTCCAAGGTCACTGGAGACTCTCCTCAACAGGTGGCCATTCATCAAGCTTACGCTGCATGTCGTTGCCACTTGTTGGAAAATGGGATTCCCGTAGTAGGTATAGCGATTGAAACTGGCCCGCACCATACAAAGCTTTGAGGCGGTGAAAACCGTACTGGAGGGTGTCCAGGTCCGGTTCATGAAGGTGAGGCATAAGATCGTTGGAAATGAACGGGATTCGGATGCCCGGGCCAAGTCCGCCCTGCTCGATGAAAGCATGGGCCGCCGCACGCCACTCGTCTTGCCCCCGCGTGTGTCCGAGGCGAGACCACGGTTGGTCACCGTTGGGCAGAACCCCCCGATTAGCTTCCTGTGCCACTAAGTGATTGATCAGAACTTGAGCTCGAACGTCCCGTGCATCGAAGTGGGCAAGGCGCCACAGGCGGACAGGGAAGTAGAAGTCCATTTTCCGAGGGCCGCGTAGCCAGAACACAACAACGGCACTGAGCTCCCAACCCCGGGTGGTGGCCGCCGTGCGGAGACGACACAATGCGGCGTGCAAAAGTCCAGCAGACTGGAGGGGAAGAGGAAGCAGGAGGCGAAACGTGCCCTTACAGAGTCCGGGGTAGGAAAACATCTGCGGATCAAAATCTCCGCGGCGGGCAGGGAGAAGTCCACGATGAAAGCCTTCCATCATGCGGGCAGCAATCGCGATTTGGGGTTGGCCAACCAAAGAGGTCGGGACCTCCGCCTTGACTCGGAGTTCGACAAACTGCAGGCCATTAAGCTCGACTAGTGCAACACGCACAAGCTGTCGGGGGCCTTGGGACGGAAGCGGCGCAACTTTGGCTGCGGAGCTCGGCTGTTAGGCCGGGGTCCTCGTGAGTAGGCACGCCGTCCGCTGGATCGGGTGAGGCAGAGCCATCAGTCTTGTAGAGAGCACGGGGCAAACTGGTGGTGGCGGACGATGGGAGGAGAGCCGCAGGCAGGCCAAATTTTTGTAGCTGCGTCGACAAAAAGTGTTGGAGCCTCCCCAGCACCACCGTGTCAACTGTGTCAGAAGCAATGGCATAAAGGTAAAAGACACCAGGAACGGAGGCAACCAGCACCTCGGCGGCCTCATGCCGGCCCCGACACACGGTGGTTTGCGTGTCAATCGCAATGTGTGCCCGAGTGAAGACCGATGATGCGTGGAACGGAAGGCAGCATAAACGCGCTTGGGCGGTTTCGAGCCCAGCCCTTTGTGGGCACGAAGGCGGTGGAGGCTAAAGCGTGGCGGGTTCGTGAACTCCAGCAATCCACAGATGGGGTTGTTGGTGTCGAGCACTGGGTAGAATGGACGTACTCGAATGGGCTGACCAGCGGGGCCACTGTGCTCAAATTCCACGCCTCGCAGGAGCAACTG
The DNA here is from genome assembly GCA_905221615.1 of Symbiodinium sp. CCMP2592. Lineage (NCBI taxonomy): Eukaryota > Dinophyceae > Suessiales > Symbiodiniaceae > Symbiodinium > Symbiodinium sp. CCMP2592. Next base: position 375,825 of record CAJNDT010005863.1, read on the forward strand.
TGCAGGGTAGCCCGGCAAGCCACTGGTGGCAACCAGTGCGCAAGCATCACAGAGTGGCGGCACACAGTTGACAGACCAATGCTGGTAAAATTCAGTGGCTGTATCCTCGTCCTCGCGTGGCGGGCATTGCGCCCCCAACCGTGCAAGACCGTAGGTCTGGTAGAGAGCCTCCCACTGATGAAGGTTTGGTGGAGCGATGCGTGGAGCTCTAAGGCCGCAACAATGCCCCACCAATGGGAGGGAGCCGCAATGATCAGTGGGCCCGTAGGCCGCGTGCTACCGGCAGTGAGCCGTTGGTGTGCATCCTCCCCCTTCATGGTGAACCTGCCGGCGTTGTCAACCAGGCAGATATCCACCGCCCCCGCCCCCGTGGTACCGGCACACACCGTAGTGGTAAAGAGGTCAATGAACGCTCCTAATTCATTTCTGTGATCGTAGAAGAACTCGAAAAGGGATTTGGCTTGTGCCTCAGTTGTCAACAATCCCGGGGAAGGGAGATCGGGCAACCGCTGCGCAATGAAATCCGAGAATGACGTACCCTCATCCACCACTCGGTGCGCGGCGCCGGTATCTGCATTGGCGGGCCGTGGATTGCTCAGTCCCAAACCGTGCTTCAGGAGTTCAAAGACCCTGGTGGTTGGCGTGACAACAGTAATTTTCCGCCCGGCTTGTACCGCAATGCGGTGACCGCACACATTGTAAGCCAGGACCAGGAGAACGCAAAACCATTCAACCACCAGGCCTCTCTGCACAATGTCGGAGGCTTGCCTGGGGAGCCTGACGAAGTAGACGCCCGATTGATGGGTGCCATCGGCCGCAATTCGCTGCGCCCGCCGCGCAGGCGTGTCGGCCGCCAACTCCTCAATGGTGACATGGGCATGGTGAGGAGGCAGTTGCCGGCAGCAGGAGATTGGAATGCGGATATCGAATGGCAGTTATTAACAGGTATAGATCCGCAAGCCGCCGCGTAGAGGCGACCAAGGCGAGGTTCAAGCATACGCCATTGATGGGCTCAACCCTTTTGCCTGCAAAGCAGAATTAGCCGGTGCAAGTATTGCTCCGACTGCCGACAGGCGATTGAGGTAGCACAGTAGCGCTTCGCTGTGAGAGGAGGACTGGTGCAGGAAGTCCACGGCAATGGCGGCTGGAGTAAGGCGCCCTGGGCGCGGGCAGAGCATATCGCCTACTCGCACTATGCCAGAATAGGGAACGAAGTATTTCGCACCCTGATGGTTCACGATGCATCCCCGGAGGTCACAAAGGTCCTCAACAAGCCCCACTTCCGCGGGGTCTCCCGATCCGAAGAGGCACTCCGAGATAGAAGAGCAGGTCAAGCTGGTACCCGGCGGGTTCAGCCGGGCCACAGTATGGAGCTGCACCTCGCCTTTACCCCCGCCTGTGGGCTGGCGTGGGTCGCCAGTGCGGATGACGAGCTGGCAGTCCGCATTTGCCAATATGGCAGCCGATGCCGGGAGGCCCTCCTGCTGTCCCTCGTCAATGACAATGACATGTGCGTTTTTGAGGAACTCCTTCACCTCGTTGTAGGACGAATACCTCAACTGTAGGGCGCCAGAGCCTTGTGTGAGCAGAAGCATATGTGTGCTTGCGATGGACGGAGAGGCGCGACGTGTGTCCCGGCCCCTGGTATCCGGCCGGATTGTAGCAATGTCGCCCAAGCTTGCTGCCATGTGCTCCGCCGCCTCCGTGAATGGCACATGATCCAAGTCCGGCTCAATCATTTCAGCATCGCCGGAGACACGCCGAACCACAAGCAGTGGGCGGAGCCATTGAGGCGCATCCGCCAGAAGATTGGTAGCGATCCGCACGACCGCAATGAGAGCAGAGTGTTGCTGAGCGGTCCAACACACGTTTTGCTCTAACACGGCATCAAGGCAGACCAGCGCACACCACAATGAGAACGTTTTGGAGGATCCAGCGCACCCAAGGATGCCCAAAGAGCTGCGCTTGGTGGCTCGCGCCGCCAAAATTGCCATGTCCAATAAGGAGGCCATCTGGGCTGGCCAGCAGCCCGGCAATGTGGCGACAGAAGGCCTCGCCCATCAGGGCGGCTAGGGTGTGGAAATCGTCCAGAATCATCGCAGGGCTGAGTCTCCAATCGCTTTGGAAGGCATCCCGCGGGTTGACCCGTTCCGCCCGGGAGCGGTAATCGAGAATCCGCTGGCGGAAGACAACATATTGCGCCGGTGTCATATCCGGGGTCGGCGGGAAACGCGGTGCCCGCGCTGCAACCTCCACAGCCTGCAAGAAAAGGAGCACAAGATGTATTTCGGCCGCAAAGTGAGACTGTGGCCGCGGCGCGGGCAGCGTGTGAGTCCGGACTGGCATACCGATAGCAAGTGGCACACGAGCTGCTGGCATTTTCAGGACCTGCAAGAATACATCGAGTGCCCCGCCCACTTTTATGCACGACAGGCTGCGCAGGTTGTATTCCCACTGATGCACTCCACCGGCCAGGGGCTCTGCCCCCAAGAAGGTGGGCCATTTGCTCACTAGAATGAGGGCAGCTGTAGGGTTAAGGCGATTATGGCGTCTCTGTACCTTACGCACCGCTTGCGTTTTCCCGTTGACCTTCTTTGGGACCACCGATTCCACAAAGACCGCCAGGAGCTGTGCTTGGCGAAGGGAGGCCTATTGCCGCTTTGGCGATGTGAGAACCAACCGGTGTTTGGCGCCAGCGCTGGCGGATTGGGGCAGGATAAGCCAAGCACGTATGTGCCAAAGCTGAGGCGGTCCTCCACGCGCAGACTAACCCGGAGGGGCGTCTGGAAAGTCCGCGTTGTGTCCTGGTGCGACATTCGCCGGTTCTCCTGCCCGTTGTCCTCCAGAGCAGCTCCTTGGCTGTAAACGTGGAAGTGTAAAAAGTCCACGACACGCTCGAGAGACAGTTCTCCGAGGGCACGTTGGACTGGTGCCGGCAGAGGAAGACTGACAGGCTGATCATCATCGTAGCACCGGAGGCGTACTTCCTGGATGATCCAGTCGCGAACTGCTCCCGTGCACTGCGTCAATTAGAGCATCGATGAGGTGTGGCGGAGGGCAGCTGAGGGCGCCGAGGTCACGCAGCACAGACGGCGTGACCTGTCGCGGGTAAAGAGCAGCCATGACCCGTCCAACGGCACCCTCTTCAAGCCCGGCTGCGGTAAAAGTGGAGTGATTGGAAAGCCCACGCGAGCTCGTCCTCCAAGCTGCGCAGGGATCAGGCAGATTGGACAGCCAATGCAAGCCCCCGCCATCACGCACGCAGGGGGCAGAGCAAATGGTCGCCCGAACCGCATCAGACGGCTGCCAAGGGCACAGAAAAACCTCGTGTGCATGCAGTATACGTAGCCGACATGGTAGCCGCAACAGAGCGCCCTCCATAGCTGCTGAGCATGGGACGAGCAATGCCATGCAAGGAGAGGGCCGCAACGACCGGTTGGCACAGGGCGGGCCTCGCTCCATCGCCATGTCCCTCGGAAGCAGAGGTCGTCTCGGTAGCACCTCGGGCTAACTGACTGCCCTGCAACAGTCGACGGGTGAGGAAACGAGGTAGGGCCTGTGCGAGCACCGAGCAAGGGCGCCACTGGCGCCGTCCTCCGGCGGAGAGTCATCCCTTTATTAATCCAAGAGCACGTCACAGCCCTTGGGAACCGGCAGGACCACTCTGCCCAAGGTAGATGGTTTGGTAGCCCTGGCGGCCGCTTACATCGTGAAAACGATAGCGTGCTATCTGCGCCGCGGCGCGCTCAACACGCTTGGACAACCCGCACGGTCATGTTGCGAGGCTCCTACCAGTTGCGACTCTGCTCAATCACCACCAGATTGGCCTGCACGCCTGCCGCCGTTAACAGGACGCAATCAATGTCATCTGGTAGTCCAGATCCGCGGCGAGGTCAAAGTGGCAAAGATCGCCGTGGCACACACTGATGTTTGCATCCAAAAGCTTGCACAGCAGCGACATGTGCCTGAGAAAATTGTCAAAATAAAGGGAGCCTGACCGGGACAGAGCTGCGAACGACGTATGTCGCAAGCGCATTGGGTGCTTGAGAGGCAGCTGTTCATGGCATGTCCAGGCACAGGGCAGCATTAGCCGTTACCAGTGCAAGGCTCTCAATTGGATGTGCTGCACACCAGCTAGCGCTACGCCCACTGTTTGGTTGTCCTGCTTCAGCGTGATGCTGGTTGTGAGTACGGCCCAAGAGGCAATCCCCCCGCAGGCCAGCGGATATCTCAAACTAAACAAAAAATTCCCTGGGCATCGCCCGTGACAAGCCTCTCTCACGCCGGGCCCTCGCGGACGAAGGCCTGGTAGCCATGCCACATCGCCAAGTCCTGGGTCGGCCGGGATGTAGCGTCCTCCCCACGTGGGTCATCCGGGAGGAACTTCACCAACGCTCTGCAGGTGCGACTCTCGAAAACCACACAGTTTGCCCCTCGTTGAGCAGCCAATGCCAGGGCGAAGGTGACAAACAGTGGGTCGATGTCCCTGGAGGACGTGAGCTGAAACATGTCAAAGCCTGGCACGTTGGCATGGGCTGGGAGCTCTGACCACGAGCCGGTACGAACCACGCGAGTCACCGGCGCAGCCATGTGAGCAAAAAGCTAGGACCAGCTAGGAGGAAGGGTGGGCACCCCAGAGGGCGACGACGTATGTCGCCGCAGAAAATGTCTGCTAAACAGCATACAACGCTGACGCCCTCATGTAGCTTCCTATAGGGGGCATTGGCGCACTTTTCGAGCCCTGCGCCAGTGCACTCATCAACGTGGAACCAAAGGGAGAACTGAGGCGAAGGCGGTAACTGCAAAGCCCGGCCTCTGTCTCAAACAGGCCTCCCACCCGCTCGCGCCCACACAAGCCTAGATCTTCCCATTAGAACCTCGGCAGGGGGCTATGACAGGAGACCGTGTTGCTGGGTCCGCACCCGGCTGTGGCTATGACGCCATGGGTATCACCTGGGCGCGCAGGCGGGGGCAGGTGGGAGGAAGATGCGCACATCTAGGAGCTGCGCCCTATGATTCTCACAGCGAAGGCAAGGTCCAGGGGGCCACTTCACTCTGGACTGAGAGACATTGAAACACGTTCATCAATCAAAAATCGGACAGCTAAGTGGGGTGACATCGTCACTCCCTGCCTAGGGCCTAGGGGGACCGTCGCCGCTTTTGCGCCGCTTTCGGCTTCGGCGTCGGTACAGAGACCGGAGACTCAGCCGGGCAGCCGCTCGCGGCAAAGAGGCATCGCTGGCCATAGGGTCCGCCGCACTGTCTTCAGGCCGAAGGACCCCTCCGTGAGGGAGGCCGGTGGCTCCCCCGTTTGCTGCTGCACGGGGTGCCCCAATGCAGCTTGCCCTGACCCGCGTGGAGCAGGAGGCTGTCGCTCAGGGCACCATGGCGATCTTTATTCGGCCGGAGCGTAGTCCACGCTCGGACCTCGTGCCAGAACATTGGCAACGGCGCAGGACACTTCCTGTGAGATCAAGCGGGACAATTCTTCCGCCGCCTGCCTGCGAACACGCTCCCCGTTGGCTCATTGACGGGCGTAGGCACAGGGGGGCCGTTGGGCGGCCACCACGGGCCTGCGCGCCAATAGATAGGGGCGTCGCCATCCAACTCCTGCTCTTCCTCCAACAATGGTCCGATGGGCCGGGCCATGCCGCCAGCTCAGAATCGAAAGGCAAACGACGTATGTCGCAAGCAAGCGATGTGCGGTGTCTCCACCTCTGAGGAAACAGCAACGGCAAGCAGCATGTTCAGCGACATGCCCTATACAGTTGCGCAGTGTAACAACGCTCATCGCCTTGCAAAGGCGACCTCGTAGCGGTTTAAGGCGCAGACCCAATGCAGGTCATGATAGATCCTCACCAGTTCCCTGTCGGAAGAGAAGGCAGGGGAAAGCCACAGGTCCCACGGGGGCAGCCATGCAGACAGCGCAGGCCAAAGGCAAACGACGTATGTCGCAAGCACTGGGGTGTCGGCTCACTCCTGAAAAAAGGCGGCGGAAGGTGCGCACGTTGCAACTGGGCTCGCCGCTCTGGACCTGTGGCACCTGTGGCAGCCTCCTGTCGCGTGCAAATGCTACATATGCGCATCAGCACCAGTTGGAATGCCCAGCTGGCTCATCCTGGCAGGAGGGCCCGGCAGGTAGCGGACAGTGGGAGGGTAGCAGACTAAGGCACGTACCCGTGGCCGACAATCCTGGTCCCGCACATATCCCAGGCGGGATGTAGTGGTAGCCGACGGGAACTCGTTGCTCGGAGCCTCGTCCGATGCTACCATAGCCGCGGCATGCCGCAGGGCAGTAGCACGGTGCGCCCGGTGCGTACTCGCTCAGTGACTCTAAGCCCGACACCCCAAGACCGCAGAACTCGCTCCTGGCATGTTCGCCAGCATTGCCATGGAACGACTGCCGGCGCAAACGAGGTAGGGTGTGCACCGAGGCGCTTACCACATATACGGAGACCTGAGCGTCCGAGACATGCTAGCAAATAGAGTGAGCAATACAGGACTACTCAGCTGTTTCGCGTGATGTGCGCTCACTGCAGCAGCTTTGGAGGACCATCCATCGGTACCAGGCTGGAGGTCGAGGGTGAAGGGGCGGCTGCATGTAATGAGTTGGACCCCGCATCGACCACTGGCAACACAGATTGATCCTCGCCTATATGCAAGCACGACCCCGGCGGAATCCTGACAAGCCACGCTCCGCGTAGCTCAAGTACAACACTGTGCTGCGCCATCCCTTCGGCTGCGATCGTCGCCGCCTTGAATCCGGGCGATGTGGACGCCCCCAGCGAGAGCATCGGCCGGTCTGGCAGCGCAGTGGTGTGATGCACAGAGAAAGAGGCTGCTGGCCCGCACGGACCATTGGTCGCAAAGAAATGAATCGTGGCCCCATTGGAACCATTGGGTGCAGCCCCCGTCGACTTCATCAAATCCGGGCTCACGGCTGGCATTGGGGCCTTCCTGCGCTCACGGCGAGGTGCTGTGGCGGGTTGGCGTGGCAGCACAGTCTTGGCGCAAGTGTCCCCTCGCCGCCGACTTGGTCCCACTGGTACGGGAGCTATGCTGCGACTCGGCGCCCGTTTGTGCAGATCCACCCTTGATTTAGGCTTCGGCGACATGGCGAGTTTGAATGGCTCGTAAAAGCAGGGGCACTACGGGCTTACGACGTATGTCGCCAGCTGGAGCAACTGAAACAGGTCAAACAAGCATATGCTCCAGACCCACAAAGCGGCTCTGAGGCACCGGCCAGGCGCAAAGCGAACCTAGGGCACCGCCCATCCCTAGGCTCCCCGCACAATACCTGTAAACAGAGCCAAATGGAGCAGCAGCCAGAACTCACTCCAAGAACATGGCACAACAGCTCGAACTCCGAACAAGGCGGCGGATTGCATGCGATCCCCCCTCCCCCCCCCCCAGCACAAGGAGAACCACATGAGCATGTGTTGGGCAGAGCAACAAGTGCGACTGTGCCCGGCTTACAGCGTATCCGGCTGCAACTGAGCCCAGCACTGTACACAGAAAAGGGCAAACCAATTACCCTCCGCTAACAGTTCAGGGATCAACTCAGAGATAAGCAGAATGGTCACTGGGTTGGAGACCACGGCCCTCGAATGCATTAGTAACGCCGCAACCCGGCCTGGGTCGCGGCCTTGCCCAGCACGGTAGAAGGAGCTGCGCACCAGCGGTAACAGCTCCCGTAGCTGAGTACTGACAACCGCGCCGAACTCCAAGAGCAAGGCAGTGCGCGGTGCGGAGCGAAATGCAGCTGCGACACTCACAGAGGCGTGCGTCCGTCCTCACCAACAAGGTTGACATTTGCCCGCGCTCGCAGTCGGACGAGGACCATGGCTGTGGAGCCGCGCTGAATAGCATATTGTAGTGGGAAGGCGTGACGGGCCCTGGCATCAGGCGAGGCACGAGCAGACTGCAAGGGCTCCCGCAAGCTGGCGGTGGATGGACCAGAATATATAGGGAGGCCGTAATCACCCCAGACCTGCGGCTCTTGCACTTCAAGGAGGGCAGGGTAGAGCTCCAGCATACGTACGGCAGTGTCCAGGCTGCCACTGGCAAGGGCCCGGCCAATAACTTGAGCCGGCCGGGCGGCCGAATAGGTAACCGCAACCTTTCCTGTGCCACCATTCCGGTCGAAGGCCAGCGGAAGCAGTGCAACAGGACAAGCGCATGCTCTGCTCCTGCCTCGCTGTGGGCGATAACCCGCCCGCTCATGGCAAAGCGAACCGGAATTAGCGGGGGGTGTCCCTCGTCGCCCTCGGCTCCATGGCCATAAAGGCGAAAGGAACGTAGGGTCTCCTCGTCCGACCACTGGCTGCCGTGTGAAGCTTGTCGGCGCGGGCAGGCCCCAGCGTTGAGCAACATGTTCACCATAATCCGTTGGCCGCGGGCCACGGCTAACAGCAAAGGGCAGTAGCCGGTCAATGGAGTGAGGGAGGCCCTGGCGTGTAAGAGGAGTGTGCAGTTGCAATGCTCAATGGCCATCACCGCGTATACCAGAGGCACATGCCCACACTCATCGGGGTAATCCACGTTTGCGCCGAGGGCAAGCAGCATTGCAGAACTACCCGCCGCAAATGTCGCCGTATGGGACAAAAGGGGGGCACGGTAGGACGACGGGGATCTCTCTTTCCAGTGCAAAAGATGATTAACCGAAAGGCGGCCACGGAGGATCAGAGTGGCTAGCAAGCCCAAATTTTCTTCCAAGAGGCCACGGAGCGTGTCATCCCAGATTATATCTCAAGTGCAGGGATGTCCGTATGCATTAGCACCGCAAGGGCAGAGCTTTCATCCCTCCGATCCAAGCAGAGGTCAACACAGATAACCCACCGCAAGGGGGAGTAGTCCGGGGTGATTCTGTGCACGGAGCAAGTGCTAGGGCAGAAGACCGCTTCGACAATCTGTCCCGCCGAATCCCTGAGTTCAAGGAACGCTGGGGCCAGTCCAAGCGCCATGCCGACTTCTCGAAGCACCTCGTCCACCGAGGTGGCAATCGGAGGTGTTGGATACGCCAGTACCGGCGGCGCCGACAAACAGCTATCCAGTCCGAGCAAAAGGTCGCTGCACACTTCGCTCGGGCGACAGCCGATACGGACGGTCGCGAGGATAGGCCGGGCCATGGCAACTAGGGGGCCGGTTCCCACCCGCCGGCCACTTGTTTGCCAAGGAAGGGATGTAAGTATTACCCCCCTTATTCCTGACAAGCTCATGAGCCAAAAGTTTGTGCAGCATGACTTGCGAACTAGTCGAGCCAAACAATCCGACAAAAAGCGCAAGGCGTTTAATTCCTAACAAAGACCCTCGCCCCGTGAGCCCCAGCCCGAGACTGAAGCTCCTCCGGAAAAGGACAAAATCCAGGAAGCTCCCTGCCCTGCCGGCCTCAGACGTCATTCCAATCGCTCAAAAGAGGCAGGAATCACGGAAGGAAAGAGGAAACGGCCTCGCCTTCATTAAAATGCAGCGACCAAAATAAAACACCGAGCGAAGATGCACGCAAGCACAGACAGACAAAGAGAGAATCAATGGGAGCCCACCCTCCCCCCGGTTAAACTCGCAGAGAAAGGAGCGAACCGAAAAGAGCGAAGAAACTGCACAACGCAATTAGATGTAGTCAAGCGTTGTTAGACCACTGGAAAAGGGTCCAAGGGCGAAGATGCCAGATACAAAGCATCCCCCATGGTCACCGTCGATCCGCTCGGCGGAAATAGGTATGCAACCCAAGGCAAGGGCGCTTAGCCACACGGATCGCCGGGGCGGCTACTTGCTTGCAGTGGCTGTACCCTGCAACTTGCTCGGGCGCAAGAGTATCCCGCGATGCACCTAGATGCGGTGAGGAGGAGGGCCAACGTCGCGGTGTACGGGGTGGGTCGCTGCTGAAGGCAGGAGGAGTGAAAGGTCCCGCCGGGGCACAGCAGCCTAGGTCGCCTGTTCTCCTCTCTCCTATCTGCAGTGCCTGTGAAGGAACCGAGGGGAGCAAAGTATTGCTCCCCTCTTCAAGCCTCTGTCGAGACGGAGGTAGCACGCAGCGAGCACACTGAGATGGAGACGAAGGAGGCCCGTAGAATAAGGAGGGCCTCAGTGGCTGACCCCCTCCGGTGTCCCCCTCCGTGCCTTGCCCAGGCAAGGGGGTAAGGACAAGAGCTGGGTTCTGCCCGGCGGAAGTAAGCATGGAACCCAAGGCAATGACGCTTGGCGCTGTCTGCGGTGGTTGGCACGTGCAACGTGCTCTGGTACGGGCAAACGGCCTGCGCTTCTCCTAAGCACTGCTGCAGGGTGGCCAAGTCCGCGCGATGGGGGGCGAGGTGGTTCACTGCCGAGCGCTAGATGTGCAACAAGCTCCCGGTGCGGTGCAGCTAGACTAGTGACCCGCACCAACTCCTCCGGATCGGGCGAGTAGGTGTCAACCACACCTGTAGCCTCGGCTAGCAGTCCGCTGAGCTCCCCTGCTACAGCCTGCTGGAGCATCGGGAGGCATACTGCGCGCGTACATAGACGCCATCATGGAGCCAAACAACTCCGTGTGGGGCATCAGGCAGGAGGGCCCGCACGAGTGCGCGCGCAAGGCGCCCCTCCACAGCTTCCAGTACAAAGTAGACCCAATTACGGGATGTCGCTCTAGGATCCCTTTGGTACCAGAGCAGCCGGTGGAGCTGCGTAGCTAGGTGCGCCTTAGCCTCGTCAATAGCATAGAGGACTCGCTTAGCAGCAGCTGAGGCAAACGCGATGCCACCCTGGTGTAGCTGCCCAATGGCGTCAGCCGCAGTACTATTTATAGCAAAGTTAAGCAACCGCTTTGGAGATAGTGCCGCCCAGGCTCGACCTGCTGATGGACATCCACGGCCTAAGATCTCCCTGGCCTGCTGAACAGGAGGGAGCAGGTCCGCACGGCCAAGCGAAGCGCTGAGCGCTCGCAGGGCTTCGTAATGCGCACCGACAAGTAAGATCAAGTTCAACAGCCTGCGGACCCAACGCCAGAAGACGCATCGGCTTGGTGAGGTGTGCGATAGTAATACCGTCCTTGCGGCACAGATGCGCTACGAAAATAGTCATTGGCAACAATGGCCCGAGACGGGACTCCTCGCCAAAAGTCGCCAAGGGCTCGAACGCCGCGCAAATGGTGCGGGCCCAGTACCGTAAGTGCTCTTCCCAAGTAGGCATAGTGCAGCGGCTCTGGCTCTGGCAGGGTAATAACCTCACCAACGGCGGCGAGCTGCTCCAGCGACGCAACAAGTTGTAAACCGGTCCAGTGCCGCGCCGCCGGCTGTAAGGCCTCAAGGATAGCATCTGACAGCCCGGCTGTAGGCGGAGCAACCGAAGGGGGGGCGTCAAAAATGCTAACGTACAGGCTAGCCTGTACGGCTGCCTGGTTCTGAAGCAAAAGTGCGGCTTGTAATGCATCGCCTCCGAGCGAGTCGGCAACAGTATTGGCACTGCGTGGGACCTGCTCCCATTCAATCCTGATATGCGACCTGGCAATACTGTCCCAGGCTCCCTGGAATCGTTTGACGAGGCTGACACGGCGGAGTCGGCCAAATCCCGCTAGATAGGCGACAACTGCGAGGTTGTCCCCCTGTATGTGGATCGCCCGGATAGCAACACCCCTGGACCTAAGGGTAGTAGCGTATTCGAGCGAACGAGCAACGGCAAGTATTGCCGCTTCAGCTTCAGCTTCATAAGCGTCAGGACAGGCAGGTAAGGGTAAGGAGAAAGTAACATCCGCGGCGCCACGAACAAACTGGTGCCAAATCGCAACCCCTGCTCCCCCTGCATGTAAATGGCGCTTGCAGCCTCCGTCAAATTGGACGTACAGGGCATCAGCAGGATACTGTTGTACATGGGCGGTCAAGTAAGCTCCAGCGGGAATGCTGCAAAGAGCAGTGACAAAAGCATGTATACGACCGCAGGAGCAGGGGCGATGCTCAACCCGTACATTGGGCTGTACTGTATCATGGGCAAGGTACAAGAGGCCCACTTCTAGGGCATGTGCATCGAGAACTGCGACCTGGGACCCCTCCGGGAAGTCGATGGTAGCACAGACGGCGTGTTGCCGAGCAGTGGCACGGTGACGCTCCCGAGAGAAGGCATCAACAACCGAGACGCGGAGGCCGCGAGAGAAGAGACATCCAGTTTGAGGGGCATTCCGAAGGCAATCAGGTGGTGGACCAAAAATGGACCGATACCGCGACGAGTCGCACCCCAGTATGAGGCACTAGCAATGTCAATGGCGTGACTCAAGGGCCCACGCTCAGCGGTTCCACTAGGTCACTAGGCGGTGACCAACCGGGGCCCACATTGCACCAAGTTCACGTAGATATCTACGAGAGGAGGCCAACAACTCAACAGAGGTGGCAGCATGTTTTGGGGAACTCCGCAGATCGATAGGGCGATCCAGCCCTAGCAGCCGTGCAGCGTAGGCGATGACCGGGCAATCAAGAATCCAGTGCCGGACAGAGTTCTCCTCTGCCCCGCACAGCAGACACGGGTGCTCAAGATAGTTCGCGGCCGCCGGCGGAAGTGGGCCACAACGTCGAGGCGTAGGAAGGGCTTCATCAATGGGAGCATCCCACCAGCAGTCGCCATCGTCGAACAGAAAGGGCGCGAGAGCTTCGACCTGACATCCTAACCACGACTTTTGCTCCGGCCAGCGGAGCACCTGAAGGCAGCCTCGGCAGTAGCTACCCTGGGTCGAGTGTCCGAAGCGCCGTAAGCTTTCTTTGGGAAAGATGTGGTGGCATCGAGCACATTCAGTGGGACGTGTGTAGTATTGTCGGTACACAAGGCCAGCGTCAGCTTCTTCAGCCACAAGCCAGCGGAGTGCGTAAGCACGTGAAACTGCACTAGTGAGGCTGGCCGGACAGGCGAGGACACCCGAGACCCACCGTAGGCCACCGCGGCCCATGGCTGCTTGGCAATTTTGTTTAGCAGGTACTGTATAGCGTGGAGATCCTCCGTCTCAACAATGCAGCGACGATACAGTTTGCGCACATGGGACAACGACTCCTCAAATGAACCAGTGCACCAGGAATGAAAGTTGGTGCTAACAAGGTTGTGCACATATTGGCGCAGCGTAGACCTGACAGGCTGCGCCGCGTCGCATCTATCAAGACTATAGCTGTTACCTGGGCCAAAGCGGTCGCGAGGAGGGGGCAGTCCCTAGCAAGAACGGGGCGCATGCCCCCCACGGCGGCGACAGCAAGTTTGGGAACAAGTCGAGATAAGAAGCCAAACCTTCCTAAGGGACAGGAGACGCGCCAAGTACCGGGCTGCGGCAACTTGAAGATACGAAAGACGCCATTTACATGTTTCGCCTCTAACCAACGGCGTCCGCCTCCCAAAACATACTTAGCGCATGCCACCAGGGTGCGCTGTTGTTCTCCTGCATCGGGCGGGATAACCTGCTGGGTGTACTGAAGGCAACTTTGTAAGTATGCACGACAGCAAATTGCGCGTTCCGGCAGCGATTGTCGAAGAGGCTGAAACAGTCGCCTTTTGCGTGCTATAGAAGACGCAGCCTTTTGGCCAGTGAGAGTGACTTGCGCCTTTGGCAGCAGGTTAGGCGTGACCGCACTGCCAACTTGAATTGGTGCACCCCAGAGCGTGAAGCCCAGCACGGAGGCGGACTCGGCGCAAAGCTTGGGACCCCAGGGCATGCTGTCAAGCAAAGCTACCTGCCTGGGATCCGGCGCACGCCCAAAAAGCAGGGACGACTTGCACTTACATTTGCACGGGGCAAGCAAAAAGGAGCTAAATAGCTCACTGTCGCTAAAGTAGCCCGTCAGGTAAGCCTGGAGGACATACTGCGTGGCAAGCAGATGTGTATCACCCGAAATGCAGTGATACCACTGCACACCAGGTCCACAGGGGGAGGAGAACCGGAGCACCCGACGGCAGGCGTCAGAGAGGCTAGGCGCACGAAGATGTGGCGCACTGGATGGTGGGAGGAGAGCACTGACTTCAGGCGGAACTGGGAAAATGATGCCCGAGGGAAGGGCATGTCGGAGATGTTCTGCGACCTGTGCTGGCAACTGTGAGGCTGAGAAGCATTCATGTGTGAGAACATGGAATCCCGCTGTTCGAAGTGAGGCGAACCTAAGCTGGGCGGCATCAATCCACACCACTCCGTCACCGGCTGTGGAGTTGTCATCCATGTATGCCTTCAGCCTGCACACACGGGGAATACGGTGCAGGGTGCAGATCAAAGGGTCCATGGCGATGCAAAATAACAAGACGGAAGACGCCCGCCCCATGGCAAGCCCTTGGCGCATGCGCAAGGGAGGAAGCAAAAAGCCTTGAATGCGATGCAGCGATCGGCGACCGTAGAGAAGATGAATCGAGTACTGTCGGACCCATTGGGGGACGCGCAGCCGTTGCAGGACTTCGAGCAGCCATCCAGGGTTGACCCGCTCGAAAGCCTTGGCCATGTCTGTAAGCAGCACATTGCAAGGCTCCGTTTCAGACAAAATGCAATCCTGAATGATCATAAAGTTCGCGGGCGCTTCCTTGAGCCGGCTGACGAGAGCTTGCGACTGATGTAGGCATGGAGCAATAGCCGAAAAGACAGCAGAATCGATAATACGAGCTGCTGTGTCGGGCATGTCAAGAGGGCGGAAATTATCCGCGTAGTAACCTGCATCGGCCTTGGGTATGAAAGTCAGAGCCTGCGTAGGAGGAGGGGCAAGTCCAAGAACGATATCGAGGAAGTGCGAATGCAGTATCCGTGCCGATTCCGACGGGAGCTGTCGATAACACTCATAAGGACAGCCGTCGGGCCCCGCAGAGGAGTCCCCTGTGCGCAGAAGATGGAACATAATGTCGTCCTCCTGTGGGAGAGCACAATGTTGCACATGCCGTGGCACATACTCGTCAAGGACAAGCTCCCAGTCCGGAGAGTAGTCAGGCGGAGACTGTTGCCAGAAAGCGCGCGTGGCACGTAGGGCACCGTCAACTTCGCCAAGGGTTGAACAGGGAGAGCCGTCCGTTCGTCGTACGTGCGCTGTGCCGAACGACCCAAGGGAAGCTCGGTGAAGATCCCATCTGGGATGTTTATGCGGCATGTGCGCCCCTAGCTGTCGAGAGTCCTTAATAATAGGCGGCGGAGCAACATTGACAGTTTCTAGGGTGGTTAGCTGCATAACAACTTGTTGAATTTCAATGGCACTGAGCCGAACCGGTTGCCCTTGCGTATGAAGGGTCCGGGTGGCGAGCAAGTGCTGAAAAGTCTCGACGATAGACCAAGGTATCATGAATGAGGCAGCATTCGGACGTTGTCTCTGGCGTTTTAGGAGATAGGGCAATGCTCCTAGTCTGCCTGTCGACACTGCACTAGCTGTATGCTCTAGTTCCCCAGCCCACCAAACATAAAAAAGACACTGAAGGTTTTGTAGTGTGGGTGAATCGGGAAGGAGGGCCTTCAGGCGCTCCAGGCGTACCTTAGCCGGATGAGATGAGTGCCCCGGGATTCGGATAGAAAAGGGGAAACAGCAGGCTGCTTAAAGGCACGTGTCGGTATCGCACGATAAGCCGCAGCACCAATATCATTGGCGAGCATGCGCGCTTTGCGTGCACGAAGTGTGACAACGCCGTGGCCCTGTGTGAGCGTATGAGGCCAAAATACACGGCTGCGTAAGTTACGACACCCTCTGCTTCCTCATTATGCAGGATCTCGTCCAAACATGATGAGACTCCGCCCGACCGGTATGTTGGTGAGCTGACGGAAACCTTGCGCAAGAGGCCTTCTGCACAAAGCAGCTCCCACAGGCCAGGCTGCTTAGTTGCCATGCGATTGAAATCCCCTGCAACAAATAGCTCATCCCGATGAGGCCGTGATGTTAGATACGAGATCAATGCCTGACCAACATCGACCAGTTTGTCGGGATGAGCGTAGAGGCAGATGATTTCGCAGCGCTGAGCGAAATATTGGAGAGTGGCAGTGACTACAAAGCCAGGCATAATCTCAGTTTGCGACGTTAATGTAAACGGGGCAGGGACTAAGACAGCAACCCCCGAACTACATGTGCCGGAAATAGCGGGTGACGACACGATAGCTGCGCGTGGAAAGGTATGCGCAGCCGTAACTGGTCCGCTAGCATCCCAGTTTGTCTCCTGAAGGCACACGGGCCCCTTTCGGAGAAGGCTACAGATAGTTTTTGTTTTGCATTGTGCGGCGTCACTCGCCCAATTTTTAAAGCTGGACACGTTCCAGGTGGCCACTTGCAGCGTGAGGCCATAGCCGTTCTTGGGATCAGGAGCGCACTTGGTAGCTAATATAGGCTGGATCAGCGCAAGTATTGCGCTTCCAAGTTCATCCTGATAGGCGGAAATGTCAACATTCCTCGACGAGTAACCCAGCACAAGCGGTAGCAGGGGAACACCCTCCTCCGGAGTGATGGGTAGTGAAGGGGGTGCCGCTGTCCATGATTCCAGCAATCCAAGCAAACACTGATTGACAGTCGCCTGCGAGAATGTCGGAGGGGTATTCGTGTAGGACAGCACTTCCCTAAGTGTAGGCAGGGTGGGGAAGGAAACAGGGACACCCTGTAGATGCCAAATGAGGTTGAGTGACCGTACGCGACAACGCTTGAAAGTGGCTTGCTGGGCAACTGAGAACTGGAGGCAGCGAAGGAGAGACACCCTCACAGGAGGGTGCAAGAGGGAAGAGGTAACAACCGTCATCCACCCTTGAGAGCAACAACTGGGGTTTGCCGCGGCACGTAGCCGGGCACTATCATAATAGCTACCTCGTTCTCAGTTGCAGTATCAAGCTTAATCAATGCAGTGTGCGTACGTCGTGTGGCATCAAGGTCGTTTGGGGATCGGACAACTGGTGTGAGGACTGCTGGCTGTTGGGGCGGCCACTCAGCCTCATACAGGCAAAGGCCAGCTGGCTGACCAGGGCAAGCGCGCAAAATGACTGATAATGTCGTCAGTACGCTATGCTCAAGATGAGAGAAATCGAACTCCCACGTCCAAAGCTCCTCAGGGACAAAGGCGTTCCCTATAATTGGCAGATATGCGAGAAGAATTGCTTGGACAGGTGTATACTGGCCTAGTATGGTCAGCGGTCCACCACGGTAGCTAAGGGCACAAGAGACATTGAGCAAAGCGCAATTAAAAAGGAGCACAGCAGCGAAGTCCGTTTGAAGGTAGGCTGCCAATGCCTCGAAGTCGCCACTGGGAAGCTGCAAACTAGGAAATAGTGGCGAGCTGTGGAGAGTGAACGCTTTGTCAACGGAGACTCCATCAGCTACTTCGGTTTGAAACCACATTGCGCCTGATAGTGCGGGAGGAACAGCGATGAGACAGACCGCACTGACGGGACCCGCAGTGGCTTCCGGCCTAAAGGCCCACGTCGCGTGCTTTTCCTCAACTCGATGAATGAATGAAGACTATAGCACGACCATCCAAGGCGCTGGGAATGCTGAAGAGCATGAAACAGACATAACGAATGTACAAGTTCTCAAGCTCACGGGCCTTCGTGCCTTGGATGTCTGCAACGGATATTGTCCGCAAAGGACTGCAATTCGGGAATTGCGATAAGATTTGGGATGTTGTAATGACGGCAGGGGCCGAAAGCTCAGCACCTAATGTTTTAAAAATATCCCGTATCCGCACCTCATACGCAGCTGGCAGCTGTGCAAGGAGCTGCGGGGTTGCTTCAGGTGGCTCATGGATGAAATCGGAGCCACTGCCACCAAGGCCGCAGTGAGACAAAGGCACCCAGTCGACGCTGGCAAACGGCTTTTGGCCGACATGTGGCCTGTCAACCTTGATGTGGGCGACCCCATGCCAAAAGGCCGGCGCGAGTAAGCCATCACCTAGTGGCTGCGGCATGATATCGTTCTTCCAAGCTTGAGCATCTTCGGGAGAGACTTTTTTCCCACTGACAGAAGCGTCGATTTGTTCCCGCACGGCTTGTTTCAGCGTTTCATATTGTGCACGGAGGGCTTCAGGGGTAGGCACAGGCGCAATGGGGTGACAATGCAAAAGATCGGTAACGACAAACCTGCGCACAACGCTCGGTATGAAGGAATTCCCGGCAAGTGATGCAATGAGGCTATGTGGGGTAGAGCGCGGAACAACTCGAAATGCCTCAAGGAGCTCAAGGTCAGCAAGCAACTCATGGAGCCTGATAGGGCGGAATGGCAACGGTGTCGTTTGGAGGTAGACAAAAGAGCGGCTCGAGAGTATCTTCGAGGTGCTTATCAATGTAGCCATTGCAAGAATTGCCAGCAGTAACAAAGGTTGTCCAAGCAGTGAGCAAGTGCGCGGGGAAAAATTGCTCCCAAGGAAGTGCTGGAAAACGCTGTTTCTGAGCATGGTGACTGCAGCAAGCCGCCTCAAAATCGGCACAGCTCCCGAAGTAAGAAACTTGATACAGCAAGAAACGAGGGTGATACAGCGCAGTGGTCAACCGTGGGTTGCCGTCTGGAATTTCTCCACGTGGCCGCATAAAAGGGGGAAGCTTTGCACGGGAGAGTTGTCCGCTATCATCAGTAACAAGGGCAGGCGACCATCCAGCATCTATGGGCAAATGATCTGGCGTTGCACTCCTGTAACGGGTTGCATGGCTCGTGAGAAAAAAGAACGCTTGCGCGAAGCAACCTTACCGAAGTCTACGGCGTCCGCAACGGAGTGTGCACTCTGAGGGAGTCCGAGGCACGTAGAAATGTGCTGCTGGAAAATCGACTTCATAGAGCCAGCATTCTCGAAAAGCGGCTGGATGGCAACGGCAGGTGCTACAATGGCTTGCAGCGCACGCACTGTTGCCCAAACGTAATAAAAGGCAGAGCTGCGCGTCCCTGTGAGGCCAAGGTGGCCCTTGCTATAGCCCGCGAAAGTCAGATCAGGACACGGGGAACCTGCGACTACATAAACGCATGCTAATGTAGCATCGCACAGTTGTAGCATTTCCTTAATCACTTGACACGAGTTAGCGAGGATGTCGGCTACATCCTTGAGGTAGGCAACTGGATATCCGCTGCCACATTCTTGCCATTCCCCATCGACATCGAAGTGACGTAAGACAGAGACAAGGCCCCGTATCTCGCTACACCTCTCAACCGCAACAAGCGCACTCGGTTGTCTTTTGTGACAAGACTTAATCTTAATGATGTCAACAGCTGTGCAGGCTCCATCAAAAAGCGAGATAACAGCATAGGACGCCGAGCTCAAGGGGCCGCAGCCAGAAAGCTCCTTGGAAGACCGAGCAAGGCCAATGAATCCTGATGTCCGTCGATACTCAGATGCGATAGTATTTCGCAACTGTCTTACCCCTCTATTGGTTGCAGGAGTTAGCAACACCGCTGGTTTAGAGACTTTAGCGGAATCTGGAGCAGCGTCGGTTGGGGGGTGTCTTTTCCGAGAAGGATCATCAGGCTTATGTAGCTCGTCCTCAGAGTCTTCAACATGAACAATTTGGCATCCATCGCCCTCTTTGGCGAAGGGCATTGGTGTGTCGTAATCAGATGGGTCAGGAAGAGTATGACACACACTAGGCACCTCCGGCGTTGGCGCACTGGGAGCTAAATGTTGATCGACTAGTGACCCAATTCCTGCCGCGGATAAAGCAAGAGAGGACGAAGCTTTGGGTAAGGACAGGTGAGATGCGGCATTGATGTACGCCTGTTGCACGCGCCTGCTGGCAGCTGTTGCGGCTTGCACTACCACAGTCGTAACAGACGACTGGGGTCCAATCTCATCTTGCCAGTGGGAAAAGGAGAGAGCTTCCTTTGCATAGGAGGCACACTCGGGCGGCAAGTGGTCTCGATAGACAAGCCGCAGGCCTTGCAGATTGTCATAGGAGTAAGCGAGCCCGCAGTCCGCAAACTCTAACGTGCAGTAATGCTCTCTGCTAGGACAATGGATAACAAGCGCCTGCACTCGGAACCTAGTGTTACCAATGTCGTCAAGTGTGAGTTCGTGGCCCAGCAGATCATAAGCAGCACTTTTGTAGGAGAGGTTATGCGATTCCAAAACAAAGGCGAAAGACCGTGGATAGTGTAATCCATCGGGTTTAAGCTGCATGTGGCAAGTATCGCAGGTGCTTTGGCAAACTCCAGTCGCTACAATCCGTGCAACAGATGACTTGACAGCCA
Organism: Symbiodinium sp. CCMP2592; assembly: GCA_905221615.1. Classification (NCBI taxonomy): domain Eukaryota; class Dinophyceae; order Suessiales; family Symbiodiniaceae; genus Symbiodinium; species Symbiodinium sp. CCMP2592. The sequence goes on from CAJNDT010005863.1 coordinate 395,927, forward strand.
CGTCGAAGTTGACAATGATATCATCGTGCGCTTCAAGGTCGGTTAGCAGAACCGTATATTGTGCATGTTTGGCACATCGGAGGGCAGCCTGAATATTCAAACGATTGTTACAGGCGCACTCTGACTTAATCTTCAAAGCAAGATTAGTTTGGGAGACACCCTGTAAGAAGGGAAGCGCATTCTCGATAGTATCATTGACTGAGTGAAGTCCTGCAGGATCCTTCGGGTGGTATGAAAACAATGCGTTAACAAAACCTTCACGAAGGTCTTGACTCCAATCTCTCGTGACCAGTCCTGCGCCAACAGCAATGAAGGCACTCTGGATGCCACTTGGCGATTTGGTGGGCTCTTCTTTGGATAACCTATTGAAGGCCATGACACGGAAAGCGCACGCGAGGTGACACACAATGGAGTCAAGCCGAGCGGAAACCTGGAGTCGAAGCGCGGCTTCAGTAACTCTGACTGGCAAGGGTTTAGGTGGAGGTGGTGATACAATACACACAGCACTACCTACCTTGGCGGTGCCACCCCGCTTGTCACTTTCGGACGTTGGTCGGGACACAGCGACTCCTTTATCAAGAAATGGGGTAACGGAAGTATTCCGCAGCCCTTGTGTGCCAGTACTGCCAGATACCCCAGCTGCTGTATCAAGAGACACAGTTTTATCACGTGGCTGGACAGTGCCACCGTGGGGCCCGACTTTCGATGATTCACTGGGCTGGTTCGAAATGACAGGCTCACTAGACCGCTTCGCGAAAAAATTGAGGGGAGTTTGGGTGGCAGTTACCCTGTCCTTATCAGTGTCGCGGTTCGTGATGCCTTTGTCCCCTTTCCTGTCAGTGTGCTCATTCCGAACGTCTCCAGGATAACCCTTTTTGAGCCCAGCAAGAGCAGAACAGACACTTTTGGAGATGTTTCCAGCACGCGCGGCTGCTGCCTCTGCTACGGATGTAGGGGCATCAGACGTGCGCGTGGGAATGGCAATTTGTGGCACAACCTCCTTTGTGTCAGCGACAGGAGGCTTGGGGTGGGCTGGAATGGGCTGCCCCTTGGGAATTTTTGATGGGCAAACGACGGTACCAAGAAACGAAATCGCTACCTTATCACCAGTACCGAAGACTGCAGCATAATCACTCCTGTAAGGTGCCACAAGAATTGCATCACCAAAATTGGATAGATGAACACCCCCCGTATACGAAACATGTATATGCCGCCCTTGCTGAAAGAACTGCGGTAGAAGGACACTTCCCTTGCCTGCCAATGCAAAGGCAGCGTAACAAGCACCACTAATGTCGGCTCCTGGGGGCTCATGAAGGAGCTGGAGATCCTGATGCGGCCCAAAAATCCCAAGGGCATCGTCACGACCGCCTTGGCCAGGGTCCTCACAGTTGCCAGGGCAATCTTTCAGTGCCTGCAGGATAACATCTTGATGATGACCACCTGCGGTGCTTTTAAGGTTTATGTGTAAGATTGGAATAGGCTCTTGGGTCGCGACACATTCGTACTGCAGCACCTTGTAGCGAACAGAGTAAGCATAGCGCTCAATCGCTAATTTGTCATCAGCATTAGCCGGCATGAAAAAGGTTAACCTGGTGGCAGGAACCTCATGGGCATTGCTGTATCGCCTCCAATGCTGCTCAGGCTTCTCAAGGATAGTACGTTTGGCAGTAGATGGTAGAAGCACACTGATGTCTTTGATGAAATATTCAATCAAAACACCTGTGTCTTGTATACCATAAGCAGACCAAAGGGTCGCTTCATCTGCGGCAGGAATGACAACATGTAAGGCAGCTTCCTGGGTCCCTTGACAGTCTAAGAAGGCATGTCTCACATATGTTGGGGTAACTCCAAGGCTTCGAAAGATTTGCCGGCCCTGCTCAAGATCAAGTGTTCCGTGAAGAGATCTGACCTGTAAATGGACTTCGGGAACAACAGAGGGGCAAACACACTCAACAAAATAGGATCTAGTGGTGAGGTGCATGCCAGGGCAATGATTTCTCGGAATGAACTTGAGAGCACCTCGCACCTTGCTCTCTGGCAAATCTACCGCATTGTATCGTAAAGCACCAATAAAGGCTTGGTAGCAAAGCGGCGTGGTGCGCAACACGAGATACTGTCTCACAATGCACGCAAATATATCATACTGATAGGCATGCCGCATTATGGCATCAATGTGCTGCTCTTGATGCGTAGAGACAGGGATGTTACAAACTATCAAGGCCTGCAGCTGCTCAAAAGCATCGAGAGAGATAGAAGAGGAAAGATGGCTAAGGACATCGCAGGGTAACTGTGAGACATAAATGTGGAGATTGGGAGATGTGCCTCTGTTGCAAGCAGCATTAGCAAGCGAGACGTATGTTTCTGACATCCCAACGGCTCGTGCAGCAATTTCGGCGTTGAGGTGCTGGTGCCGAATGCCAAAAGGTGACCCCAAGCATGCGATCTTGGGTGGTTCTCCGGAAGAAGACCTGATCACGCAGCTTCGCAAATCCCATGGGCAGCCAACTGTCGGCAATATCAACAGGCAAAAAGCCAAATGCCGCACTGATAGAGATTTGCCACGTTACATTCCCAGAATCAACATAACCGTCTTGAAGTGGTCGTTCAACCTCATGACGTCGAAATGTGGCCCATACCGGGAAAGCCTCATTGGGCAGAGCTCCAACCTTGCAGGTACCGGCGAGGGGACAAGGTCATGTTGTTCTCTGAAATGATTGGTGCAGACTTTGTATTCAGAAGAAGAAAAATACTTCTTTTGAACATCATAATAGACCAAGTCTTGTGGCGAGCCTTTAGGCGTAGAGAAAACGACCATAACTTCGTTTGAAGTATCAATCAATGCCAGAACCTCCTTGACGCGCTGCGGCATGGGATCAATCATGCAAATGCGCATGTGGGGCTTGATGGTACCTGGAAGAGCAGCAACATTCTCGACCCAGACGTGCAAACACGATCAATTTTGATTGTAAAGACTTCTTCTTTCTCAACAGAGGGGAATGAGGCAAACAGGACATCAATCTTAAGATCCATTGTTACGAGCGGTCCAAAGAGATGTCTTCAAAGCTGCTTGCAAGTTTCTCTGGCCGCAAAGCGCACTCATCGCCATCGAGCGAAGAACAAAGGCAGCACAGATGCAGGCTGTAAAGTGCCAAAGGCTTCTTCGGACACCTACAGCCTTTCGCACTTGCTACAGAAGCCTTAAGACAAGCGCAAACAACCAACGACAGCAACTTCTAAGAGACACAAGAGCTACTTGCACTGAGTCCAGATTTAAAGTCATTTGTTCTTCGTACAGGTGCAAACTCAACAGACACAATGCCAAAACTTCCGTCTGCCATTCTTCCCGGACCCTGTGTCTCTTTTAAATTTCTACCTGTCAAAAAATGCTAAGACTTGATTAGAGAGCACAAAGAAACTTTAAAATACAGTTTTTTCTTCAATTTGAGTTCAATTTCAAACTTTAATTAGTTTTTTTTCAGCTTTAGAAATTGCAAAGAAAACATGAAAAAGTTGGAAGTTTCAATTTTTGTTGAGTCCAGACACAACGGGAACTCTGGAGACTTGGAGCTAATATGAAGCTCCAATTCAGACACTATTCCTCGAAATGGCGTTGTTGAAGGAAGATCATGTCTCGCTGTATAAACAACAGCAACGAATCGAAGTACCAAACTTGCTCTTGTTTTGGAGGCATAGCGGACTACTACTCTTAAAGAGGCTGAGCCATGTTAAGCAATCAAAGAGCATGTCATTTCTAACATCCAGGTCTTGATCTTTTGCTCTAGCACGTTGTAGGGAAGTTCATTAATTTTTTGCTTTCATTACGATCACTTGATGTCGATTGAAATAAAGAAGAAGTACAACAACAAGAACCAAAATGAAGACAACCCAAAACAACAAAGCAATTCCAAATGTAGCCAAAACATGTAAGTTTGTGGAAATCCAACATAGCAAGAACTTTGTGAAAGTGAAACCAGTTCATGGAGTCCCATTCCTTTGATAGAGCACTGTTTTAAGCTCTTATGCACGGACTCTGGCAATAAAACCCGAAAACTGGACACCACAGGAGCTGTTAACAGTTCTGTTAGAGAACTCGCCACAGTTGTAGAGGCAGGTCTAGAACCAGTCCGTGGTTTTCTGAGCAAAATTGGTTCTTGCACAATTTTTGCAGTTTGCTGAACCTTGCATCTGCAATGTTTCTGGTCTCTGACACAGAAATGACTTTAAGTTCTGATTTTGCGGTCCACGCACAGCACTTGGAAGGAATGTTTTGCAGTGAAAAATGCCTAGTTCGTCCGTTGGCTCCAAGTCTCTTATTTTCCGTCATGCTTAGCCCAGTAATAAAGCCAAGTTCGTGCTGACCACGAAGCATGCTCCATGAAGTTCTTTTCCTTTGGCAAAATAGCTTTGTTGTTGTTTGGTACATCGGTTTCAAAATTCTTGTGAAGCGATGTCCGAGAGTGCTAGCACTTCCACCAGACTTGCTTGATTTGGATGAGGAAGTCTTTTACTTGCGTTGAAAGATTTGTTTGGAAGGGTCGGCAAGCACGACGGGAAGGTCATTGCAGAGGTCGAGCAGCATTTGAATAAGCACCAGTTTGGACGCTATCTTCCAGCAAAAACAAGCGAAGGAAGGCTATAACAGAGCTGGAAATTCCAGCGGAACACATTCCAAGTGATCGAACTTTAGATAGTGTCAGACACCGACATTTGGAAGAGGGCAAATCCTTTTTTCCGCTTTGCAGCTTTTTGCCAAAACCCACTCTCGCCTGTCATAGTGCTTCACACGGAAGAGACACCTTTGGTTTCAGAAGAAACGGGTCTGTTCTAAGCAAGAGAATTTGGACGATTGCCTTTCGTACACAGGATCGGTGTGTGCTTGTCATGGATGCCACATACAAGACCAATGTGCAGGATCTTGTGTTTGCTAGCCTCGGATTGGTCATCTTGCACCAGGTTGGCGGAGTGGTGCGCAATCGATTCTGCCGGTAGTTTATACTGTGTGTGACAAGGAAGATGAACCGTGTTGTGCCCTCTTATGTCGATCTTTCCAGAAGTTATTGGAAGCTTCGGGTTGGATTACGAATGTGGTCATGGATGGTGCAGGCGGTGCTTTCCAGACGCAACTTTGCACCGGACTTAGAACACATAAAGAAAGACGTCAAGCGCACCGGGAGCAAGAAGAAAGTTGACTCACAGTTGACATTGGAGATAACGGAAATCATCCAGTTCAGCGCGAAAATCGCACATCCAATACAGTTCTATGTCATCTGGAGAAGACACGTTTAAAAAAACTTTTGCAAGCAAAGATTAGAAGATGATTGTGGCTAAATCTTAATAAAAGGTATCAAGACCAATGAATTGCTTTTTTGGTTGCGTGTCTCTTTGCACAGGTTGCATCCGCTGTCACAAACCTCGACCTTTGGATCTTGCGCCTCAGCACGGACGCACAACATCGCAACAGGCGCTTCAAGGGACTTTGTTGCTCAGCAAATTCCACCACATCTCCGCGCAACACAGACTCGTGCCACCCCTCCGCAACACAGGTCCGTATATTTTCTGATTTCGGACAGATTCTGCGCCTGTTCGGAAAAGTTTTATTTGATCTTTGGTGTTTTTCGGTTTCAAATGTTAGAAGTGCATTTGAATCAGGTTAGTGACCGCTCGTTTTGTCTCGTTTCGTTTTGCTTCGAATGTTTTCAGCTCAAAATGAAAGATGCACATTCTGTTTTTCTTGGAAGCGGACTTCGGTCTCGCCTGTGCAAGGTAGAAGTTGAGAGTTCTTCTGGAAGGCACCTGTGCCAAGAAAGCATCAAAGTTACCTGTTTGGACCAGATCCTACTTGTCCGAAAAGTCCGCCTGCAGCTCAAAGGTGGAAGCGTTCTGGCTGCTGTCGGAACACCTGTTCGGCCATTAGTACCGCCGATGTATGGCCGCCAAGCAGCCCCGATTTTGGGGTCCTCTAGTTGCCAGTCAAAATATGTTAAAGGAGGTTGGCTGCATTTCGCGGCTCCTTTTCTGGGGCCGCGAGACGGCCCCAGTTTTGGGGTCGCCACAGCGGCTGAATCTCGTCAGCTGCGCATGTCATTGATTGTGTTGACTTTGGGAAGCGTCTGGTGGAGGACCGTTTGGAAGGTCGGAGCTTGTCCAAAGCAGCTGTGTGCTCGCCCTCCAAAGTGCTGCAGCCAAGCGGAGTGCAACTGTGGAGGGCCGACCTGGCGAAGCCAGAATTGCTTGTGTTTTGCGGACCTTTAAAATGGGGTCGCCCGACAGCCCCATAACTGTGCAGCTTTGAGATCGTACAAAGACAGGGAATTTTTCCAGAGGTGACTCTAGCATCTCTGAACAGAGCGGATCAAGCCATGCCATGCAGAGTTATGGTATCGAGAAGGTCGGCCGGAACAGATCATACAAGAGCGGCGGAATTTTCTGGAAGGCATCTCCACCAGATCTGAACAGGACTTCTTGAGCTGTGTAGAGTTATGGTATCGAGAGGTGCGGCTGACGGTTCGGAATTTGTGCACGGTGCTTAACTCCAAAACCCCTCATGCACGACATGGGCTCACCTGGCTCTTGCCAGATTCTTTTGCTCTTTTAGCAGATACCCATTTGTAACATTCCTTGCCTCTGCCTTGCTTCTGGTTGCATTTGCTGTTGCTGGAACGGCTGTTGCGTTCCCTCAAACAGTCCGAACTGCACTTTTCGCTGCCGGAAGTTGCGCTTCTACTTCAATTTCTTTTTGCTCTCTGAGTCTGTGCGAGCGTCAAATCGGGTTTTTTTTAAAAGAACTTTTGCAAGCAAAGGATTAGAAGATGATTGTGGCTAAATCTTAATAAAAGGTATCAAGACCAATGAATTGCTTTTTTGGTTGCGTGTCTCTTTGCGCAGGTTGCATCCGCTGTCACAAACCTCGACCTTTGGATCTTGCGCCTCAGCACGGACGCACAACATCGCAACAGGCGCTTCAAGGGACTTTGTTGCTCAGCAAATTCCACCACATCTCCGCGCAACACAGACTCGTGCCACCCCTCCGCAACACAGGTCCGTATATTTTCTGATTTCGGACAGGATTCTGCGCCTGTTTGGAAAAAGTTTCATTTGATCTTTGGTGTTTTTCGGTTTCAAATGTTAGAAGTGCTTTTGAATCAGGTTAGTGACCGCACTCGTTTTGTCTCGTTTCGTTTTGCTTCGAATGTTTTCAGCTCAAATGAAAGATGCACATTCTGTTTTTCTTGGAAGCGGACTTCGGCCTCGCCTGTGCAAGGTAGAAGTTGAGAGTTCTTCTGGAAGGCACCTGTGCCAAGAAAGCATCAAAGTTACCTGTTTGGACCAGATCCTACTTGTCCGAAAAGTCCGCCTGCAGCTCAAAGGTGGAAGTGTTCTGGCTGCTGTGTCTGGAACACCTGTTCGGCCATTAGTACCGCCGATGTCCACTTTGGGTGCGGACCAACTGCAGCACACGCGGCTCCAATTGTGGGGTCGAACAAGCTAAGCAATTTGGCTTCGCTTGAGTGGCCCCCCTCTGTAGACTATGTTTTTCGATCTTGATAGCACTGGGTTGATAGACCAGAAGGCTGCTGCTGGGAAAGCTGCCTTGGGGTAGCGCAGCGGAGCTTGTAGGTTTGCTTGAGGAGAAATTCGCGGATTACTTGGAGAAGTGGGTCTTGCAGAAGAAAGGCTTGTGGTGGAGCGCAGATTGGCAGAGTGGTCTCGGTCAAGTGTGCCCGGGTTACGGTACTTATGTGTCGAATTCCCAAGAGCGGGCTTGGCGTTCGATCAAAGGTCTTTTCAAGAAAGGCTTCCGACACCAGGATGTCAGCCAATTGGTGCGTGAAACAGCAGTGACCCTGCAGACTCTGGTGCGCGGAGGACAGTATGCCAAAGCATGCTTTCAATTCGAGGAGCCTCCTGAGTCACTTGCGTACAGTGCGAAAAGGTTAAAGTCCGAGCAAGATGATGAAGGAATCCAATCCCACCGGCTCACATTGGACTTGATGCAGCAGTGGCGAGATAAGGAAGGCATGCGGCATGTGTTGTGTTCCCAAAAGCAGTGTTGGTGCTTGGTTAAAACAGTGAAGTAGTGTATGCTGCAAGGTGACGCAAACACCTTTCTCAAGTACGAGAGTGCGGGCCGCATCAGGGTAGACTGTCGGACGGTGGACATTACTTCAGTCATCGTTATGCCAAAGTACAAACTGGAGTATGCCAAGAACAAGAAAACGGACATGGTGCAGCGGTTGGACTTGGCACTTTGTTCTTTGTATGAAGATGGTGAAGCTGCTTTTCGCACTGCTTTGGGAAACCCAAGGCAGTGGTCCTTTTCCATGCATAAAAAATTGTTCTACAAGTACACTGTGATGTATGTGCTTAGCACGGGCCGTGTCGTGGATGAACATCCACATTTTGTGCACAGTAGCTGCAGCGAGCAGGCTTTCTTTTACAAATCCGTGTTAGGCGGCTTGAATCTCCACCCCATTGCAAGGGGCCCCAAGACTCTCAAAGCCAGGCGTCCACGGCGGGACAGGCGAACCGAGGAGTTTCGCAAAAAAATGCGTACTCCTTCGCCTTGATCCTACCACAGCTGACTCCCGCTTCGCGGCCCGCGCAAAAGATGTTCCACCTGCGCCTGCTTGAAGAACAGATCGGTCCGAAAGTGTCTGTTCGGAGCCGATTGTTTTGTGTGTTGAATGAATTTGGACATGTGCTTTGACGGATAGGAGAAAGTGCGGAATTTGATACCCTAGTTTACGGCTGCGGGATGATTTGGAACGCTGTTTTATTGGGCTGGGTCAATGTCGTAAGTACTTGGATGGCGCTTTGCGGCGAGATCAACTCGGAAAGCAGTCAGATGTTTTTATTTTGATGCAATGAAAAGTCAGATGGTTTTATTTCGGTGCAAGCAGAAGCTGCGGAATGCCAAGGCGTGAGTGCCTGAAGCCTTCGTTTGTCCCACGGCCTTGTGGTGCCTTGTAGTGAACATTGTAGTGCTTTCATGTCGCATGCGGAAGTTTGCCAACGAAGTTGTTTTCACGCTTGTAATAAGTACTTGGATGGCGCTTTGCGGCGAGATCAACTCGGAAAGCAGTCAGATGTTTTTATTTTGATGCAATGAAAAGTCAGATGGTTTTATTTCGGTGCAAGCAGAAGCTGCGGAATGCCAAGGCGTGAGTGCCTGAAGCCTTCGTTTGTCCCACGGCCTTGTAGTGCCTTGTAGTGGGTTTTGAATATTGGGTTTAGGTTTCGGGTTTTGAATTTATGGTTTAGGTTTCGGGTTTTGAATATAGGGTTTAAGTTTCGGGTTTTGAATATAGGGTTTAGGTTTCGGGTTTTGAGTATAGGGTTTAGGTTTGGGGTTTTGAATCTAGGGATTAGGTTTAGCGTTTAGGTTTAAGGTTTTGAATTGAGGGTTTAGGTTTAGGGTTTAGGTCTAAGGTTTTGAATTCAGGGTTTAGGGTTTAGGTCTCAGGTTTTGAATTTAGGGTTTAGGTTTAGGGTTTAGGTTTAAGGTTTTGAATTTAGGGTTTAGGTGAAGGGTTTAGGTTTAAGGTTTTGAATTTAGGGTTTAGTTGAAGGGTTTAGGTTTAGGGAATTGAATTTAGGGTTTAGGGCTTAGGGCAGGCCCAGGCAAACGCTCACCTGTGCAGGCAAGCGTCGCGCAGAGGCGGGAGCTGCGGCCACTCACCTGTGCAGGCAAGCGCTGCCACCAGCAGATCCGCGCGTTATTCTTGGCATACACGCAGCCCGCTCTACTGCCCAGATCCAACACGGTTCATGAAGAGAGCTGATGACTGCCATTGCGCGGCTCAGTCATTGGGAAGCGAGGCACCTGAGTGAAGATGAGATGGACTTTACGCAATTTTGGCCGAACGATCGCTGCTGGCTAAGTCTGAAGTCGCGGTTTCACCGTCTTAACTTGATTCTTCTTGTACAGCTTCTTTATTGTCATTCTTGTAGTTCTTACTGGGACCAAGTAACTGCTGTCTTTGAGGCCCGCCCACGCCAAAAAAAACTTTGTTTCACGGATGACTGGGCTTGAAGTTGTATTGATGTTAGGCTGGATCCTTGTTAAAGGCGCAAAGTGAAACCATGCTACAACCAGGTTCCGTGCTCATGGGCAGATGCAACCAGAGACAGAGTATGTGGTCCAACAGGTTCTGAGATTGTTTCTGTGTGGTGCGCGTGCGCGAGTTCCGAAGTGTCCAGCTCTTCAACTGCCAGCGCCCGAGCAAGCAGGACACGGCACATTAAAGGTGCGCAAATCACTGAGAGTTCCCCAGCTTGCACTCAAGCGCATCCATCGGACATTCATGAGTGTTGTTGACTTGCGAAACCACCTTGTTTCACGGATGACTGGGCTTGAAGTTGTATTGATGTTGAGGCTGGATCCTTGTTAAAGGCGCAAAGTGAAACCATGCTACAACCAGGTTCCGTCCAAACTCATGGGCAGATGCAACCAGAGACAGAGCATGTGGCCCAAACGCAGGTTCCGAGATTGTTTCTGTGTGGTGCGCGTGCACGAGTTCCGAAGTGTCCAGCTCTTCAACCGCCAGCGCCCGAGCAAGCGGACGGTTGCTTTGCGTACCGTACCAGTAGCGAAACTCCCCCATTTGTCCGCACTCCGCCTCCAGCAGCAGGCGAAACCCACTTTCGTCATCCCTAAAGTGCTTTGAGTCAAAACGACTGCGAACAGCAACATCTATCAGGGCCTGCTGCTTCAGCAGTGCGAATCAAACTCAGCCAGCCGACTTTTCAAGGTGCGTTTGGCACCTTCGACACGAAGAAGAGGCTGCAGTAGAGCAGACGTCACCTGCTGTTTTTGTTCAGGTATGTTTTCGGGGGCTGCGTGAATCTCTACACACTCTCTACACACTTGTGAAGCCTTAGCATACACGCAGCCTGGCTCTACTGCCCACAGATCCAACACGGTTCAAAAAGAGAGCTGATGTGTTAGAGCAGTGCGAGCTTACCTTAAACGGACCGAAGGCTGCAGTAGTCACTGCGAGCAAAAGTTTCTCATGCCTAGCTGTTGCAGGACACGGCACATTAAACGCGCGCAAATCACTGAGGGTTCCCCAGCTTGCACTCAAGCGCATCCATCGGACATTCACGACTGTTGTTGACTTGCGAAACCACCCTTGGAAAGCACCAGCCGACCTGGATGTGGTCAACTGGATGATGGCCATGCGCGGTTCAAGTGTTGTCAAACTTAACCATGAAGCCTGAGTCCTTCAACCCTAAACCCGAATAACTCCCCCAACCCAAAACCCGAAGCCTGAACCCCTAAACCCCAAACCCCAAAGCGTGTTCTTGGGCTGTAGTCCGTTCACAATCTGCTTCCCTGCTGTAAGAATCCAAGGAGCGGTTCAGAATTCCAAAAGGTTTACGTAGCTGAGAGGTGGCCGTCTTGTTGCGCAGTCTTGCATAGGTGACGAAAGCCCAGTGTGTGCGTTGCTTCCATGTAAGGGCACGTTTCTCAGGATGGTCCCCATGCGGACAGCACAAGCTCGAATATTTTTAGATCACAGTAAACTGAAGCAGCAGAGTGCAGATGTCTGGGGCTTTGATTTTATGGTCATCTTTCACGGCCGAATTTTAGGAGCGGCTGGCGTCGTCGTTCGGAGCCGTTTAGGGATGGACAGACGTACGCAAGGTTTTTTCGCGAAAAGTCTCATAAAGATTTGTAAACACATGCACGTGCACGATCAGGCATATTGTAGTTGTACGGTTGGGTTGGGTGATTGAAGGTCCATCCGTGCTGATGCAGCCAATGATTCCGAAAGATTTCGACACTCAGCAATTCATAAAACATTGACATTGCATGCGTGAATCCACTGCTGGATGCTTCAGTGGCCCCTACTGGAGTTTCTGGTGTCTCAGACCTTCCGGCAACAGCACTCCTACGTCTGCAGCCCCGCGTTCTTGGCTGCCAGCAGAGCATGGATTGAAGGGCAAGTTTTCAAGTATTCTCCAACAGCTCTGGCCGAACGCTACGAAGCCGTTGCTGCGGATTTGCGTCCAGTTTACAATTTGTTGCAAGGGGTGTTGACCAGCGCCGTGTCCTCGGAAACGGTGAGCACTGACAATGCACATGATGGAGTGGCAGACCGCCTGTATGTCAAGTGGGCCAAAGCTCTCTCGAAGGTGGCATTCGATGTTAAGGTGTCAGAGTCAGAGTCACAGCTGATCGAGGATGAAGCGGGCATTTGTGACGAAATCGATGCCGTTGCCTTCCCCAATGCACATCTCCGGCGAGGATGAGTTGACGAGTCTGATTGGTCATATTCTAGAGTTACGGTTGCGGAATTTTGGAATGGAGAAGGCAAGTAAGGCCTATACTACAAGATGACTCCTCTAACGTGTGCTTGCAGCTTTCGAAACGACACCTCTGGTGTCTATGCGTCAGAACTGTGCCACCTCACCGGGAATATATTCCTCCTCTGCAAAGTGAATCATGACCGCCAAACCCCAAACATCCGGAGAATGCCGAAGTCAGGGTAATTGCGTAGACAAGCGCGTAGGCCATTCTGAGATTGGTGTTGGGTTGGATTGGATTGGTTTGGCTTGGCTTGGGTCGCGTGTAGCAGTCATGGGCGTTCTTTCGCCAAACCTTTGGGTCCGGGGTTGCTGCCTTGAGCAGGACAAATTTACTTGACGCCCGCTGCAAGCTTCCAAGGGCGATTTGTTGGCTTCCCTGAGTGCCCACAGGGCTTGATTGCTGGCCTGTCCGCATGTTTGGCAGTGAAGAATCCGCAAACACTTGCCCGATTTCAGAGGACACGGGGATGGGTGTTGAAAGGTCCAAGCGTCCAGTGTTTCCGTTTATATAAGTGTGTAGAGCTCACCTGCGACCCTGTTATGACTTTGCTTTGGAGGATAGTCAATGCGTCTGCATCTTGGAGGGAGGATCCATTTGGGCATGTGCCGGAGCTTTGGAAGGGCTTCTTCTCTGTGACGCGGTCCGCGCGATGGGAAAACCTGACAGATTCGCTTCACAAAGCGGAAGCTTTTGCTGGCTTACGGGCATCTGGAATCTTTAGCCATGGAAGATCCTCCAGAGCCATCCTTAGACGGGTGGAAGTGGATTGGGCATTGCTCAAAATCTACTCACGCCTGCTGACCCCTGTAACACCACTGGACCTCTCAAGGACCCCCATACGCGTAGGCCTCGCAGAGTTCTGGTGGAACCTTGCTGGCATGACAGATGTTGGATTCACCCAATGGGAGTGGATGCACTTGGGCCTGCCGGTTCTTGCTACAGGTGCAGAGTCTTACATCGCGAATGGATGTGCTACCTCTGCAAAGTTCGTTTGTCCACATGTACTGCTTCGCATGCGCAACCTGTCACGATTCCATAGCGGAAGGTCCCAAGCTTTGCAGCTCCAGTTTGACATAGAGGCACTCTTGGAAGCCGCGTTCGAGCTGGGACGGGATGGAGATGCGACGGCCATGGCGAGATTCAGGGCCATGATGGTGCCAGTCCTGTCTGAAATCCGATGTCGCTGTTGCAAAGACTGCGCGGTTCAGACGTCGCCACTCACCCGGCTCCCAGACGAGCAATTCAGTGACTGGCAGCTTGCATACAGGCTCGGCCGTGGGGCTCTCACCTTGCAGCGGCGGGTATTGTCCCAGCTGTCGCAGGACCATCCTGCACGGCCAATTGTCGAGGAAGTGGTGCGAAAGGATGGAAAATGGTGTGTAGGAGGTGATCAGGGCTGCCACTCCACCCCGTCGCATTGTTACCCCTACGACGAGCTCTTCGAATCTATACGGACCGAGAGGTACATGCGCACACACAACGATGGCTACAGCGGATACCCACGGCTGCGCGTCATGCAAATCGGGATTTGTATGGGTCAATCTCTTGCATCCATCGAGCGCTTCTTCCGACCTGTGGGTGTGGACCGCATTGTAGGAGTGGATTTGGTTCCTGAGGTCTTCGAGTTCTTCAAGCACAAACTCTACACGCTGGAGCCTTTCGACATCGACAAGATTCACACTTACCGCGCGTCCAGCCTTGTCGGCGCGGATGTGTCAAGACTGCACCGCGAGCTGTTGGCAGACGAAAGAGCAGACAAAGACATCCGATTCGACATCATTATTGATGACGGAGACCACATTGGTGAAGCTATGGTTCAAACATTTCGCAACATGTTCTTGCGTTTCCTGAAGCCTGGAGGCTATTATATTATCGAAGATCTGAATGATTTGTACAACTATCACAGCACACAGATTCTGAAAGACTTTCTTTGGCAGCACCTGGTACCAGCTGGTCCGGACCAGTTTGAGAACATGCCGAAGCACCTTTACATGAATACCAAGGAAGTAGCCTTGCAGTCAACCCCGGATCCTTTTTTTCAATGGGTTCACAGCGTGACGCTTCACGGTCGTACATTTCTAATAGTGAGGAAGCGTGTGGCAGTCCTGTAAGTCGGAAAATCAAATCCGCTACGGTTCTGTGCAGCGCATTTGACTTGGATCTTGGGTTTATTTAGCGACGGTTCACGAGTTCAGGCTCAGTCTGCCCAGATTGTTTAGTTTAAGGTTTAAGGTTTCGGTCAATGATTTTTCGTGGTGGTACTCGAATGCTGCTGTGGTGGAGAAGGCATTGAGACGCTCTGAGCTGGGCGTTCGTGCTCTCTGGATGCTGATGCAGCCACATCACGTCTACAAAAGAACCGTGAATGAGCATCAGAATTCACAGCAAGCTTAGTCGGTCTGTTCAACATGTTCAGAGTCCGCACACAACTTCTTCCCGAATGACTGCATGGGATCTGCTGTAGCTTTGCCATGCTATCGCAGCCCTTAGCTCCCCTGGGCAGTCCCACGCCGCGTCTGCAAGAACGGCTGCATCTGTCGCCTGTGACACCACACTCCAGGCACCTCGGACACCGCTCGCAATTGCCGGTGAGCCCTGCGCCCTCGCCACCACCATTGGAACTGCAAAAAGGGGAGAGGATCTCTCCTCGACCGTACCTAAGCCCGCAGTTGCGGGAGGCCGAGCACTCCATCGACTACCTTTGCCACAAGTACGAGGCTTTGTCACGCCAGCTCAGCCGCGAGGAGCAGGCACGGGAAGCTGCAGAAAAACGCGGACGACAGCTCGCTGCTGAGTCCCTTGAGGCCCAGAAGTACAAGGACCTGCTGTCAATGTACTCTCAGCCTCTCATTTGCGAGGGTAATTGGCACTCTGCTTTGGCCCGGTCACATACTGCTCGTTTGAGACTGCTGTAGTTAAAGCTGGGAAGCATCTTCACAGGAGCAAAGCACTGATGCTTTGATCTCCGAGCTGACATCCCGTCAGGCTTGCCGCGTCGTGTCTTACTTTTTCGCGGTAGCTGGCCTCCCGACCACAATCTGGCAGCTTTGACGCGGCAGGCAGCGATTGTCAGTCTCCGTGAGAAGGCGGGGCTGGCGGGCCAGCACGCAGCCCAGCAGGCCTACTGCCTACGGGAGGCACCCCGAGCTTCCTGTGCTTCCTGTGCTCCGCCTGCTGTCTGGAGTTCAAGGTTCCAGTTTCAGCTTTGCAGCTTAGGATCCCGGAAATCAAGACCGTGCTTCTCACAGAATGCTTAGGCTCAGATGCTAAAACAACTGAATCTTGAGCTTCGTCAGACCCTCGGTTCCGCAGACACGCACGCAAAATCCGACAAGTCAAGGAAAGGGGCCTATAGTCGCGAGAGCTAGATTGCCTTGCAAAGCTTAGGCGAGGCAACACAGGTTCGGAGCTCCTACAATATGAGAAAATCTTTGCCGTAAGCCTTGTGACTTCGGACGAGCTCGGAATTCAGAGGCATCAGGGATCGTCAGCTTCTGGAGGAGCAAGCGGCTGGCGCTGCTGCGGAACAGCGCTGCGCGAACCTCCACGAGGCTAGCGGCTTTTGCCCGGGCCGGGGTGAACACTTTGACAGCTCGACTCTCACAAGGGCATGTCTTGCCCTCTGCAGCAAGGGCTGTCTGTCTGCTGGCACTTGGAATCTGTCGCAGGCGGCCTCCAGAGTTTCTTCGTGTCATACAAAGCTTGGGGCTTTGGGCTTGGGGTGCAAATCGGACTGCTCATTGATTGCCAGAAGAGTTGAGTGTTTGGGGCTCGAAAGGCCGAGTGCTAAGAACTGGGACATCCGACGAGGTAGGCCTCGTTCCTGAATCCCTGAACGCCTCAAACAAACGACTTGATTGAATGGGACCCAATTGATCGAAAGGTAATGGGTGAGGGATTATGGAGGTGCTCCAGGCACTCCAAAGCCAGTCTGTTGCCCCGGGTCCTTCAGCCCAGTCCAAGGGGCAAAGCATTTACACTGTGCCAACGGGGCCAACCAAAAAGCCTGGCTGTGCGCCCAGCGCCGAATCATCCAGGAGTGCCGCCAGATTTCCGAGCGATACGACCAAGCGGTACAGAGGCTAGCCCTGGAGGCGGGTTGCTTCAATCATGGTAGCACGCCAATGGTGGCTGTAGTGTGCTGCAGTAAGTTCACCATCATAGCCTTCCCTATTTTGCAGTTTCGTAGCAGTAGTTGTAGTAGTACTAGTAATAGTACTGGTACTGGTACTGGTATATACTGGTACTGGTACCGGTACTGGTACTGGTACTGCTACTGCTACTGCTACTGCTACTGCTACTGCTACCGCTACCGCTACCGCTACCGCTACTGCTACCGCTACTGCTGCTACTGCTGCTACTGCTGCTACTGCTGCTACTGCTGCTACTGCTGCTACTGCTGCTACTGCTACTGCTGCTACTGCTACTGCTGCTACTACTACTACTACTGCTACTACTACTAGGCGCATATGGGGTCCCTGAGCCTTAAACTCCAAACCTTGAATCATTCCAAAGACCAGCCCGAAACCCTGAAGCGCCCGAAGCCCCGAAGGACCGGGAGATCGCCCGGGCACGCTTCGAGGCGCAAAGCTCGAGCCGTCGTTTGCGTCAGACGGAGGCCGACATGCAGGCCGGTGCCTTCCAAGCTGAGAGGGGCTAGTATGCTTCAGAATCTTAGCTGCCGCACTGGGTTTTGAATGGCTCTAGTTGGCTTCCAGCTTCTGTCAGGCTGGGGTTTTTGGGTTTCAGTTTTCACGTTCAATGTGTTTTGGTTGAGGATTTGGGAACGTATGGCTCAACTGTGAGGACATTGGCACTAGGAGCGGAAGTTGGGGCCTGTGCCCGTGTTTAATCTTACGGTGTCTGTTTCAGGATTCTCTCACAGTCAGGGCTTGCAGGTTCAGTGTTCGCCTCTGTGCAGTGAGGGAACCCATGGTTTGAGTTGACAGCCGACAATTCGACAAACAAGCGATTCAGATTCCTTCTGCTGTGCTGATGAACTCTGGAGCTCAAGTTTGCGAGAAGCTCCTAACGCTAAATGCCGAGGCTCAGGCAAACACTGACGCGCAAAACCGTGAGCTTTCAACTCTATGTGCTTGAAGCTAGGGCTAGGGGCCACTCGAAACGAGCACCTGGACATCTGAATTCTGCAATCCTTAAAACGTACAGACTCCACAGGTTGTTCGGGAGGATCTGCGAATCGAGGCGCAGCGCCTCTCGGCCTGACCAAACTTGGGACTGAGGCTGCCTTCCACCTTCCGGGGCTCAGAGGGTCGCGGATTCTCCAACGGTGTCCCGAGTGAGGGTGTTAGTGTTCGCGCTCGGGGGTTAGAGAAACGGTCAAACTTTGGAAGTTTCGATTTCGACCAGAAACATGAAATTCGATCTCGATCTCCCGAAAAAGCTTTCGCTGTGGCCAAGTTCGATCGGCACTGGAAGCTTGAGAGTTTGAAACGTCAATATCTTTCACTTCAATAGCTCAAGCTTTGAAACATTGTCTTACTTACATGCTCCACGAAGTTTTCAATCTGCCCAAAACTTTCGAAGATTAGACCTTTCAATCTTTCGACTCATCAGACTTCGATTCTCAGGCACGGTTTCAGGATAAGTGGACTTCCTTTCCACGCTTCTTCGTTGTCAAATCACTCAAGCTTTGAAACTCCCCAATCTCTGCCTCGAGAAACTCCACTCCTGACACCCATCGGGATGCTCCCCTTCGCTGCCTGCCGGGCTTGGGATGCGCAGGGTGTGGATTTAATGTCATGGCTCCTACAGCTGTTTGTCGTCAGGCTTTTGGTCTGAAATTCCAGTGGCCGCGTCCAAGAGCAAAGATAAGCTTACTTAAACCCCCTCAGCCGCAAGCCACAGGACAGCTGTTGGCACAGCAGGAGCTGCACCGATTGGAACAATTGGTGGAGGTCCGGGTCTGCAATTGAGGGGTTTTCGCGACCGGATTTGTTGCCTTTGCTTCTGTACGGGCGCTCACTCCGTCACAGTCTAAACGGCTGGCACCTCCTGCACTTTATCCCGTCGGGGTGACTTGTGGATTTTGTGGTCATTGCTGGTGACAGAGTTGTGAGTGTGGTGCTAGCTGCTCAGGTGCTGAAGGAGTCAACATATTCGGCTTTACAGATTTCGGGCCTTACGAGTTCTGAACAAAGGACGTGTTCACAGACAGTTGGCAGTTTGCGGCTTGCAGATTTCACAGGGGCACTTGTGAGTCTGCCGGTTGCCGCAATTGTAGCGAAGTTATTGGTGCGATCCGAGGTGGCATGGATTTGGATGGATTTTCAGAACATCTCCAGTGAGTGAGTATGCCGTTCGGTGCACTGCAGTCAACACAGCTACGAACGATTTGAAGCCTGTCCAATGTGCGTGGAGGCTACTATGCAAGAGTTCTGGATGGCGGAGCAGCAAGTCGAGCGGCAACAGCAGGTTCCACAGCCGATTTATGGGCAAGCGCTCAATCCTCTCGGGATCAATCGAGTTTGAGATTGGGCGGGGTCTTCTTTCACTTTTTTTCGTGCGGCCTCCGACGCCTTGCCATGTGCGGGCAGAGTTGATCTGATGTTGGAGCGAGCCATGTTGGAACAGGACGTTTTGGTAGGTGATGCCTTCGATGGTTCGTGTTCTCTGCGGCCTTTGCGTGTGCATGTGTGTGTGTTTGTGTTGAGAAGCTTTCTCGTTCTACACACGAGGAAGCTTGACATGAAGCACGGGCGCTATGATTGTTGTTACTCGCAGTACTTCTGTGACAGCTTGCGGTGGCATGTTTGCAAGAGTCCTGCATCGTGGAAGGTTCAAAGTTCAGGTTCGGCTCAAATCGCCCTGAAGTCCGAAGCCCTTTAGGCCGTCCTTTTTTGCCGAGGTCTTGGGTCAAAGGCACCAGGAGATCAAGGAGGAGGATGCCGAGCTTCTGGCTCTCAAGGATTCTGTCAGAGAAGTGCAAGCGGACTCCTGGAGGCACTTGCGGTCCGGAGTCCTGAGACTAAAAAGCAAGGCCTTTCAGACGTTCCCAGTCTTCAATTCGATTGGGGGGGTTGCCGGTCAACCCGGGGT
Organism: Symbiodinium sp. CCMP2592; assembly: GCA_905221615.1. Classification (NCBI taxonomy): domain Eukaryota; class Dinophyceae; order Suessiales; family Symbiodiniaceae; genus Symbiodinium; species Symbiodinium sp. CCMP2592. Next base: position 415,299 of record CAJNDT010005863.1, read on the forward strand.
TGGGGTCCTGGCACAGGCTCCGGCATCGCAGAAAGTCAAACGATCCAAAAGCTAGTCAAAGTTCTGTTGCTAGATTTGGTTGAGCTGAAGGCATCTCACGCCTGTTTGCTGCTGTATGAAGCGGGGGGCGGGAAAACAACCTCAGGAGATGCTTCGGTTCACGCGACAGCTGGCACATGTAGATGATGAGTGTGGGAAGCTCGAGTGGGAGCTCAACGACGTGCGACAGGTGATTGGCAGCAGAAAGGGGATGTCATCCATGGGTATATTACCTGAGTTGTGTTACGGGATATCCTGCAGGCTTGCGATTTTCCGCTCCTACGAACTGCGGGGCTGGGATGTGGGATCTTCATCATGTCTTTTGTTTTCGTAGTGCTGCATTTGTCAAAGACTACCTTCCCCGAAGCAACTTATCCAAGATCTGCGGCATGAGGCTGACACCCTAGTGACGGTATAAGAAATTCAGCAAGGTTCCCCTGCAGAGTCCATTGAGCAGCAAAGGGCTTGTAGCTTCTGCAGCTGCACCCGGGCAGCCACGGTTTAGGGTTTAGGGTTTAAGGTATGTAGAATACGGCTTTTGGGGTACAGTATAGTATACTATAAAATATCATAAGGAAACCTCAAAATAGTATAGGTAATTATATCCCCAAGCCCCTTCGCAACAGCCTGGATCAGAGGCCCTCCTCGCAGCGGGCGAGGAGGTCACCGCCCGCAGATCCGACCTGAAGGCCCTTTGGGTGAAGGGTCAGAGTCCAGCCGTTGAGACACTCGAATTCGCTGCTGTTTTCCCGCGTCACCACTGCCGGGCAAGGAATAGTTCTGCTATGCTTGGGGTTAGTTGTACTGTCTTTGGTGTCCGGGTTGCAAGCCTTGTCTGGGATAAAAGATGTAGGACGGACGTCAAGTCTGGCAATGCATGTCTTGGAAAGATGCCGAATTATGCGGGTGCAGCTGCCTGTTGCCCAGTAGGCTTTGGCAAACCTGCACAAGTCGTTGTTCCAGAGGCGCAGAGAGAAGCTGGAAATTCCCTGCGCAGCAGCTGGGCAGGAATCAGGAACTGTACTTCGGCGATTCGGGCTTGAGGTGAAGGTTGGATGTTGACCTCTCAGGTGAGCTTCTTGGGCTCGAAGCAGGCCGGCTCTCCAAGGAGCAGGAGATTTGAAGTTTGGGTCTGGGTGCCTGCGTCCTATTGGGTTCGATTTTGGGAGTTCTTCAGAGGTGGAGTTGAGTGCCCCAGGGACCCAGGGGGGGGGCAGAAGATCTTGCGGCTGGGTCTTGGGTGCTGCCCAGGGGCACACTGTCAGCCCTTACTCCGGATCGGAGTGCAGCACAGGCGAAGACAGGGATTGGGCCTCAAAAAAGTCCGCATCACGGCAAGAACAGTGCTAATCTTTCGGTGATGATGCGTCTTGTTGCTCACGAGGTCAGTCGCACGCGTTGCGGGTTCTGGTTGCATGAGGGTTTATACGTTCGGATGGAATACATGCTTGGCATGCATGAAAAAGAGCCCCGCGGCCTTGCAAGGAGGTGGAAGCATTGCGAAGAAGGATCCAGGAGGCCGGGGAAGCCGGCGTTCAGGGCAACAGATGCACCAGAGGGCTTCGCTTCGGAAGATGACAGTGCCGATGCTAGCCCCAGACTGCTCTGTGCAGGCTTTTGGGCTTGAGGTCAGACACATCTCCCGGCAAGCCGTTGTAGGAACTCTTGCGTCATGGCGAAGGCAGCACGCGCAGTTGCAATCGTGATCTTGGGGCTTTGCCTTTGCAGCCTCCCGGCCTTCGTGCCTGGGCCCGGCCGCTTTGCTCGCACTGCGGCCCCTGCCGCCGTAGGGGCTGGAGCACTGGGCATGCTGGGCGCAGCTCCGGCATATGCGGACAGGACCAGTGGCTAGGATACGACATCCTGCCACTTCTCTACTAATCCTAATCATATGCGGACAGGATTGACGATGCGGCGAAAGTGCTGTCGGAGAAGTCCTATCCGTTCCTGAAAGAAATCGACTGGACCTCCGATGTTTATGCCAAGCTGCCCACGCAGAATGCTTTGGACGTGCTCAAGGCCATCGGAACCCGCTTAAAGGTAATAGCAAAGCAATCCTTTTCCTGTTGAAAACAACCCTACCAGTACCAAATCTAGTCTAACTCTTCATTGGGTCCGCGGGATATCCTCAGGCCATCAACACCATGCTGAAGATGGGTGCATCAATGGACCCAGCAGCTTTGAAGACCGGTGTTTTGGCGCACAGCCAGGCCATCGCCAACATGGACTCGAAAGGGGTGGCGACGCTTGCGGACTACACAGCCATTAATGCAGCCATAGGGCACATGATCTCATCCGTGCCGGCTTCGCAGACCATGGACGTCTACAATGCCTTCAACAAGTTCAGTTTGGGCAAGGATGTGGGCCCTTACATGATGTCTAAAGTAAATGCAGCAGATGCCAAGGCAGCTTACCAGGCACTGATGGACTTCAAGGATGTGGTGAAGGCCTCTCAACGCTGAGCCTTTAATTCAATGACAGACTTTCTAAAGACGTGCTTGGCGCGTGTGCAGCTCATGCAGCTCACAGAAGATTTCAAGCAGTTCTGTTTAACTCCTGACGGTGGCCGCGTCGTCGGATGCCACATGGCTGCCGTTGTGACTTGAGGTGTGAGAGCTCGAGAAGAGAACAGTTGCAGATTATTTGTGTGGTTGCATCTTGGTCATGATCAAGCAGTAAAGCCACCGATGCTAGCCCAGTTTGCTTTGTTCATCAACGAGGGCTTGGTCGCTTGGTTTTAGGTCCAGCAAAGGGTCAACGGTCCAGCCCAGACGGCAGAAGCAGCAAACCTTGTTGAGAGCAGTGATCATGCACGAAACGTGAAACTGAACACTGACAGCCGCAAGCCCAAGATCGAGGTGGAAGCTGCGATATCCGAGTGCAAAGACCACTCTGTCAAGGCAGGCCTTCAGGGCCGTGAGGGTGTGTGTGGCTAGCGGCTAGACCGTGGATCGGGATTCCTAGTCCTTGGCTTCGAGGGTGTTGGGAAGTGTAGTAATGGAGAACGTGGTCAAAGCACTTCAATGTTGGTGGTTGTTTGCATCCTCAAAACTTTCATAGCTTGTATCCATTCGGGATGCAGGCCTTCCGCGAGAAGGAAGTCTGGATCCGGAAGGTGGAGGAGCTGAAGGCAACGGAGCCGAGACTCCGCGACCTTGCCAGGTTTTCGGTTTGAAGGTCAGCATAATCTTCGGGAGTGGAAGGAGGCACTCTCACTCGACGTCGTTCTAGTGAGTGCAGTCGTCACGCCAATTGGATACCCTCACAATGGTCCAATGGTCTTCCATTTTTCCGGCTCCATCGGCCTGATAATCTAGATTGACGTCCTAGGGTTCCTAGTCAGAAGGGGTCCTGAGATCATAGTAGGCTGGAATATCTCTGCTTAATGGATCTGGCTGTGGGATTCTTGGCTGTTGTGTACTGTACATACTTCTGACGCTGTATCTTGTGAGGATTCTTGCAACATGTGGCCACGGCCCTCGCGTCACCCTAAGCTCCCATCCAGCAGCAACAGACAAACAAGCAGCACGCACATTAGCGGGTAGTGCACCTGTCATGCCGCCTCGTCACCTCACATGCTCGCTGGGGCTAGACTTCATAATTCTGTACTACTGAATGCGTGCAGGCGCTACTCGTTGCAACTCTCTTGCATCATCCTACGCAGCCTTGCCAAATGGAGAGTCAGAGAGAGGGCATCTCTCGGGGGTTCTGTTCTTACGGTCTCCAGGCCGAGGACGCTCAACTCTCTGCGGTCGCCAGCGGGCTTCGTCGCGCGGCTCATGCCGGGGCGCTGGCCACAGAGGCGGGTGATGGGTCCATGGACGAGTCGGCAGAATGTCCCGAAATGTTCCGAAAGGTCACATGCAGCATCATGAGAGTTTGATTGTCGTGAATTGTTTCTGTTTTGCAGCCTTGGAACTTACCCCGGAGCTGCAGCCAGTTCCTCCAGGTTGTCACCGCCATGGCGGCAATACTGATCGTATGCTATGTATACCGTTAGGCTGATGCATGAAGACTGCCGCATCATGCACCATCCTCGCTGAGAGCTTCGCTTCAACGCAGAGCTTCCACTTGCTGAATGTCAACACTGAAGCACCTGAGCCCTGAAACAAAACCTAGGACGTGCAGAGCGAGCTGCAAGTCGCCTTCCGAAGAAGGGAGGTGTGGGCTCTGGTTGCTCGGGGCTTGTTAAGGGCGTAGTGTAATTGCGGGTTTCCATGTTTTCAGGTTTTAATTCCGTGTTTCAGCAGCTAAGTGGGTGTTTGAGGTAGTTGTGTGTACCACTATTCGGATCGTTAAAGCAGATCCGCACAGTGTGTTGAGGGAAGGCGTCATCGCCGTCGTTATCATCGTCGTCGTAATCATCGTGGTTGTCGTCATCCTCATCCTCATCCTCTTTCTCATCCTCATCAGCACCATCACCACCTTCAGCACCATCAGCACCATCAGCACCTTCAGCACCATCAGCACAATCAGCACCATCAGCACCATCACCATCATCATCACCATCACCACCATCACTACCATCAGCACCATCAGCACCATCAGCACCATCAGCACCATCAGCACCATCAGCACCACCATCAGCACCACCATCAGCACCATCACCAGCACCAGCACCATCACCACCACCATCACCCGCACCATCACCAGCACCATCACCAGCACCATCAGCACCATCAGCACCATGAGCACCATCAGCACATCAGCAGCATCAGCACCATCAGCAGCATCAGCACGATCAGCACCATCAGCAACACCAGTGCCGCCACCAGCAGCACCATCACCATCATCATCACCATCACCGTCGTCCTCGTCCTCGTCCGTTATCGTCCTTGTCTGTCCTCGTCCTCGCTGTCGGGCCCGCGCAATCATCAGCACCATCGTGACCCCTGCCACTATCACCATTGTTGGAAGCAGATACTGATGCAGCTGATCATGGCCATGATGGTGCTCGCAGAGAAGCTGGTGAGGACGTTGCCGATGAGTGCTGACTCAGGCTGCCACAGGTACGTTCCATGCCAGGAGATGATTGGTCTTCGGTGAAAGATACCCGTGATTATCATGATGTTGATGAGGATGTTGATGATGAGGTTAGAGGATGAGTGTATGTGTGAAGAAGCCGAGACCCTGGAGTTTCAACAGCAGGCTTCTGCATACTCTATATAAGATAAGAGTCTTGCAGACTCTGACCAGAGACTCCCAGAGCTTCAGGCGCTGGTGGAGGAAACCACGGCGAACCGGAAGGCCGCCCGGTGAAATAAAGGACGAGATGGGATAGTTCCTGTTATTTCCTGTTCCGGTCGTTTGAAACCGCTCCGGAAGTGAATTTTGCAGGGGGGAGTCGCCGACAAAGAAGGATGAAGCCAAACAAAAGTGCAGAAACTGCAAATCGTCACTGCGGCTCTGGCCGCGAACAGTTTGGTAGACCCCTACCTGTCGGTCCAATTTCTCGTTGCAAGTTCCTTGAACAGGCACCCATCGTACTTGCAAAGCTTGTGTTTCGGACTGTTCTATTTTTTGGAGTTTGAGGTTGAGTTCATGTCAGCGCAGTATGGTGCTCTGGCGAAAGCCGGCGGGCTCCTGCACTCCAGCGCCCAGAAGACGAGGCCAGCGCGGCCTTTGCGGTGCAGCTGCAGCAGCTGCGGCCCGAGATCGCCGAGGCGCGACGGAAAGCCACAGCAAACTGTGGAGAGATCGCACTGATCTGGACGTTACCGATAGATCCCAAGAGCTGAACCCGAAGATTGGTGAAGAGCTGAAGATGAAATCTGAAGTTCAGGGATGCACTGTGGGTTTGGGTGTCAGAATGTGTCGTCCATGCACAATGTTTGGAACCGGGGATATGTGACAGTTTGCTGGCTGCGCCGTGGATCTTCGATCCTAAGCCGTGGAAGCCATGGAAGCTGAGCTCCAAACCGAACACAATACCCTAAAGTTCTCTGAATCACCTCAGTCTGATGTCTCAGCTTTCTGTATCTGCACGTTTTGTGAGGCAGATGAGCGCTGTGCCCGGCTCGAAACCAGCATGGGCCTCGACAGAGAATGTTAGCGTTACCGGTGCATGGAGGTACAGAGAGTTTTCTTAAAGTCAGTGGAAGGGCCTGCCTACGTAATTGAGGCACTAAGCCCGCCCTGCCCCAAGGCCTGGTGCAGAAGTCCAAGGACAGCAGATGCGTTGATGGCAGCAGCTAGCAATAGTGCATGATGCTGATCTCACAGCAACTACTACAGCCAGCACTCCTACTGTACTCCCCTTGCTGCTGCGGCATCGGTTTCGATGACGACTTTTACTTAAGACCTGCGCTGAAAGCACAAGGATGACTAATAAAGTGCATTTTGCTGTTGTCACACTCGCGAGTGTGCTTGCTCCCATGAGTATTAGCATCAGTACTCTTGTTGATTAATCCTTTCTCCGATCCATACTACTGTTTATAATTTTATTGATTGTCATAACTGTTAGATGCAAAAACGCACACATGTAAGTCTGCAAAGATGCATACATGCATGTATGCATGTATGCATGTATGTGTATGTCGTATGCGTAGATGTCCATGTGTACGTATATGTCTACGTATACGTATACGTACAGGCTCAGGTACGGGTACAGGTATAGGTATAGGTATAGCTATATGCAGGTGTATATGTCATAAGGTGCAAACCTGTTGGGGGCCCTTCTGCGCTCGACAGAAAATGTGTCATCAGGCGTATGTGTGCATCTATGTACATGTTCATGTATATGTACCTATTTGTATACGTGTATGCATATTTCCTTTTACATGCATACGTATATGTCTGTGTACATGTATGGGCACATGTGTCTGACTTAGCATGTGTATGTGTATGGGTATGGCTCAGAACTACTGTGAGTATGTGCATATGTACAGAACGGATATGGGTATGTGCATATGCATATGTGTATGTACAGGCGTAGGTGTTACTTTACATGTATATGTATAAATTGATTTATGTTTATGGTCATGTTTATGTTTATGTTGATGATTATGTCTAGGTCCAGGTCCTCGGTTTGGGTCTAGGTCTACCCCCGGAATTATCCACTTTGTGTGGGAATGGATTGAACATTGTCTGGCCGCAGTCCATGCCTGCTTTCGCACCGTTCTTTTTGGAACCTCAAAGCAGTAAGTCATTCTTTTCATAGTTACGTACCTAAGCCTTGAAAGGGACCCTAATACAGACAATCCTGCATGTGTAGAACGAACACTGAAGGTCCGAAGCCAGAATAACATAATACCTGTGCAACCCCAAACCCGCACTTCTCAGGGATAGAACTCTATGGAGTTCCAGCAGTATAGAGACCCTTCCTTGATTAAAACGGTCTTGGGCTCTTTGCTAGCCCGTTGCAGGATAAGGGTTTGATCGCTAGGGTTGTGATTCAGAAACGTCCTGGTTTTCACGCAGGGTTCCTAACAAGGATGTCATAATTTTGTGTATTCGAACTAGGCCCTTCTTAGTCAAGCTGATGGGTTGTTGCAGCTTATCCCGACATGCTTATATGTTTCTGATACCACCAAATCAAGCAACAATAGTTTCATTCAGTGAATCACAGAGATGAACTGGATGTGCACGTTTAAGTACACGGTTTCATACGTCGCAGGGGTATTTCTCGAGCCTCATCAACACCTAACATTTTTTAACAGTGGTTGCCATATCTCAAGCGGGTATTTAGATCAAAGAACGGCCAGTGTTCTTAGTCAACAATAGCAGAGCCCGCTACTCCTCATTGGCAAAGCGCGGTGCAGAAGCAAAGGCATGCCCACCCCCCATGGGACAAAACAGGCAGGCGCTCATCCCTAAGCCGGAAACGAAGCAGACTACTTGCGTTGCACACTGAATGTAACAACCTTGCGCCACGCAATTTTGCAAACAAAGCGGCTGAATGACACTGTTTCATGTCTTAGAAACAGAATGGACAACACCCTTTTGTTTTTGAACCCCCTGTCTCCTCACAAACGAATCGATTTGTCAGTCTTGTTTTGAAGAAGCATTTCGCACCGAGACCGTGTGCACTGCATCCGTCACAGCCGTAGTCTCCGTCCCTGACTACTGTCTTTGAAGGGGGCACGAGGACACAGTTGAGTTCTGCTCTACACGAATAGCTCGTAATGCGAACTTATGTTTGCACTGCAACAAGATTGTCCACAGCATGATCCGAAGCATGTTTAATCAAGTTGTTGTATTCTCCTTTCAGGCCCAAATCTTAGGGACAGTACAGCTTTGGGACTTCAAGAGTGCTGCGCTGTCCCTTCATCGCTTAGTCGTCGTCGTCTTGCAGTACTTTGGATGCCCAGTCCAGGAGCTAGAGGACGAGCTGCTCCGAAAGCGATCGCTGCAGCAGGACGGAGCTTGGTGCAGGCAGAGTGTTGACTCTGAAATTTTCAGCAGGTGAAAGGTTTGCGTACACCCGTCATCGCCTTGGTGGCCAGGATCTGGATTTAGTGACGGAGGCTCTGTGGGAGCAGCGGTCTAGGGGCAAGTCCGTCGAGCAGGCGATGAGTCCGAAGGCCATGCAATGAGTCTGGTTGCACCGGTGGTGGTCAGGTTTTCAGCTTCCCATTGGTCTGGGGAGTTGGGGCTGCAGCGTTGCAGGATATGAACCTCTGGAACACCATGCCTGCAAATCCGCATCCTCGCAGCCTTCTGGTTTTGGAAACACGTGATACATGCACGACAACAATCTTTGTGACTTAAACGAAGAAGGCTCTACGGCGGCAAGCGAGGACTGTACATGTAACAGCTCTTCTCTTCTCAGATCACAGTCCCATTCACTTAGGAAGATACACTCCGGAAGCCGTCTGAACCCAAAGAGCGGCGAAACACAAAGGCCCCAACAAAGGGGACGTGTAGCGGTGTATCGCCTGTCCCTGTCCATGATAGACACGGCAGTAAGCTCCTGTCGACACCGGTACTGGAGCTTCAACCCGCTCTCTTCATGGCCAATCTCTTCTCAAGATGGCGTTGCCAGTTCTGGCTGCGTAGTAGATAAACGCCGCGCGGGTATGCATCTGCCCGAGAGTGGCGGGCGTTCCTCCGATTGAAGGACTCCTTCATCTCCTTCTCGTATTGTGCCCGTTGGGAGTCCTTTGTCGCCCTCTCTTTCGTCTGCGGATCTTGTTCTCCGACTTCTGCACGGTGTTGACTGCGTGCTGGATATTCTGCACAAAAGCGAGGCCCAATCCGCTTGCCTGTGCAGCTTGGCCCCATGCCACAAGGACAGAAGGACCAGGACAGCGAACCACCGTTTTGTGGGTACCAAGAGCCGCCTCGCCATCATTTGTGGGTTTTACCGTGTGTAGGAGTCGCTGTCATCTCAGCAAGGGCGCACTGCCGTGGTGCCTTGCTAGCCGAGCAAGAGGAAGCTGCCAGCCCGACGTTTCTAAGCTTGAGTGCTTACCCAAAGACTTCAAACCATACTGCAGGCTGATGATATTCATTATTCTACACGGAGTGCCATCATATCGCCTCGCCTCGTGTGTTTGGTGGTTGAAAGAATGCCATCTGCATGATGAAGGTTTCGTCGAGATACTGCATGTCATATCCAGACCTGCAGCCAGTACGGCGCCTCGCACTGCCTGTTGACTCTTGATGAGCGCTCGGCCGTGATTTCAGACTTGCAGCTCTCCTTGGCTTGCAGGCCGTGCCGCTGAACGGCCCCACGAGCCCGGCGACGCTGCGGAGCCCCGGCTCCGGCTCCGGCTCCGTGCGTCGGCTGCGCTGAGCGGAGGCCGACCAGACCTGTGATGTTGGTGAAGTCACCAAGGAAAAGCAACTACAGGATGCTCTAACCCGGGCAAAAGCCTCGGAATTACCGACATTCTCAGTATGGTAGCTCAAAACAGCTTGACCGGCGGAATTGGAAGGCCCGTTTAGGCAGCCGCGCCACACCAAAAGCCCCAAGCCGCGACCACTTGCCGCATACGTCCCAGCATGCACAACCACAAGGTACAAGGCAGATTTTGGCAGGTCGGTTTGGTTTTCGGGCGTGTTCGCATTTCAAGATCATCTCACTGCATCCCCAAAAGGCCCTGGGCACCTCGAACTCTCCTAGATTCCTTGGCGAATGATACTTCCAATCCCGACCTCGTGTTTAGTACTTCGCGAAGAAGTACACAGTACCTCACCCATTTAAGTAGCATAGAGGATGTGGCGAGCACGCTGATGTTCCAGCCATGTGCATGCCGCATGATGAAGCAAGCTGCTGCGGGCAATTTCCATCTGACCTCTATGACTCATGCGACCCCAAGGGGTTCATCCAACTTAGAGGACTTTTGCTTGCGCGAGCTGTGCTGCATTCGCGGGGTCATCCTGTTGATGCGTGGTATGAGTGGAAGCATATAGCGAGAACAACAGTCCGGCCTGTGATTGAGAAATATCGGGGCAGACATGCGGATCTACCCTTGTGTGCTTGCAGCGCCACTCTTTTTTCGGCGACCTTCGTTCTCAACGCTTCAGGGTATTCTGTCCCGATGTGGGGCAACATCGATTTCTTGTTCAAGCTGATGAACCGTGGCAGGTGCGAGGCATCGGTTCTCGCCGCGGGGCTTGGAACACCCGCCGAATTCAGCACCACCACCGGCTACTGGACATCTTTGCACGCCTCTGCCAGGGCCGTTTGGCCCCTTGGCTGGCTTGCTCGTGATGTGCCCGCCTGTCAAAAGAACCGCTGGCCTTGCACAGAGGTGAAGGCGCTCTTGTCAGGCAAGAGCTTCTTCGATGTTTGGGTAGAGGGCGTTTCGCAAGGTTTGTGGCAATCCGTTTGGATGACTGCCTTGCGGCGGGGGCGGGGGGGAGTTCGCAGTGCCCTAAGCAGACTGAAAAGGGCAGCCCCTCAACGGTACGCAAGGAACACTTACTGGCGAAATCGTTGCTGGAGGGGCAATCGAACTATGGGTGACTGCACCGCAGGTGTCAACACTAGATTCACGTCTGATTCTTTCCTGCCGCGCCAACCAGCTTCAGATCCGGGTGCGATACATGGGGCAAAGGCAAGAAACCTCCCAAAAAACAGCCAGATCAGCCGCAGTGAAAGCATTGCGACTACAGCTCTGTGTGTTTACGGTGCTTCGACACGGGTGAAACCGGTTTTGCTAAAATCACTGGAAGAAAACGTGATCTGGCCAACGAGGGCAGATACTTTCTTTGTCCTTGGGGACCCTCTCCAACCACGAGAGCTCCAGGAACAACTGGCAACGACGCTTTTAAACCTTGTTCAGCAATACATTGACATTCGCTTCCTGAAGGGCATTCTGTTACGCAGCGATCCTTCACCTCTGGAATTGCTCGGGGCCATGGTGAGTAAGAATGCCACTGTTGGTCCACTGCTCGGGCGTCCGCTCTTCGGACAGCCGGGAGCTAACTTGTACCAAGCTCTGATGCAGCGAAGCTGCCTTGATATAATCGGCTTGGAGGAGGCAGAGAAGCACCATACATACAAATGGATCATTTCCAGTCGACTCGATCTGCATTGGCTTGGGCCGCACTTTTCCCCTCTCAAGCTTCGAACCTCTTCAGGCACTGGTTTGGACGTTTTCAACGTTGCGGTGCCTTGGGGTCAAGAAAATGGCGGTGTGAACGATCGCCACATAGTGGTGTCCCGCAGGTTGGCCGGTTGCATCCTTGACATTTGGGGTTGGCACTTGAGGAATAGAAATGAGAGCTCAATGCGGAGGCATCTAAATGGAGAGCAGAAGTGGGCATTGCATTTGCAGAGCTGCGGGGCTCGTATCCAGAAGTTCAAGCCAATGGCGCTCGTCACATGTTGCGATGAACATGAGGCTTGTGAGCACTTCCGTGACACAGTTATCATGGAACCTGGCCAGTCAGGAGAAGTGGCACCCGGCATTTGCAGCAGGTATCCTTCAGAATGGACCGAGGTCACGCTCGGGCACCACACTGAACGGGCTTTGATCTATGAGAGGACCCAAGGTGCAACATGGTTTCAGCTCGCCAGCGGGCAGATTGTTTATGGGTGCCTTGATCACAGAAGCCGTGCGAATACTATGGACCGGCCAGTATTTCCATGCTGATCTGCTCACCGGACATTGTTCAAGCCTGAGAGCAGCTTCTACTTTCTCCGTTGCCCGACACCGTCTCCAGAAATGCCGCGCGCGGATGACATGTGCTTCGATTCTGTCAACATGGAGTTTGACGATGAATTCGTGGGTATCATCACCCAAGCTGAATGATCCGTGTGCTTTCTCTCTGGCCCTCATGCCCCAAAGATGCTCTTGAGGCTGGGCAGCTGGAATCCTGAGTTTGAGCTTTGCGAAGTTTGATGAAGCGTTCGGAAGTCAGGAGACATGGCGATCCCCTTCGAAGCACAGGCTGAAGTCTGCAAAGGTTGCAAAAGCAGTGGATGCGAGAGTCATAGTACAAGACAGGAACAAGCATGTGCCACATCTCGTTCTTCCGGCATCTGTTGTAAAGATGTGATTTGGGATTAGTGGCCCGCGAGGTGCATATGGCCTTTCTTAGTTGATGCTTCCTCGTCTTCGAGGGCGGTTCTGGGTCTTGGCAGCCTGCACTGCGTGTCAGGCCGCGGCCCACGCCGCACCCGCCACCTGGCGCAGACCAGGAACCAGCAGCTTGCGACGGATGAAAGCGGCTCTGAAGAGTTTTCAACAAGCGACGATATGCAGTGCTTTTCAAGGCACAGATCCTAGGCTGGGCTCATGTAGAGCACTTGGAGCCGAGTTAGGGGAGAACGACAACACAGAATCTTCAGGAACTTCAGCTTCTTCTTTTTTATAGATGCACGGAGGTGTTCGCACTCTGAGGGTTTGGCATGCTTCGCGCACTCTTCTGCCTCTGTCGTTTCTTCTGAGGATCGGTAAAAGGAGCATTGGTAAACTAGTAAAATTTGCTGTTCTCCACCGCTGTTGCCAATGCTGTTGACCCGGCTGCACACTCGCTCCAAGAGAGCTGGACAGAAATGATGTACATGAAGACTTTGATCAATAGGAACAGTACCATTTGGTTGGTGCCGCAACATCTTGCTCGAACAGTTGCGGAAGTTTCTGGGCTCGACTGCCTTTACGCACTGCGCCTGTGCCCCAGACAATTTACATGTCGGAAGCGGGACGAGTGATACTCAGGTCTCCACTGTCGTGAAAGCACAGTCTGACCAGTTGCCAGTCATTGAGGTAGTGGATTGTAGGGAGGCGTGACATGTCCGGCGTTTGCTTGCGGCATGACCGTCAGGTTCGTTCACGTGCAGATCAGAGTTCCCGAAGCAGAAGGACCCAGGCCTTGGCACGTGTGGTCGTGCGCTACGGCTGTGGCATCTGCCAGTCCTGCATTTCTTTGACTTGCGCGATATGGCACTGGAGCGAAGCTGCTTGACAAGATTTGCAGACATGCAGTTGTGCATGTGGCAGTAGATCTTTCTCGTGATCTTCCTTCTCGTGCTTCGGCAATGCAGCCTTTGAAGCTATCGGGCGTGGAGTCTTTGCTTCCGGAGCAGGAGACGCTGATGTTTGGCAATTTATCTTCATAAAGCGCGGATGCTCAGACGCTCGGGAAGGGCCGCTCCAGTTTTTTGTGCGAGGCCCGGGGCCCCCACCCTGAGCTTACCTGCCCGGGGCCCCCTGTGCTTCATGGGCCCGGAGCTCCGCAGAGGAAGCCCAAGTCAAAGCAAAGCGAGTCGATAACATGCTCGAGCACTATATAAGAAGCTTCTCGTTTGTAAGTTTGGAACCCGATGCACGTTGCTACGACACGACGTTGATACAAGAGTAGAAGTAGCAGCTGCATCTCCGGCCACAATCCTGTGAGGAGCTGTGAGGTTAGAGGTCAGATGACTGACTCTTGCAGTTGTACCCGGGGTGTTCAATTAGAGATTTGTCCTGGAGACCTCTGCATGCACAGATTCGGATTTTTGTTGGCCTGCATCTGGGCATCGAAAGATCTTGAGATCGCAGAGCCAGGATGGCATTAAGTGTTGCAATGGAACCTTGGTGCAACTATTGGAATTCAGAGGTTTCGGGTTCAGGCGTCCAGGCTTGTTTGTATCACCTGGTTGGACTGAGGTGATCCCAGTCGAAAATGGCAATGAGACAGGCGGCAATGAAATGCTGAACTGTCATCGGACATGAAGCGATACCTGCCAACGTTGGAGGCTTTAGTCCAGAAGCTCCACGTAGTAGCCCCAAGCAGGACTGTCCTGAGTGGTCTTGATTGAGTGCCGCAGGGTGATCTGGCTTCGTCTAGAGTCTATATTGATACCGAAAGCACCGAATCGAGCATCCAAGCTGGTGCCGGACTTGGCAACGGTGTTGCAAAAGACAGTAGTTTCTTGATAGAGCATGAGGCTTTAAGGCTTTCGCTTGGTGGGCTCCTGGAGCTGCAGGTTTTTGTGTTTGCATCGCAATGCAGGCAGCTTTCCTGGCTGCGTATCTTCTCTGTCTCCTCGTGGGTCTGCGCCTCAGCCCTTCCAAAGCTTGAAAGCGAAGTGCTTCAACCTAAGTCTTCTCGCCTGAACCATTCATATCTGCAGGGACCAGGGAAGCCGATCCAAGACTTCGTTCAGCAGACTTTTTGACACCTCAAAGTCAAAGGTATTTGGCTTAGATGCTTCTGGAACCCAACATGGGTTCCACTTCGAGTACCTCGAACTGCAAGCTCCAAGTTCAAGTAATCTGAGAGCTCGCTCACCTCACCCAAAGACGCTTTCAGCCTCACATTCTTGTACTGCCTGACAAGCTCTTTGATTGACAAGTGCACTGCTGAACTAGAAGCGTTGACATGCGGTACTACGACGCTAACTGCCCAAGGCTGTGCTGTCGGCCTTGGGTGTTGTCATGTCTCCCTTAGACTGCCAAGACCTTTCTATAGAGGCTCTCACGAGCTTCCAAGGTCCAGCCCCTCTTGTACCAGTCTTGCAGATCGCGCTCTAGATTCTAAAGTCTGACTCTGACCCCTCAAGTCACACCAACGTGTCTCGTGATGCAGGATCCCTGCCGTTTGTCCTTATTATCACAGGCAGGAGTGTACGATGCATACGGCTGTTGCTGCTCTTGTTTTCTAAGGCTCCCATGCGGTCCACCGGGAGCCGGAATCTGGGGAGCTGTTGGCCTTCGAAGTGGAAAGTGGAGGTGCGGGGTTCACTACCTGCGCCAACCCGTTCCAAAGTGGGCACCGTTTGGCATGCATGCATACACATACATACATACATACATACATACATAGATACATACATATATGCATACATAATATGCACAGAATATACATACATACATATGGAAGTGTGTGCACGAGAAGATTGTAGATGTGAGCACAGAGCTGAAAATATCCTGTGCTCAAGTGAAAGCAGCAGGGTAGTCATGCGATGGGAATCCCTGCTGGTGGCGTTGGCTGCTCATCTCTGGCAGACAGTGGGACCTCCTAAGGTGATCGAAACCCACGACGATCCAGAGCTTAGCTGCAACTGTGCCTGTTCTTGTGAGATCCAACGCTCGTGGTACTTCGAAGGGTTGGTGGGATTGGCTATCGTTTGCAGTATCGGGTGGTCATTTTGCGCCAGAGCCTCGAGGCCTCAGACTCAGCCAGTGACCGAGTCTCCTTCAACGAGACGCCGACGAGGTCATGGGGTCCTTGTCTCGCCTGATTCCCGGGAGACGCTTGGCGACCTACTACAGTGATGACAATGTATGGCATGAGCGTATAGCCATCTGGAGGGTCAACGCTTACGAGTGGTTTGTGTTGACGCCCGATGCGGACCTTTATCCGGAGATACTCACGGGGGGTCAAGTGGACGGACCTGTGAAGGTAAAAATCCAGGGGGAAGATTTCCGATATTGGAGCCGGGTCGGCGGCACAGTGTACCGCTTTCGGGAGAACATTGAGGACTCAGCGCTGAGGGACCGCATGAATGAAGCCCGGGTCGAAGCCCAGTCCCTTGCGGGTTATGACTCCCAATGGTTCCCGTCGGAAGTGATTGATTCTTCAGGTGCGACAGTGTCCGCGGAGGCTTTCGGGCTAGTGCGGGATCCTAAGAGGCGCCTTCGTGGCAAGCAACCAAGAGGAGGCCAGGCCTCGCCGGGCCCTGCTGCCGATGCGAGCTGGGTGTTGGACATAGTCGGACCTATGACGGCGGCGCCGGAAGGCAAGGTGTGGCTGGCCCTTGAGACCATGGATGGGGTCAGGAGGGGCCAGGAGATCGAGGTGCGGCCCGACATTGACCTGAAGATTGAGGAGACCACCGGCTTGGTCCGAAAAGGCGGCGGATGGCTAAAGGTGGGACTCTATGATCTTGCTGAGGTGCCGCTCCCCCCTTTGATCCCTGAGCCGCAAGGGAATGCTATGCTTGGTGCAGATACCAAGGATGATTCGCCTCGGGAAGGAGCTTCACATGATGCTCGTACCTTGATGGTGGACTACGATGCTCATGGTTACCGCCATAAAGAATGGCGAGAGCTTTTGCACGAAATCAAGGAGTATCAGTACACGGATTGGCCCTTAGAAGGGCCGGGTACTGTCCTTCATATGGTCCGCCACATGTTCAAGTACGGTGGGGACAGTCGTCAATGGCTCATGCTATGGGCTCGTCACCGCGGCCTGGTCGACGGTGACCGGGTGATGCATGAATTACGGGTTCTGGTAGACATACTTTGGTATGGAGGTTCTTACGATCAACTGAATCTGGGAAGTCTTGTTTGCATGGAGGTCGCCGCTCGACGTGTTCAAGCAGTGGTCGATGCCTATAGTGCGGGCGGGACCGGCGCCCCAGACTGGGGGAACGCTCGTCTGTTCACCAATTATGTCGGACCTGAGGACATTGTGTCGCCACAGCTGCGAACATGGGCCGCACGTCGCGGCAAGGAGGAGGTCGAGTTACATCAAGCACGCAATCGATTGAAGGAGCTCAAGAAAGGTGGCGGATCGACTGCCGTTGACGAGGCGGCGGGCGCCGTCGCAGATGGTAACACAGCTGGCGGCGCTGGAGGGCGAGCCGAACGCCGACGAGGCAATCGGACCAATGCCTTGGAGGCGCCGCAGGCGCCATGAGATGTGACGGGCCGGCCGCGACTCCCCAGCCTGACGCGGTCGGAGGTTTATTCGAGGCTGGCTTTTCTGCATGTGGTCGTCGTCGTGATGTTTTCCCTTTGCCTCTTCCTGATCTAATTCCGGTCCAGAGGGGGTTTAGCCGAAAGTGCTTGCAGAGGGAGGCCAGGCGACGAAAAGTGAGAGTTGAGGAGCGAGAAGCAATCTCAGCTCTGAATTGGATGCATTCGGGCCGATTTGAAGGCCCTCGGAATGTGGTGGCGCCAGCTCAGCAGCGGGTGCTTGACCGTGTTCATGAATTAGTTGTCAAGGCGGGAGACCTCGGCGATTTGAGGCATCCCCTTTCACAGGAGGCGGCCCTACGGGAGCTGCTCCACGGACGGTCTGACTATCACAGTCCGACTGACCCGATTGCGCTCGCCCCTTTCAAGCAAGAGCTCGTGAGCCTACCAGAGAGTCTTCATTGCGCCCCGACCGCAGTTAGTCTTTTAGGTGGTTCCGACCGTCTTTATCTGGAGGAGGAAGGGCGAATGCTCCGAGAAAGCCCACCGGAGCACATTGCAATCCGACCTTACTGGGATCCGAGCCTCAGGTACAATCGGCGGACTTACCGAGGGTTTATGCGCCGCCTTCGTGATCTTGGTTACCTGGAGTTTACTCGGGCCCCACTTGAGGAAGCCGGCATCTTTTTTGTCCTGAAATCTGACCGAAAGCACCTCCGCATGATAGTGGACGCCAGGAGAGCCAATGCCGTTTTCCGGGAGCCGCCGGGTGTGGACCTATGTTCAGCTGAAGGCTTCTCTCGCATCGAGGTGGAGGACTTAGCCGACTGCAGGGGGCTCGCCGATGGCTTTCCTGGGGAGGGTGTTTTTCCGGATGATTGGGGTCTTTATGTGGGGCTTAGTGACGTGAAGGATGCCTTTCACCGTATGAAGCAACCTCGCTGGCTATCACGATATTTCTGCTTCCTACCCCTCACGGCTGGAGAGCTAGGCCTTACGGGAGACGAGCTGGAGGGCTCGCGTCTACGATCTCATGACGTGGTGTACCCGATGCCTGGCTCTTTGTGCATGGGCTTCAGCTGGTCACTGTATTTCTGCCAGAGAATCAACGAGAATCAGTTGCGTGAGGTGTTTGGGCCAGATCGCACCAGGCTGATCAGCGACCGAGGCCCTCCGGCTGTGTTCACCCGCGGGTCTCCAGCAGCTATGAGACAGTACGTCTATGTGGATAACCTGGGGGTCATCAGCAGTGACAGACAGCAAGTCGAGAATGCCCTGGATCAGGTTACGGAGCACTTCACGGCCAAGGAGCTCCTCCTTCACCCAGGCGAGGTCCATCGGACTCGCATCAAGTCCTTAGGCGTTGAGCTCAACGGCACGACCCTGACTACTCGCGTAAGTGCTGAGAGGCTCCACCGAGTTCGCCAGGGAATACGGGCACTGCTTTCAAGGAAGCGGGCATCAGGACGCACGCTTCAGATCGTCATTGGTCATGCTACGTACTGTGCTTTAGCCAATCGCAGGGTGATGCCCATATTCCACACCGTGTACAAGTACATCGAGAAGTTCGGCGACAAGGTGGGGGTGCTGTGGGACACGGTCTGTGCGGAGCTTCGCGCGTTCTCAGGACTCATGGTATTCCTTGAGTCGAGATGGGACCGGCCTTGGAGCTCAAAGGTGATGTGCTCAGATGCTTCGGAGGAAGGATACGGTGTGGTCTCCTCGTGGTGGTCTCCGCGCGAGGTGGCGGCCCATGGACGCGTCCCAGAACGAGGACGGTTCCGTCGGTCAGGGGGCCACAACGCCCGAGAGTCCGCACTGACCTCAGCCGGCTTTGTGAAGGATGAATTGACTGGCCAATGGTTGGCTGGAGAAGTCGACAGCCAGGATTACCTTTCGCAAGCAGGCTGGGAGATTGATGATCAGTTTCCTGAAATCCCGGGTGGACTGTTACGAAAGGAAGCCTGGACTCCGGAAGTGGTGGGCGCCTGGAAGCGGCCCGACAACATCGTGAGACTGGAGGCCAGAGCCCTAATCATAGCACTCCAGCGGGTTTGTCGAGACATCGGAGGATCATCTATACGCCAGCTGTGCCTCGTCGACAGTATGTCCGTCGCGTTGTGCATGGACCGCTGCAGGAGCCGGGACTTCCGATTGTTATGTCTGGTTCGTAAATTCTGCAGCCTTTGTCTTGCTCATGACGTGACAGTGACAATACGGTGGGTGCCCTCAGAACTCAACAACGCAGATGAGGGCTCGAGGATCTCTTCAGCGGTGGCCTCCAAGGTCTTGACCGCTCAGCTGGGCAACCATGCCTCCGAGGGGCTCGCGAAAGCGAGTTTTATCTCCGCCATCCCAGCCGAGCCTCGGCGCGCGACCGAGGAGACACAGGATCTTGGAGCCGGGAGCGGAGGTGCCAGCAACCGGGCGCCAGAGAAGGCCAGCGCAAACAGTGCTGGATTGGTCCCAGAAGCTGCGTACCAGCACAAATCCGGAACGGCCTACTCTCGAGGAAGTGTCCCTCAAAGCACCAGTGATCAAGCCGCCGAGGCCAGGGGAATCAGCAGACAGCGATGCTACGAGCAGCACATCGGAGCCCCTTCATGTCAAAAAGGGCTCTCGGCTGCTGGCCCGACGGTCAAGGCGGAGGACTCGGCAGTATGTGAACGAGATCATGGAGGCACAGAGCCAAGGACTCAGCCTTCTCGAGAAAAAGGCCGTGGGCGCGAAGGCGGAGCAGTACTACATCAGCGAGGTGGACAAATTCCGAGCCTTCGTCAATCACAAGCGTGGGAGCTTAGCGACTCCCCCCGAGGTGGACAAGTACCTCACGGCCTACATGAACGACCTGTTCCTGCAAGGTCATCCTGCTCATCGGGGGGACAAGTTGATGGCCGGGTGGATGCATTGTCACCCGGAGTTCGGCCGCTGTGGCTCAAAGCGTCTCCCCAGGGCGTGGAGATCGTTGAAGGGTTGGAGGCGCCTCAGTCCAGGACAGTCTCGCAAGGCCTTTCCTTTGGCAGTGTGGGCAGCGATCGCATGCGAGTTGGTGTCACGGGGTTTTCTGAGGATGGCCATCTTTACCATGGTGGCCCTGAGTTCTTATGCTCGGCCAAGCTCCCTCCTGGCCTGCCTTGTTTGGCAGCTAGTCGCTCCGACGCCTCAGGTGACGAAGTACTGGAGCCTCCTGTTGGATGTCGAGGAAAAGGGCAAGCCGTCAAAGACGGGGTTGTACGACAACTCTGTCTTGCTCGACTCCTCTTACCTTCAGCCGTGGGGCCCCGTACTCTTCAAAGAGCTTGCCAAGGGCAGGAAAGACTCGAACCTCTGGGACTTCACCTATGGGGAGCTCAGTTCGGCCATCAATGCGGTCACCAAGGCGCTGGGGCTCGAGATCACATTGTACCAAGCTCGCCACTCCGGCCCCAGCATCGACCGAGCACAGGACATACGCTCGCAGCTCGAGGTTCAGCGTCGGGGGCAGTGGATGTCGCACAAGAGCGTGATCCGCTACGAACGCGGTGCACGGTTGGCCAGCAATTTTCAAAGCCTTCCTTACCGTCTGCAACAACACTGCCTCCTCGCCGAAAGACTGCTAGGGGATGTGATGCTTGGCCGGTGCCCCGCCCCCCGCATGAGCACAGGCGGCGGAACTTAAAGGGCTGCTATGTCATGGATCTTTTCGCTGGGCAGGGGGTTGTTGCTTCGGCCTGCCGACGCCTTGGATTCCGGGCTAAAGAATGGGAGCTTGAGCGGGGCATTGAGTATGATCTCACCCGCTCAAGCGTTGTTCGCCATGTTCTAGCTGAAATTCGCAGTGGCCGGGTCTTAGCGGTTATGATGGCGCCCCCATGTACCAGTTTCTCTGTCGGCAAGGACCGACTTCGTGCCCTTCGCACTTCGGAACGGCCATGGGGAGTCCCCCGTTATCTGCTCACGGAAGAGGATTGGCAAAAAGTGCAGAAGGGCAACGCGTGCTTCCGTGCGGTGGGACGCATCGCCCATTTGTGTTATCGGTTGCACATTCCCTTCTTTATTGAGAACCCGGCGTCTTCCAAATGCTGGAATCTCCCCCCGATCACTCAACTATTGCAATCTTCTCATGTACACCGCATCACGCTGGATTGTTGCCAGTTCGGCACTCGGTGGCTTAGACCTACAACTTTGCTTTGTGGGCGGTGTGACCTGCAGGACCTGCATCGCCTTCAACACCGACGTTGTGCATCAGGTTCGCTATGCAGTCGGACTGGCAAACCTCATTTCCGTCTGACAGGCTCCAACAATCAGGGCGTCCCCTGGACGCAAGTGGCGCAGACTTATCCTACGCTCTTGAGCAGGTGTCTGGCTTTTTCTTTGACGGCGCCGTTCCATCATTGAAGCTGCTTGCGCCGCGTTGTGCCCTCCCGCTCCTCCCAGTCAACACTTTCTGTTTTGGGACGTGGTTTGGGGATTCTTCAATGCAGGCTTTGCGGATTGTCGGAGACAAGCCTTTGCCAGCTTTATCTGTCTCCAGTGCTTCGTGGTGGATCGGAGTACGCTGCACTGTGCGAGATGCAACATGAGAAAAGTTGGCACTGAGGCGTGAGAGTGAGCATCGTTAAATCTGGAAGTGTGTGCACGAGAAGATTGTAGATGTGAGCACAGAGCTGAAAATATCCTGTGCTCAAGTGCCCGCCCTCGCCACCCGGGGGATTCTTCAATGCAGGCTTTGCGGATTGTCGGAGACAAGCCTTTGCCAGCTTTATCTGTCTCCAGTGCTTCGTGGTGGATCGGAGTACGCTGCACTGTGCGAGATGCAACATGAGAAAAGTTGGCACTGAGGCGTGAGAGTGAGCATCGTTAAATCTATATATATATATATGTATGTATGTATATATGTGTATATATGTCTCTACATATGTAGACACATACATATGTAAACATGTATACATGTGTACATGTATATGTGTATATGTGTATATAACTGTATATATGTATCGATGTAACTATATACCTATGTATCTATGTATCTATGTATCCATGTATCTATGTATATATGTATATATGTATGTATGTACCCTCACATACATGCGGCTGTGTGTATGCGGCGTGCATATACATGTATGCCGAGGTAGGAACCAGGAGAGACGACAGCTAGGTAGGTGGCTAGGCAGGCAGACCAGACAGACAAACAAACAGGCAAGGGCCGGGCCGGCAGACAGGCAGACAGGCAGACAGGCAGGCAGGCAGGCAGGGGAGCACCGGTATCCAGAATCTACGCACAGCAGCGTGCGGATGTACATGAATGCACGCACGCACAAACGCACACGCACAGATGCATGCATGCATCATGCATGTATGCATTGTATAATCACAACGGTGTGCAGTTTGCGATGCGGCGCACGATGCCAAGGTCAAACGATGCTTTTGCTCTGTGGTAGTTGTGTTTTGTGCGAGCAAAAGGGGATGTGCGGGAAGGGGTTCCTATAGAGGAGCGGCGATACATCTAGAGGCAAAGGCTGACGGCTGAAGCAAGAAAGCGTAGGCTTGTTTTCATTGGAGTCGAGGCTGGGTCCTTAGGCCTTGGGCTTGGTTCAGGCAAGTACCTACTCCCTACTTGTTCAGGCCAGAAGGGTGCCGGCCACTTCCTTAGTTTAAGCCCTTAGCAACAGAGAGGGAAGAACAAGTCTGCATCGATGGTCCACGCCAGGCAGTCTGCCGGCATCTCGGTCCCTGCTGTGATCCTGATGTGTTCGCGTTTGAGAGCGGCTTCTACAGGTCGTCGTTGCAAGGACAAAAGGGGCCTGTTTGGTATCAGGCTGTGTCGACGGCGAGCTAAAAATACTGCAGGCGGCAGAAGTCCAAACATACCAGGTTGAAAGCCATCTGTCTTGCAACCGAAAGCAGAGAAGCATCTAAGGGTTCGCCGCGAAGGCGTTGCGGGCCTCTCAGGCCTGGTTCTTTGAGAGCTCGCTCCAGACGTGCAAAGGGTAAGTCGAGCTCTGTTGTGAATGCTATTGCTGTGAAAGGTACAGCTGTGACTTGCGTGGTTATCAATATGGATACGGACGGTGTGTTTAAAGCGTCGTTTTCACTTCACTGAGATCATGGCAGCGCAGAGCCAAAAGTCCAAGAGACAAAAGGTTTTACAAGGTTTCGGGTTGCGTGGCTTTCGTGCAGGCGAAGGCTCTGAGTCTTTGGCCGAGGACCTGCCACCTGGAAGCTGGAAGGGTTCGCAGCATTGTGGTTTAAGTGGATTCTTCCCTGATTCTGCATTCTGAGAGTTGGTCTGCGTCGCCTCGCCTCCATCAACAGGCGACCCTGGAATCAAGGATCCGGCATAAAGCTAGCAAAGAGGGTCACTTTCAACGTCGTTTGGTGGTACGTCCCTCATGTATGATGGTCGGGGTACCCTTCATCTTTTCTGTGAGTGCGGACGCTTGGCAAGGCAAGATGTGACCACTGCCAACACCGACGAGAAACAAAGCTTCTGCAAGTGCAGGTGTGGCGGCAGAAAGCACGATGTTTAAGTCGGATGCTACAAACTTCAGGATCATCTGAGCTCTCCAACTCCAAAGCCTTACCACGAAGCAAGCCTTCCCTCAATAGCTTTCTAACGAGGAGGGCGAAGCGACCGCTGGGACGACGACGGAATCTGTTGGGCACCTGGCTGTCACAATAAACCTAATAATTGTGTGTCTGGTTTTGGGCTCGGTATTGAAAAGAGGCAGAGTGTCAGGGTTTCCTGGCCTTGTTTTGTTCGGTTACGGCGACGGTGCTTGGTAGCCGCAGTTTTTGTGGCATCTCAGAGGCCGTGAGTCTCGAAAAGCTGGCACTGGGCCGCAAGAGCACTTATCAAGACTTGGCAACGTGATAGTGTTCCAACAGGAAGTTCTTAGGGGAAAGCGGATTTGACCTCCACCTCGACTCGAAGCCCTGAAGCTCAAAGCTTCTGCTCTCCCAAATGCATCACTGTCCCTCCTCGTATTTTCCCGTTTCCAAGCATCACGTTCCGGATCACTAGAAGGTACTGAAAACCATGAGGTCCCTGAAGACAAGGAGCCCGAATCCCCTTGCGAACTACTGCCAGTGAAAAGGTCACTGCAGAGCAGAAGTCTCTTGCAGACGCTGTGGAGGAAGGGCACAGTCGTCTGGGTTGGAGAATCGAGAAGTTTTCGGTTTTCCAGATTTGCTCGGCCTCAAGCAAGCGGACTTTTTGCATTCTGGGTTCGGCATTCAGGGCTCAGGGTTGGGATTGTTCTGTGCTTGGCCATTCTGAGCTTCTGAGGCGAGTCCTCAACAGTGAATTCCGCAACTAAGAAGCTTTAAACCGCCGAGTGGACACCACAATAAACGCAGGTTGGGCGTCCCCCAAGGGGCTCCACAGCAACTGCCTCTTCTACTTGCCCCCTTGTGGTTGCTTGTGCACGGCATTTTGCGCCAGAACCCAGTACAAGGCTTTCAGAAACACCGACCCCCCAAAACTGCACTCCACACGAAGCCAGCTAATACTTCAGGCTGTGGAGGAGCTCTTTGATGAGGGCGATTCCACAACCACAACCGGCGCCGACAGCATAGAGGTCCAGGGTCCAGGAATCGTTTCGCGTATCTTTGAAGACTGGGTATGGGATTGTAGAGGCCTTCCAGTTGGTGTGTGCCC
Organism: Symbiodinium sp. CCMP2592; assembly: GCA_905221615.1. NCBI lineage: Eukaryota > Dinophyceae > Suessiales > Symbiodiniaceae > Symbiodinium > Symbiodinium sp. CCMP2592. Next base: position 439,998 of record CAJNDT010005863.1, read on the forward strand.
AAAACTAGTCTGCCCTTTTCAGAGTGCCCTGTTGACGCAGGAATTGGAGAAAACCGAGGCAGCATCCGTCCGGGGCCCAAAATGCCGTGAAGCAGCAACAACAACAGAAAAAGAAGAAGAAGCGTAATGCAAGAACAACACCTATCATCGAAGTGGCAGCAGCAAACAACGATATCTAGCCGAAGGTTGTTGCGTTTCCCAACTCCATGACTTTCGTTCCGTTGACCCCTGCAGCCAAAACCCTACGCTCTGCACTGGCGTATCGAAATGACCATGCAATACCGAACCAGCCTGAACATTTTATTCGAAAGCTGGTCGCACAGGAACTGAGTGGAAGTGACCGCGACAAGATCGCCGCAAACGTGCACGAGCAGATGGAAGACAAGGCCGCCCTGCCTGGTGCAGCACTTCAAGGATTCTTGAGCTTGTGATCATGTCCTTCTTCCCTGCTACTTTTACGTCGTAACTGCACATGACATCAAGCCCCTCAGCTTCTCAGCTTGGACTTCAGTTTAGGACTGGAAAGCTTGAGTTGTCTCTGCATGATCCTCTAGGTCCTACACGTCCCCTCAGAAATTCTCAACTCCTCAAACCCCTCAATTCCTTCAACGCCTCAGAGCTTTGCAAGTGTGAGATTTCCTTGACCCCGAAGGCTTCTAAGCCCTACGAATCCGAAGCCTAAGCCCTCAAAGCCAAGCTTCGGACTTTCATATTTTTGATGGCTTTCCACCTGCCTCACAGGCTCGGGAGGGTCGTGGGGGTGCCCAGATCGAGTCCGGCTTTAAAGGGTCAGGAGGTAGTGATACTTTGGCACCAACAGGGGTGAGTTGCCATCATACAAGCAGCACTTCTTCCAGCAACGCAGAGATTTGACCTTGTAATTTTTGACATGATCAGGTATCCAAGCATTTGAGGGCAGACTGGGCTTTCATTTGATGCCTTGCGGCTGTTGCGATTTAGGTTTTTGCAAGTATGGGTTTCGATGGCGAGTTCGAGTTTGCCGGGTCATTAGTGAGCACGATGTGAGGAGAAGATATCGGGTCCAGGTTCGTTCTTTCGGCATGGGGCCTTTTCGCCCGGCTTCAAAGCCGGTGACGTATATTGTTGTCGGAGTACTGGCTTTCAGGTTAGGCGCCAAGTCTTCGCCTTCCTTTCCTGCGAGAGGATGGTAGTCTTAGGGAAACACGCAGCTCTATTTCAGTGATCGCACATGGAGCAGAATACAGCAAAGCGCAGGCCCTACATGAATTCATGTTGGTTCGTTGTTTCTGCATCATCAGTATGTAGCTTGTGCTGTCCATTCTGGGCTCCTTTCCGCTTCTATTCGTTTCGGTTAGCGTCTCGAAGTTTTTAGATAGCCGCAGTCTGATGAAGTCCCAGGATGAATGTATGTACGGTACATGATGCTGGGGGAGGGACAGAAGATACTGCTGGCACTGGATTGAGGAAGTGAGAGTGCCAGCACAAAACTGACATGGAAAACGACAGGGCCCTCAAAACGATTAATTGGAACTGCTGGCTCTCGAGCCAGCCTCCGGAATGTACTGAATCTAATTGCTTGCAATTGTTGGGAGCCGTTCTCGTCTCTGCCGAGGTGGCTGGCTCCGATGGGACCAGGTTCCGTGAGCTTGTCTGTCGTCCTTTCAGCAGTGGAGCGAAACCAGAAGAGCATGACCGTATCTTGCGTCTGCCAAGCGAAGTCGACACGCGCAGCATCTTTAGCGAATCTGACCTAGACTCTTAGACCACTGGTCTAAGTACAGGTTCGAAATGAGCGACTCCGAGCGGATAAGCCTTATGCCTGACTTCAGCATGGCAACGAAGCAGGATCTGTAACACCACCAAAGAATGCATGTCATGGCAGGCACAATATCCCTGCCTTTTTGCACTACTGTAGAATCGACCTCCGAAGCGGCTTCTCCTGTTGTCGTCGTTTTTGGATTCTGGACTGGCACCCCGACAATCCCATAAGCCCAAAGAGAAGCTGTTAAGACAATCGAGCGGCTGGCAGGTGGACGGCGCGAATAGCAGCAATGCCACCCAGACTGACCTCCTCTGGTCGCACGAGCACAAGGTTGGCACCCGTTGAGGGTTTAGCTCTTGCGGGTGCAACATGTAAAGGTCAGGCCAGAGGCGTCGGGGTGCTGTGTTTTCAACTTTGACGTTCGAACTCACCAGAAGGGTTGGACTGGCAGTGCATGTAGAATGACGCCAGTGACTCTAAGCGCCGGGACCCTTCGCTGAAAGACTGGCGCAGGAGTGTTTGGAGCCTGAGAACATCTGGACCCCGCTGTCTATGCCCGACCAGAGCAGGCCGCCCTTTGAAACCATTCCCTGCACGTTAGAGATAAAGTGGTTACAGCTAAACCTCCTCATGCCATTCCTCATCATAAAAGCCCAGGTGTTCGTTTCCGACGTGCTTCAATTTCGGGCAGGGATGGTAGTGCCGACGACCTACCTGCACTTATCCAGACTTCCTTGCACTTTGACTCCATTTCAAGCTCTCAGCCTGAAGGCGACCAGGCGACCCTCACTGCCTGCCAGGACTGATGAGCCGGACCACATTAGCTGCAGGGCTGGGGACCCGGAGACCCGGCGCCTGCCGTCGGAAGGTCTTAGTTTGATTGAAAGCCTTAAAGCCTTAAAGTCTACAGAAACCTCAGGCGCGCTGCCTGGCCGTCCGGGGCTGTGCACACTGGTCGTACTACCTTGGCGCTGGTAGCTGCTACCTGCAGGCCGATGGTGCACAATCGCTTCAATGCCGGGGCTTTTCAGGTTTTCAGTGGAGGCTTCTGGGCCTCTAGGCGTGCTAAGGCAGGCGCTACCGCGAGCTTGAAGCTGAAAGTCTTGAACCCTGGAGGCCCAGAGACGCGGAACTGCCAGGTCTTGTAATTGAGGTTAGCTCAGATTTCGACAGCTAGAAACTTGGACCGGTCCTGTTTGGGGGTTCCGGCACGAGGGCGGTCTTGGGTGTTGAGTGGTTGAGCCTTTTGGTTCGGAAAGTGTAAAGGCAGCTTCGGATTTCTGTCGAATCTGCGCCAGCATGCCTCGCCGCCCGAGGGTTCGGCTTAGCTCAAGTTTGGAGCCTGATGTCGAAACTGTCGCAGGAAAACCCAATGTTTTCTTGAGCCTGCAAGCAAAGCTGAACAAGTGGAGCGTCCTTCCGAAATGCTCCCCTGTGACAGAATTCGTCAGCGACGAAGGAATCTGGCAAGGCCCCAGCTTTCCATGGGTCTTTTCGACGGAGGGCTCAGAGCTTAGGGCCTGGGATTTCCCACGAACTGTGTGTAAGAAACAAGGTGAGGGCTGGGTTGGGCTGAGGGCTGTTTCGACTTCGTCAAGTTTCTTGGCTGGGCCGTTCCCCGGAGCCCTAAACACTGTGAATGTCGTCAATGCAGCACACTCCCAGGAGTCCAATCGAGAGGGTCAAGGTCCGAAGCTCTCTTGATATTAGACAGGCAGACAGGATACACGTAAAAGCTACGCAGATTTGGAAGAGTGTGTGCAGTGACTAGTGACTAGTGCCTAACTGGCGCGGAACTCTCCTGCTTCAGGTGCTTGTGGCCTTCCTGTCCCGTCGGCATTCCGAAGCAGAGTTGTTTTCCACGCGAAGTTGCCAAATCCTTCCGTGTGCCTAAAGCCTCCAAAGCACATAGACCATCCCAACACATTTTCTTCAAATCAGATTCCAACAAACAGTCACATCCTGCCGTGCCGTGTGGCTCTCAGGGTGCCGTGTCCGGGATCCCCGGATGCCGTGACAAGGACCCCAGCATTCACCTGGGCATGAATGCTCCTCGGTGGCAAGTTGGGGTTGGAGGATTAAGTTCATCTTGGGGTCCATTGGGCCGTGAGATCTTGTGGGTACAAGAAGATAGAGATCAAATGTAGCCTGCTCATGTAAAGTTGTTACCTGATGCCACAACACCCTCCTTGCCTTCCTGTAGCAAAGGAAGAACTAAGACATGTGCAGCAGAGCGCCTCCAGGTGACAAAGGGCCCTTCGAGGCGTGCACCATGAGCTTGGAGTATTCGTTGAGTTTTGGCAGACCCGCACCTGAGATCCTCAACCTCTGCAGACCCAGAGTGCGAACCCTCGGCGGGGTAGAAGCCTTAAAACCCTGACGAGCACTGATCCGTTTCCTGGCTTGCCGAGGCCGGTGGCCAGGCCTGCGCGGGTCTTCTCCAGCTCTGGACTAGAAGTTCTCGCAGCAGGAATGATTCATGCATGATAAGTGCGTAAAGAAGTTGAGCGAACCCTTTCGGATTCGTACGCGTGGAAGTCTCCGAATGCTTACGTTTCTCAGGCCTTTTTTGAAGGCCCCCACCGGCCCAGCAATCCGAGCCTTTCATTGCTATGTGCTCGAGACCCCAAGACTGGAGACCATGACCCGGATGTCTGATTCCGATTTTTTTGCGGAGTCCTGCTACCACCTCAGCGGCTCCTTCATCCCGCTGGACATGCCAGAGCAGAAGAGGACGGATTCCTCGGTGGATTTTTGCATCGATGTTAAGAGCTTCAGTAGTCACAGGCATGAGAATGTTTAGAACCGAGCAGCGGCGCATGTTTGACCAAGCTACCAAGCTCACGAGCATGCAGGTGTCCTGGCGGTTCCATTCATCTGCTCCAAAGGTTATCGTACGCTTGTGGCAGCCTGCACGTCCAACGGGAAGTTGTTAACGATACTGCACCTCGTATCCATCTTCGGGCGGAGAGAAATGTCATTCTCAACCCCCACGGCTGCATAGCCCGGCTTTTCGAAGTTTTGCGCTGCATGGTGGCAGCGGAAGACAAAAGTTGCATTCCGAGCACCAAAGTGTGAAAGCGTGTGACAACTCGAGACGTGAGGGTTTCAAGCAAGAAGTTTGACAGGACGAAGGAGGCCAGCTACGACCTTTGCCAGGCCTTTGTCGAACTTCGAACTTCGGGGTGGTCGTGGGAGGTTGGGAGTGTCGTCTCGGCCTACGTCAATGCACCCTTGAAGTGCTCTCTTCTCAAGCCACGAGGTGCCCTCGGACATATCTCTGGGCCCGGGAATGTAAACGGTCAAGAGACCAAAACTATGCACTCTAAGCCTTGAACTTGCATCTGGTTGAGGGGATTGAATCCTAACATGCATCCCAAACACTGACCGCCCGGCCTCGATACGATACAGGATTGTCACGACCTCCACTGTGTCTTCTCATGCTTGTGGCTGCTTCTGTTCTTGCTTCTATGAATATCTTTACGAGTAGTACTTAGGCAGAGACGGAAACACTTATCGTGATTATCAGCGCGGCCACCAGTATGATTCTCACCACCACCACCCAGCGAGGAGGACGACGGCTGCTGCAACAACCCAGCTACTCCCGCTCCTGCTCTGCTGCTCCTACTGCTGTTGCTGCTGCTGCTGAGGCCGAGGCCGTGGCTAATGCTGTAGATGCCGTGATCGTTGCTGCCATCCTGGACATGTGCATGATGTTGATGATGATGACGATTGTCCTGCTGGTGAGGGGCGATGGTGCTTGTGGTGATGACGACGAGAATGATGACCATGCTGCTGATGTTTCTGGATGGGATCATGGTGTTGTTGGCGACTGTTGCTGATGAGCACCATCGCTGCTGCTGTCGTCAAGTTGACCGAAAGTACCACTCGTTTTAATCGTCGTTCCACTCTTACGAGTACCCTGATCATTGTCATGATTGTGGAGGCGAGGTGTCTGGAGACACACGGCTGCTCGAAGTTCACGCGGGAGCGCCAAGTTCCTCCGGGGCAGGTCGAGACGGTGTAGACTTCAGTGTTCCGGATTTCCCGAACTTAGATTCTGTTTCAGGATTCATGATGTCTTAGACTTTGGGGCTTCAGGTTCAGTGTTCCAAAAGGAGGGGCTCCTTCTGTGATCTGCCGAGAGCAGGGTAAAGTCCGTTGTGGGTTTGGGACCTGGGTAGATTTAGGGGTTATCTTGGCACATGGCGATTTGACTTGCCATCGCGTAGCGTTTCGAGACAATGCAAACCGCTGTCTGTTTTTGCGGATCCGCACCCCAGCGATGCAATGCAGAGCTCAGGTACTTCATCATGGACCAGGGCTGCCATTTGCAGGACCGGGGATTGCAATGGAGACCTTTTGCAGTGAGTGTCCTTTGACAGCGAAGTTGTGGTTGAAGAGAGCAGGCACAAAGGTAAATCAATTGGATGCAGGTGTCGGGATTCATCAGCTAGTTTGATTTGCAGGACCCTTCATGTATGTCGTCCAATCCTGGGGCTCTGAACTTCATAGCCCTTTCCGAGAAATGTTTTGCCAACACACGATGCTTGAAGGAGCTTTTCTTGAGATGTATGGCCCATGCCCATTTCTATCTGCACGCTGGCTCAGGAGAACTCTTCTCATCTGGCCCGGTGACTTAGACGAGATCTGCGGTGCTGCATTGATTCCATTCTACTTCCACTAGCTTAAGACTTTCTGGGTTTTTGGCGGGGAGTTGGTGGTGAAGTGCCAGCAGTCTGCGGAGGTGGCTGCTGTTCCATTAAATGTCCTTTAGTCGAGGGTCGGCATTTAGGTCCTGTGGTCGTTCTCTCTGCACCCTCTCCTTCTTCATGCACCTGTGACCTAGTGTGGACAATATTTCATAGCGCCAGCTGTGGTGTGCTTGCAATCATTTGCAGCCGAGTCGCATGCATGGATTTGTGCATGCAGGTCCGTGGCATAGCAGCTTCAAGTTGCAATGATGGTTGAGTCTTTGCCAACATCTACCTGCCTGTACTGGTTCTTACGATTGTGCATCTCCAAATATCTTGACAGAAGCCGAGCACCCTACACTGCAGCGGGAAGGTTCTCGAGAACTAGTCAGCCTCCTGTCGCTCCAGTCGTCGCTGCAAGGTATAGCCATGAGCTGTCATTGCTGTATTAATCATGTAACCTGCATGGAGCTGTTCTTATGGCAAAACGGAGACAGAGTCGTTCTCTTGAGCTTTGACGACTCGTGAAACTCACTTCGTCCCGGTGAAGGCATACATACCGGAACCCATTCATGGGTTTTCAGGTGTTTCTTCCTGGCACCATCGCTGGCGCCGCGTCGTGTCCTGCCGAGGATAAGGCAGTCCTCGATCCGCGAAACAGTCCTCAACTGATGATTGATGCCAGTTCTTCTAGCGCCCTTTTCGTCTCACAACTACCCCATCAAACACAGCTGAAGGACATGAAGCCGTGCGATAGCACCACAAGGACGCACAGCACATCAAATCGCTGGGCCCCACTTATCTGGGTGCACAGTGTTCTCTGAAACATGTTTTGCTGGACCAGTGACGACGACCTTTACTACAAAAACTCTTACTCGTAGCAGTAGCAGTAGTTAGCAGCAGCAGCAGCAGCAGCAGCAGTGCTTCTCCCGCTGCAGCTGCTAACACTGTGGCCAGCCACTCCTACCAGTAGGGAGTGCGACTTCGTCACAGACATCTCCAACATCACTGGTTCAATAGTGAATGGTACAAGACACAGCATGAATACAAGATCAGAGCGCGGGTGAGAGCAAGAACAAGCAGCAACCTTGGACAAATGGCAACAGCAATGCAACAACATCAACAACAGGAGCAGCAACCCGAACAATGTGGATAAGGTTACCTCCAGTAGAGACGATAATCATGAACAGTAATTATAGCGAGAAGCTACCTCGAATGCGAGCTTGAACAGTAATGAAGATAATAGTTGCAATGGTCGTTTCATGTCCCTGTATGACAACAAAACATGCCCGTAAAACACTGGGCTTTCGCGAGTAGCAAGAACAGATGATAAGTGCAACTTGAACAGCAATCCTGATAATGCTAACAAGAGTATAAGCCCCGCGGATTTTGCTTACAACAGTTTTTCGCGATATTCACGACAATGATGAGCTGGCACCAGGCAAAATTCGATGCTTACCTGAAGCAGCTGCCGATGATGCGGCATCGGGCCCAGTTGGGTGCAACATCATTTACTAGCATAAGCACTGCTTCCAAGACTGCAGTTGAACTACTGTGGGGACTAGCGCTCGTAATCGGACTACCTGCAGTAGTGCTCGTATCACTACTACCACAGTGCTACTACTACCACCACCGCCACTACTACGACGACTACTACTACGACGACGACTACTACTACTTCTATCGCTACTTCCTACCCCTACTACTACTACGACTACCCCTACTACTACTACTACTACCACCACCACGACGACTGCTGCTGCTACTACTACACTACTACCTCATGCTACTGCTACTACTACTTCTTCTACTACCACTACTACTACGTTAATAGTAATACTACTGCTTCAATAGTAATACTAATACCAAATGCTAAATTCGGATACGGATACAGGTACTGACGCTATTACCAACTACTACCAATACTGCCACTAATAATGCGGATACACATAATAATACTAATGCTATTGCTAGTAGTAGTGCTAATACTAATGCTGATGCAAATACTGATCTTCACTACGCTGCAGACGAACTGCCACTCCCGCCTCCGCTGCGACTGCCACCGCCACTCCCACGGTCTTTGCCACTCCCAATCCCACAATCCCACAATCCAACTGTCTTGCATCCCATGATACCACTATCCCAGTATCCCACAATCCTACTATACCACTACCACTACCGCGATTGCGATTGCGACCGTGACCACTGCCAATGCCATTGCTATTTCCACACTGTTTTTCCCATGATACCGAGAAGGTGGAGCTAACGTTTAGCTTTACAGCTGCATGCGCACCGAACCCGGTTGGCCTCCCTCGCATGCCTCTGTAGGCTAAGCCCACAACTACTGCCACCACCTATACTGCCACTACCACTGCCACTACTGCTTCGACTGCTGTTCCTGCTACACCTCCTACTGTCACTGCCTACTGCCACTGCTACTGCCAATGCCACGGCTATAGCTTCTGCTGCTACTACTGCTGCTGCTGCTACTACTACTACTACTACTACTACTTCTACTACTACTACTACTACGACGGCTACGGTTACCGGTTACCGTTATCACTACAGCTCCGGCTACTACTTTGGGTTACCGCTTCAGCGGCAGGGGACATACATGTGTGCCGCACCGAAGCCAAAGTAGCTTCACTGCAGGGCATTGGAGTCGTCCGAGCCTCCTTGCGAGGCACCGGAGACTTGGGTTTGGGGGCTTGGCGGGGGGGGGGTGTTTGGGATTTGGCCGGGCCGGTGCTTCCGTGTCTTCGTGTTGAGGAGTTTTCAAGTATTTCGGTGTCGAAGTCTATCCGAGGGTTGCTGCCAGCCCGACAAGCGCAAAGGGTGAGGATTGTGCCTGCACCTGCCATCCAAGCCGATTCTAACCTCCGGGGTCGGTCACTGCAGGACTATTCTCTGGCTACCGTCTCTTGACCCATACCTTTCTGGGCTGAAGAACTGCTGCTCTGTCATCACTGCCACTTCACGTTCGCCCTGCGTTTCAACCCTCAAGCCCAGTTCCCCGAAGTTCACACCTCAGTGAAGGACTCTTGGGTGAGCTTCATTCCCTTCGACCTTCCCGGGGATCTCGACCATCCCGGTGACCTTGCGAAGGACAAGGAGGCTTTTACCGAAGAGTTCGGGGTTCGGGATTCTTGTCGTGGTTGAGCGGTTTTGGGTTCCGACGATTACGGTTCATAGTTGGTGGTTTAAGAGACTCCTCTGCTTTCGTCGAGAACTCCATCCTGAGCACATCATAATTGCTTGTTGCCAAACTGTTGCTGTGCTTGCGTAATCATGCTTCCTTTTTTGCCTTGGTGTTTAGCCCATCTCATGGCCGTTTCCGAGCTTGCAGTTTTTGCACCGAAACCCGACGAGAAAGATCCGACCTGGCAGTGAGGAGGCTTTTTAATGCAGCTCCTGTTAGGGTTACGTCCCGGCTGCCAAGTTTTTTGCAAAAGGCCAGGCGGCAAAGCGTATGGGTTGCACACGGCTGTAGTGCAGATTTTGCTTCTCCCAGCCCCTGCTTTTTGTGGTTTGCGCGTTGCTGTAGAAGCTAGCAGCTGGTAGAAGAATCTTGCCCTTGTCTGATCCGTTTCAGAAACTTCATCGCGGCAACGATAGACTTTACTATCAAATGAAGAAGAAACAAGACTCTGGAAGACCAAGAACTGAAGAGAACAGTTTCTTGAGTTTCTTCTTGTCTCCGAGGACTGTGCAAAGTCATAGCTTGTACTTTTCGATTTTGCAACTTGTCCACTGCAAGCTTCCCTGTTTTCTATCTGTTTCGCAGGAGCTGAGCACCAAACCGCAAAGCCCATATATCCTACTTGTGCTTCCCTGTCGAAGGTCTGTCAGGGTTAGTTCAGCAAGCTTCAACATGGTCCAGAACAAAACTCAGACCAGTCTTATCCACAAGACACCTCGTACCGTGGTACAGGGTCCCGTCTAAAGTAGGGATTCGGCGTAGTCCAATGTAGCCGGTTTGGATATGTGAGCAAGCTGCAGACATGCTGATTGTTGTTGGCTCAGTGTTCAGAGATACACGCTCTTCTCCAAAAGCGTTTGGAGTAAGATGGGTTAGTGGTTAAGACGCTGAGGTTGTCAAGGTCCTTCAGGAACATAGTTGGAAGGATGAGGATGGTTCGGTTTTACAGCGGTCGTTGAATGCAGCTCTGCACCCCAATTGCAGAGGCAGTCCTTGTGGTTTGCTTGTGGCCACGGATCTTCTGCGCTCGTGCTTGGTCCGAAATTGTTGAACTGTTGTGGGTGCCCTGGACCCTCCTGAAAGTCAGACCCGATACTCCTGCCCACTCAGCTGAGCAGGTCAAATGCGAGGCCCTGTATGATCACAGCGATTCGCCCCACATCTGCAAGCACAGCTCCCAGGCACGGGCGGGGAATGTCGATTGCTCACAGCCGCAGCCGGAACCTGCCCAAGTTCAACACCTGACACTAAGTCTTGTGCACCCTTGCCCAGCTTTTTAGGGCGAAGGGTTTGGAGCATTTGGCTTTAGGCCAGGTTGAAGGATCAAGAGCTTCAGGTTCTTCAAGCCATTTAAGGAGTGTCACAGGAAGCCCTTGCAACTCAGGGTCAGGGTTCAGGCCAGTGTAATATTCATTAGTTTTTCAGCTTCTTGCATAAATTGGAGAATTTCTTGTCTGTACTCCGCTTTCCCAGAGCACGCACCGTGAAAGTGTTGAACAGGTGCGTGTCCGATGTCCGAAGCTGTGAGCGTCTCAGGTTGTATGCTGTGCACGGGGTGGTCCAGAGTGAGATGGCAGCCCGGGTCCCGAGGTGCGGCGAGTGCGGCATCGAGAAAGATGCAGGAGGCCTCTCCGTAGCGAGCCGCAATCTGATGCTGTGCATCCCCTTCCCAAAGCCAACGAAGCCTGGAATTTTCTTCCTTCGTGTGGCCTGCAGGTTGCGTGGATCTTCAGGCAGACGAGCCCTTGCCTTAGTTCGGGGTGCTTTCGCAATGGAGGCTGCGTTGAGGGTTTCACAGTATGTCATGTCTACAGAAGTGGAGGCATTCTAGGGAGCACTCAGGCATCCGCTCTTCCTGCTGGACAACCATACACTGGGCTGTGCATCCGTGGGGTGCGCATGCCGCAAGACACCGGTTCGGCGCAATTGGGCTCAGGGGTCTCGGTAATGGAGATCATGCTGTTCGGTCATGGGATCTCGAGCTTTTCGGGTTCCCGTCGGCTTTGTGTGAGTCGGGACAACTGTTTGGAGGCTGTACATGCAACGACGCATTCTCTGCTAGCTTCGGTTTCATCGAATCGAAAGCCTTCGGCCCGATCCCTTGTACCTGAATCATCCCGCAAGGCACAGGCTGGAAACTCTTCAAGCTCTGTTAAACCCACAGCTTTGGTCCAAGATCCAAGTTCCCCAACACAAGTCGTTGCGTGGGTTCCGCGATCTGAGGTTTAGAGCTGTTCTGGTGAGTTGAGGGTGTCGGGGTGTTTAAAGTTCAGGCACTTAACAGTGAGGAGTCACTTTCCGACTTTTAAAGTGGAATGCACATCCAGGGTAAAGCTTAGGGTGAGAGGTTTCATTCGTCATCTTGCCTCACCTGTAAAACACTTCAATTGGCAGAAGCCAACGAGAAACAAGATCTCAAAGTTAGGCAGAAGGCCCGAGGTCTGCCATGGCTCTGCCATATTGACCCAGATGCTGCACTAAAGACTGTTGACCTTCAGGTCCACAAGTTTCAAAGCGAGCCTGAAACCGCTGCACCTTACGGGACTCCGAACAAGAAGTCCTAGCACAGCTTCTATCCACTCGCGAACCGGAGGTACGCCTGCAACCACGATGAAGAAGTCACCCAGAAGTGCAAGTACACATGTGGAAAGTGCGGCACCTACTCTTTCAGATCAGCAGTACATGTGGTGTACTTGTTGTTCCGTCTCTACAGCTTCGCCCTCAATCTCCAGTTGGGGTCTGTGGCTTCGGCCTGAAGAGTGGTAGACGATATGGTGAGATGAATGGGATGCCTGTCCCGAGGTGCACCACGACGACCACGACAGTCGCCAAGTCGGGAGCCCCAAAGAACGGTCCGCCACACACAAACGTAAGAACCCCTATGGCCCCGAGGTCACAACATGCCAAACAAGCCACACTCCTCATCTCCGTCTGGGAAATCGTTGGCATGAAGAACTCAATCCCCGCCAAGGCCGGAGGTGGATCATCTCGCCAAGGCCCACGACCAGGGCGGCCAGGGTCTATGGAGTGTTAATGGGTTTGGAGTACCGCCAGGTGCGGATTTGGGGGTTACTGTAGCAGGCTAACTGTCAGCATAAAGCTGGCGGTACGATCCCTGCCAGCGAATCCGTGCAAAGATATTCATGCAGGAACCCTACGCGAGTATGCGCTTCCAGAGACGGATTGTCGGGGGGTCTGATCTTCAGGATCCGAATTGAAACTCCTGCAGGTCATCGCAATCTAATAGGGATGCCAAAATTGCTTCTTGGATTCTGCGCTTCGTGAAATCTGACCCATGCCCTCCATTTTCTGAGCAAAGCGCTCGAGCTCTACAACAGGTCACCTCTTGCGGACGTCGCCGCTCGATGGGCTACTGCTTCACCAGGTCCCACGCAGCGGCGGATCTGTGACTCTTGCATGTAAGCTTCGGTGGGTTTTGGCTGCTGACATCGCTCAAGAAGTGAGGCTTTGTGATTTGGATTTAGATCTTTGTTTTTCTTATCCCCGTGCTACTTTGCTTGTCAATCGAGGCAGTCTCTGTTCTGTTCGGATTCAGGCTCCCGAGCTTTAGCGTTTTGTGTTCAAAGGTCTTCCTTGCACATAGCGAGGCATGTGAAACATCAAAATCATGCTGGAATCTTGCTCAGGATTGTGTCCCTGTTTCTTCTTTTTGTGTTTGGGTTCATTCCAGATTCCTCTGACATAATGAGTTTCTAGTGAATTAAGCTCCTTCATAGTGGGTCCCACGAGACGAAAAACAGAAGGCCGCACCAGCTGATTCTGATTGTCGTTGCGATTTGGAGAACCTGGAAATATGTGGCAAAGGGTTCCCGTTTTGAGGGGAGAGTGGTCACTTTGTGCGGAGTGTTGGGATGTGATTCTTCAGCACCAGATGCGGCTTCCATGGAGATCGTAAGGGGAAGCTCTAGGCTCTGTTATCTGCATGGCCAAGAAGAAAACAAGGCAAGGAAGAGCAAGCCTCTGCCGACCTTCAATCCCTGGGAGGCGGCGGCGACTCTTCTAAGCCCGTGGGCAGATAATGTGTGCAGTTTGGGGTCCGCGGGCCTGGGCTTTGACTCCGAAGAAGTCTTGGTTCTCCGCCTACGGATCTCAACTGCTTGGGCTCAGGGTTCGCGTTACCGGACAGCCCTGCTTTGATCTTCCTCGTCGGATCCACTCTGAAGTTTTGATCTTATCCTCAGAGATATAGATGCTTGCTGCGCTCGGCTAGAGCCATCGACGTGCGCACCGTGCGCCCAGACCGTCGGTTCCTGCGACAAAAGAAGCGCAAAGATGGCTCTAGCGACTCTGGTTCGTCTTGAACCCTAAGCTGCTTGCACATTGCGCATGAACGGATTTCCAACTAGCATTCCGTACTAGGTGAGTGCTGGAGGGCGATGCCTCACTCTGCCTCAGCAGTGTCGTTGAAACCAGCCTTCGTGTTTTGTATATGCATCTGCTGCTGGAAGATCTGTAGCTGTCTCTGGCTGCACGCAATTCTGTGACTAGTGATCGTGAGCAATGCTGACGGTGGTGACAGCGAGGATGTCGGTGCGGCTCCTGATGATGATTGACAGCAGTGATGAGGATGATGGCGTGGTGATGCCAGCGAAGACAGCCATGCGGCCATTGCTGACAATCCCGACGATGCCAATGATGCTTGTCACTGCGACAAGATGACGTATGAGATAACGAGCATGAGCATCAGTGCGATGATGATGATGATGAGGATGACAGTGATGATGGTGATCATGATGATACTGCTGTTGGTGATGGTGGCGATGCCGAGGATGATGATGATGATGATGATGATGACGATGTGATGATGGTGGTGATGATGATGATTTCTTGTTGTGGTGGTTGTTGTTGATGACAACCGCGACGCCGACGGAAAGTATGGTGATGGTGGACTGGTAGATGGCTCAATGCAACCAAACGCACGGGCAACCCTGTCAAAATGTTCTCTGGGCTCGAAGAGGGCACACTTGAGATTGGTAGAGTCGCTGCCTCCTCTCCCTGCGCCGGAGATGGGGAGCCCCTCAGAGGCCCGTTCTTTGGGGCTCGTGGGGCTGAGAGTTCAGACAAGAGTCCAGCGGGCACCAGGGGCAACAGGAATGAGAGGGTGTATGCGTGGCAAATCTGCAGCTGGAGCATTGAGCTTTGGGGCATATCTTGTGATGCTGCACCATAGCCTGCACTGTGAGTGACGATGTGAGTGTCCTGACCTCACTTCATGTGTGGGATTTCTGGCCTGCTAATCTCTCCGATGAGAATAAAACTTCCTGCTTTGGCTTCTGCTGCAAGGAGTTCTGTTCAGGGTGATGGTCTTCCTCACCTCACACAGACACGCCCCGCGGTTCTCAGCGAACTGAGGCGAAGAGCCTCTTTGACAGCTTCAAGGCAGGGTGCCAGCGCGTTTTCCGGCCTTCCGGTTCGAGAGCCTGCTCTTTGGGGGTCTTTGGAGGATTTTGCTCCTCCTGTTTCCGGCATGCGTCGTTTGGCAGCCTGCCTGACAAAATCTGTCATGATCATGCAGGCATTCTTTTAGGCATTGTCAGCTGTCAATCGGTGGGCCATAAAGACTTGTAACGTGTATCAACTCGCTGTCCCGATGAGCCTGGCGGTTGCATCTGCCAACGGCCTGCAGCCCTTGCCATGTTTGCTTTGAATACCCGGGGAAACCGACATTATAAGCCAGCAGGGAGCCGGCTGCCGAAAGCTTGCGCTCGGTATTTGCATGCTGCGCTTAAGATGAAGCACCAGCTCTTTCTATCCCTCTGTTCAATCACAAACACATCTTGAACCTCTCAGTCCTGATGTGTTGCCGTCTGTTGTTTACCTCTGCGCCCCGCTCAGCAGCATGAACTAGCCTTTCCTGTTTCGGCGGTACAGGTATGATTTGATTTTATCCTACTACTACACATACCAATCTGCTCCCTGTCCGAGCATGCGGAAGATCCGATATCCCGGCAATGCACACCCCTTGGACAGATCAGGCCATCCACTTTCTTCTGCTGTTTGGTCATCTCATGGCCTACTCATGGTAGTGGATCGCTGTCGTAGTCTTGTGTTGTCGTTTCGCCGTCGTGGCAGGAGATGAGTTTCAATACGAAGTGTTCAAGAATGGTCTCTCATACAACAGCCTGTAAGAGCGAACGGTGCCCTGCCAAAATACCAGGCAAACAGCCATGGTTCTACGAGTGGATTCGATCCCACATCTGGCCACAATTCCCAACCCACCCGCCTTCACTCGCGTCCGTCAACCGTCAATACGATTGTCCGGAGCTCAATCCTTGCGGAGTTGGTTTCGCCCGCACACGAGCCATTCCCATGACTGCAACACGCTCAGACACTCAACCGCTGTATAGGATTTCCCAGCCCAAGACACCACACATGCCCCAAACATGCCCCACACCCTCCCAAGACATCCCTTGAAGCCTCCCACAGCCAACGGGAGGCGAAGTTCGAAGCCGAGCCCTGCGACCTCGCCAAGTGCGAGGCCTGCAGATTTCTTGTGCTTTAGGCTTTTGTTTGAAGTTTTTCCGATGTTGTGGACAGTTTGAGAGTGCTTGCTCGGGTTCGAGGCCTTGAGACTTGTGTGGAGATAGGCTTCCAGAAGGGATGTTTCCCTCTCAGGAGCTCCTGGGGCAGCTGAAGCTGCTCTTGTTCTCAGGCCGGGGCTTCAGCGTCGGTGCTCTTCCGTAAGTTTAGGACTATTCGGCTCCGGGCAGCCGTGCCGCATTGCTGCCCTCGATGATCCCAAAGATCGTTCACCGGGGTCTACAGCATAATCGTGACAGCTGCACGCCCGAAAATTGCTCGGGAACGGCGATGATGATTACCTCCCTCTCATCTTTTTGAACTTCGCTGAGCTTGAAATGACAACAAGCTGTTTGGAAGTCTACCTCAGCTGCGCCACTTCCTGATATGGGGTTTTCAGCCGCCATGGGAAAACGCCCTGGGCCGAGGCTCAGCAGCAGTTCTTTCTGGCACCGGAGGTGGTGCCGACTTCGTCAAGGTGGCCCGACGGCCACAAATCCTGAAATGCAACTTGTAGCCATTGCAGCCATTCTGTTCTGCACCATTGGACCATTGCTTTTCCAAGGCTTGGGGCTGCAAAGCTGTTTGATTCGGGTTGCCGCTTCAACTATGACGTAAAGGGTCCAGGCCAGTACTGGTTTCGCCGCGACGACGGCGCTCACCTTTTGTGAGAACGAGTGCCAGTGTCATCGCGATTGGTATTATCATCCTTTTCGCGGCTTCTAGCGACTGCTGTGATCATCGTAGCTTGTCTGGACTGCGATTCAGTGTATCTGTATAATTGTCCGATGCTTGCTAAGCATGCTTTCTTTTCGCTATCGGAGTCTGCAGGAGCAGCTCCTCGTAAGGGAAACCTTGGAGCTCGCATGCGCCGGCCCGAGAGGGGGCGGTGTGTTTGAGTTGCCAGGAAGTAAATTTCGTGGTGCCGTAGCTCCGACATTATCAGAAGGCCAGTTTGAGAACCGAGGCTTTTTGTCAATTCGCCTGCGAGATCTTGCCGGTTTCGAGCGGCTCCTTCGGCCGCAAAGCTGAGGCTACCCCTGCCACACCGTATTAGCAGAGGCAGAGCTTAGCGCGAAACAGCATGTATCTAGTCGATAGTCGAGGCCTTGAAGTGTCAAATCGTGAACGGTACCGACGTTGAAGACTTTAGTAATCGAGGATTTGCTGCCGGGACACCAGGCCTCTCTGGGTGCTCTTTGAGGCTTCGTCAACAAGTGGAGTTCATCTCACATCGTGGATGGCCTGTGCTGGCTGTCACGTGGCAGAGCGGCCCGCCCTGCCAAGGCATGTGTCGCAGCTGAAGATGTTCTATGATAGACAGCAGGACCCATGGGGCCGACACTCCTCTTCAAAGTTTGCCCAGAGTGCTGGAGATGGGATGATTGGACTACATTAGAGCGACCTTCGGTTTCCTAAAAAAGGGAGGAACGGCTAAGGACCCTCTGAACTCCAACGGTCCTCGACTAGACTTCCAGCTACAAAATCCAAGTCTCCAGCCACCCTGAGAAATGTGGCCAGCGCATGCCCTGGACTTCCAGGAGCTCCCACCGTCTGAGCAGAAGTATCCAATTTTGGGCCTGTCCCTGCTGCCGGGAGCCCTTGAAGTGTCCGGGCTTCTGGAGAAGAGCCTGATTTGTGGAGCTTCGGATGGCGGAGAGTTGCCAAGTTTAGAAAGCTAGGCTCTCTCGAGTTGGGGGAAGGAGAGTACAGGAGCAGCGCTGAGGCGTTCAGCTTCAGTCACGGTTTTGGGCGTATAAGTCGGAGATTTAGAGCCTTTCCGGAGGGATCTAATAAGGTATTAAGATCCCCCCTTTCAAGCTGTCAGAAGCCGATCCCCTCAAGGCTGGAGGTATCTGCAGCCGCTTTTACCCTTGCTCTGGCAAAGTGCCTTAGAAACAGTTCGAGAACTGAAAGAATTGCTAAAATCGATCCCCGCTGTGCATGTGCAAACGTGGCAGCCAATTTATGCCGTTGCATTTGCAATTACTTGATCAACCATCCCCATCCCCGTCACTCTCCTCCTCCTCCTCCTCCTCATCACCATCACCATCCTCCTCCTCATCTCCTGATCCACATCCTTCAAAATTCCTCCTCCTCGTCGTCGTCATGCATGGAGGGCACACCGGCTGGCAGCAGCTGGCCTCAAAAGCTCCGCGAGGCATCTTCTGGCCTCGGACCGTCTCGGCGAGTTCCACACCGAGCCCCGCGCTCACAGCCGGCTCAGCGAGGGTGCCGGAGGGTCAAAACGGATTCAGATGAGATGCTTCGAGAAGTTTTCACATAACGACAAACCACAGGAAGAATCAACCGATACCTATTCACTGCGAAGTTCCGAAGGCTTTGTTTGGGTCCATGTGCCTCGTGGGACTTTCATTGCCTTTATCTGTGGTTTGGCAGGCTTAACGGCAGCACTTTGCGGTGTTTTCCCTGTCAATCTTGCATGCCGGCCACACTACACGTCGACAAATCAAAAAAGTAGTTCGGGCTCGCTTTAGTAAAGCCCTGGGAGCGAAGTGGAAACAGTAGTGCGCGCTCATAACGAGTTGATAGTGGAAACTGACCGACATCAAGGTGCAACAGGATCGCAAGCATTCCTTTGAAGCCTTTGTGCATCGCAATGCCGAGGTTAGAGCTCATCCCGGTGGACGAGGCAGAAAACATGTATATCAAGCAACCAGCCGGGTGCCCCAGTCGGAGGAGGTCCGAAGCAGGGGTTCAGGTAGGGGTTGGTGTTGGTTCAGGTTTCTGGGCTCATGGCTTGAACCACTTTGCTTTGCTTGTTAGCGCTGGGGACCAGCATGCAGCATGCATGTACTGAACCCCAGACCTGTCTGAAAGGGTCCAAGCAGAAGAGTGCGAAGAAAGGTCCAGCTGGAGCGCTACTTGATGGAAGGTAACTACGCCAAGGCCGTGGAGTGTTTGTGATACAAGAACTTCTAGTTTCTTTGGTGCCCGAAGGCTTTTGGGGCTCAGATAATTTCGGTATTTTTGCTCAGGCCATGGCAGGCTCGTGGAAGCCGCCGACGTGGGCTCAAAAGTAGAGGGCTTGCTTTGCTGATGTGGGTCTTCAGGAGTTGGGGGGTTTAGTGACTAGTTTAATGGTTTGCGGTCTGCAAGTTGGCAAAAAACTGCGTTCAGGCTTCCTGAGCGGGACAGTGCAGTCTGCCGGCCTCCCCTAAACAACTCCATTGGAGACCTCAGATCTAAAGCCCTTTCATAAGGCGTTGCAGAAGAAAGATCACGAAAGCTAGCTCTGTTGAGCTCGCGGGAGTTGCCCTTTAGCAATTTTCACTTGGTCTACCTTGTATTAAGGCACTAGGGCAAAACCAGGGCTTACACCTTATCAGGTGGGACGTCCAAGAGTTAAGGTGGGGGGGTGGGGGGGAGGAGGGGCCGCCCCCCCCCTCACCTCGCTCATGAAGCATTTTGAAGAGACAAGGTGTGGTTTCCCCCCGCCTCCCCCCCCCACCTTTAAGGTTGCGGCGCGTGGGACAAGGTGGGGGGGGGGCTCCCCCCCCCCTACCCACAGGTCCCCCCCCCCCTCCTTCCACAAGGTCCCTGAGTTTGCTTGTGTTTGAAGTTTGTCGTTTGCGCTGCGTCTTGGCTCCAGTTCTTTTTGGTCCTTCGCAGTGTCGTCCAACTGCGAGGCCAGGGGAAGATGTGATGCTTAACTCTTGCCTCTGCTCCACTTCGCAGGCCTATGGCTGTGTACACCTTCCAGTACAAAGGCAAGCGCTTTCAGTTACACCTGCAGCAGCGCAGTGACCTCGCCTGGCTTCTGTGTTTTCTGCTTGGTCGCTATCCCGGAGCTCCAACACATGCCCGCGCTTCTGCAAGGTTCTCAATCGCTACTTGAAGCAGCATGCTACATCGCCGCCTTTGCGCGCGTTTTTGCGTAATGGCAACACCTCCATTACCATGAACATGGGCCATCGTGGCCGCGGCGCTCGCCTGCACAGAGACATTAACAACAGTGGCGACTCCGTCTTCATCAGCCTCGGCAACTTCACCGGCGGGCATGTACGCACGTGGCCGAACGATGCGCCCGGAACACCGCTGCAGACCTTAGCGCGACGTCCTGAGCAAGCCGCGCGGATGTGCACGAAGAAGCAGTTCACTATCATCAACGGCCGGAAAGCCCACGCGGTTGATAATTTTCTGGGCGAGCGCTTCTCCCTTGTCTTCTTCCGCTTGCTGCCGCGCTGGTTACGGAAATGCACGCGTTCCGTGCAGATCCGCAGAGCCCTGCACGATCTCAACTTCCCGCTGCCGCCCACGCCTCCTCAGAGATCCGGCGAAACTGGCGGCCTGCGCCTGGCAGGCAATACCAGCAGCGCATCAACAGTGAATCGAAAAGTCCAGCACATGCGCACATTCTGGCAACGAGAAGGCACCTGGCCGAGCCGCCGAGAGTCGCAGCGCCGCTGGAGCGTCAGCGGCAACCTCTGGCACCGCGCCAAAAGGGATGCCGGTGCCTGACTGGCAGTTGTTGCCAGGACAGCTTTCGGCGTGGATCCTCTGCTGTGCCAGCGACCTGCTCGAAAAGCCTCCAGAGATTCGCGAACACATGAAGCCCCAGGGATCCCTCCGTTTGCCCCGCAGACATGGTCGGCTATTAGCACCTTCACTACAAATTAACTTCCACTCCAACCGTAACAGAAACTTGTAACCAGCACAAACCTCCAAATCGCAACGCCAACCCGGTGGTTCCCGTTACAGCATGGCGGCAGCACCTTCTAACAGAATCTGGCCTGTTGGCTTCTAATATTACGTCTTAGGGTTACAGAATTTGGGATTGATATCCAAAGTATCTTTCAGCCAGCTGACACTCCATGAAACTGAACCGAACATACCTTGTCGCCTCGGCCTCGTGTTCGACAGTACTCTCATGTCACATGTGTCCCCCGCCTTACTCAGCCCCAATTGCTCGCAGCTACGCTTCCTCTCCCCTAGCTTTCGCGGCCCTCTTCTCAAGTGCTACTAGTAGAAGTTGGAGGCAGCCATGGATGTTTAAAATATCGACATAATGGCTTTGCGATATCGCACCCTCCTTGGGCTCACTTGTCGTGGTCTTTTGTTGGTGGAGTTTCTCGAAACCTTGGCAGCTTTAGGCACCTTGGATCCAGAAGCTACTGCTAGGTGCTGGAAGCACAGAAGGACGTGCCGAAGATGTGCCTTGGCTGAGAGCCCTTTGGGGCCAAAGTTGTCAGGGTTTTGGGTTTCAGACTTCAGAGGCTGCCGACTATGCTGAAGGCTTGTGGTTGGTGAGCTTTTGATGTCGGAGGATGCGAAACTTCCAGCCATGCTAATATTTCGGCGCCAGCACGACAGCAGTCTTGTACTGGGTTGCTGAGGTACTATGCCTTTTTCATGGAGAGGCTGATTGACACAGTCCGGCAGAAGGCGTGTCCCTATCCTCCCCACTGGAGACTTCAAGCTTTCAAAGTTCAGTGCTTTCTTAGGCCTTGAATCAAAGAGTCTTAGACAATCCGTGATATCAGGGTTTCCGCTTGATCTGCATCAAAAGGAAGTAAGCTTCCTTCGGCCCGGCCCGGCCCCGCCCCTGACGAGGGAGCCTTCTGCAGGTGGGAGCGTCTCTGGAGCGTTCCTACGAGACTCTCCCTGCTCAGCAGGCCGGGATCGGAGTTACGGTCTTGGCAGCGGCTGACGAAGCAGGATGACTTCACTCTCAAAGCTGCAGGATCCTAGAAATATTCCCATAGCATGCTACAAACCCTCGTGCCAAAACTCCGTGAGCCCTGCACAGACAAACTTGCTCCGTCCACCGTTGAGTCTGTGCTTACTTGGCCCTACCATGTCCAACCCCACAAGCACCAAATCTCAAAGTACTGGGCCGACAGCCCTGGAACCCACAGAACCGTTTGCTTGAAAGCCGAAGTCCGTAAAGACCTTGCAACTCCTGAAGCCACACGGCCCCTAGCTTCCGGAGGCGGCGCAGATGCTCATCCTAGCAGATGTAGGTTCCCCAATCCACGCTCCGGAACGCGAGGTCTTCTTGGGTTAGGGAGTTGAGATTTTGGATGTTTGCTTTTGGAGGTTTCTGAGGTTGTGTGTCTCCAGGTCCAAGGTTTACGGCTCGAGGCCTCGCATTGAGGGTTTACTGCTCGCTCGCTCCCTCTTTGTCTCTGTCTGTCTCCCTCGCCCGCTCGCTCGCTCGCTTCTCTCTCTCACTCTCTCCTCTCTGACTCTCTCTGACTCTCTCTGTCTCTTTCCGTCTCTTTCTGTCTCTCTCTGTCTCTCTCTCTGTCTCTCTCTATGTCTCTCTCTCTCTCTCTGTCTCTCTCTCTCTCTCTCTGTCTCTATCTGTGCCTCTCTCTGCCTCTCTCTGTCTATCTCTCTCTCTCTCTCTCTCTCTCTCCTCCCTGCGCTGACTAACGGCCGCGCCTTGTCCATGAAGGCATGGCCATCCATCCTGCCTGGAAACATGGCAACACCCCCCAACGACAAGAATCAGCACTCGGCTCCATCATCATCACCATCCCATGACGATGACCGTTACCATGACCGTCGTCCCCGCCACCGTCCCAGCCACACGGCACCGCCATCACCTCCTCCATCGACCCTCGACACTGCCACCCGCCCCACCCGCCCCCTTTCCATCCCCGCCACCGCCACCGGCCCACCGCCGCCACCATGACCGTCACCATCAAGGGCACTGTTTTAACGGCCGTGTCTCGCTCATCGGGTCACGGCCATCCAACAGTGCCAGATGAATGGTGCCCGGTCTTCAATGAAGCGGTTCGTGCGTGCAGCATGCTGCCGCCATCCTCCCGGCAACATTGGCATTCCTCACGATCTGGTTACTACCCGAGTGCGCTGATTAACGGCCGTGTCTTGTCCATGAAGGCATGGCCATCCAACAGTGCCATATCCGAGCCCGGTATAGATGAAGCGGCTCGTGCGTAAAGCATGCAGGCGCCATCCTGCCTGGCAACACCTGAACGAACAAAGCGACCACCGCCACTGCCACCATGACCGTCGCCGTCAAGGCACTGATTTAACGGCCATGTCTCGTTCATCGGGTCACGGCCATCCAACATTGCCAGATGAACGGTGCCCGGTGTTCAATGAAGCGGTTCGTGCGTGCAGCACGCTGCCGCCATCCCCCCGGCAACATTGGCATTCCACGGTTACTGCCCCAGTGCGCTGGATTAACGGCTGCGTTTTGCAGATCAAGGCCTGGCCATCCAACAGTGCCATAGCAACAGAGCCGGGTATGAAGCGGCTCTTGTGTTCAGCATGAAGCCGCCATCCTCCTGGTGCTAGGTTACAGCTTGCCGAGCCCTGACCACGAACACGCCCCAATGTAAGCTGCAATGTCATGTCATCCTACGTACAGCTTGTGATCTATCCGCTTTCCTTGCCACTGAGGTGCCTGCGTTGCAGGAATTCGCAGTGAAAGAGAACGAGCGCAAGGCCCGAGAGGACGCCTGGGGGTTGTTGTAAGGCATATGAACGCAGAACAAGGCCTTAGTGGAAAGCCGCCCCACACGAGTGCTTTGCACAGTAATCTTTGGGTCCTTGAAGCGGTGAAGCGTAGGAGGGAGGTGCAGTGAAGGCTCGACCCCCGGTCTCATGTCTTGCAAACAGCTTAACAACTGCGGCACCGTGGTGACTTGTCACGAAAGCCCAGTGAGGAGTCGGACGATCCGATGGGCGACCTGACTCCCTCGCTGACGCGAAGGGCGCCAGTGGGCCTCGTGAAGTGGGAGGCCGGTCCAAAGAATCTGCACCGAACCCAAAGCAAAAGAAAGCACGCCTCCCTCCTTCAGAGCACCATGCTGTTAGCCGCTTGCTGCTAGTCATTTCGTTTCGCGTGTTTGCCAACCAGGGTCTGGGCTTGGGAGGCAGACTGCCTTCTTCGTGTACTCTCCACCTTCAACTTTTGGGTTTCAATGTGCATTGGGCGTCTCTTGAACGCATGTCCTAAGCACTGAAACTGCACTCTAAAACCTTTCCAAGGGTGTTCAAAGTGGGAAGGTGAGAGATGGCCGCCTCCATTTCATCCGGTCCGAGCAGAAAAGGTCCGCGATCCGGGGTTTGTGGGGCTTGGAGTTCCTGCTGGGAGCACGCAGCTGTGGGGCTTGGGATTTAGAAGCTTAGCGATGGAAAGTCTTGAGTGCAATTGAGGGCTTTGGGAGCCTCCCGTGCTCCAAAAAATCTCGTCCGCGAAGCCTTACAGCCATGCATTCCTTCTAAGTTTGTGAGCTCGCATTTTGTCAGACTGTAGGAATTCGAATTGAGTTCATGTAAGCACTTCATCAATGTCGAAAGCTACCAGTTACCAACGCATGGCTTTGGAACCCCGTCTGCATCCTCGGCTGCGGTGGTGTGGGGCACCAGCCGTTGTAGCCATGGTCATCACGATGATCAGAACAGTCGTCATCATCATTGTCGTTATCATCGTCACCAGCGACAGCGGCAGCATCATCGGCCGGCATCAGCACCAGCAGAATCCTGTGTAATCCTGTGTACTCGTTCTGGTCGTCGTCCGATTGGTCGCCGTCGTTGTCATTGTTTTCGTCCTCCCCCACCTCCTCCAACCTCCGCCTCCGCCTCCTTCTACATCAGCGTCGTCGCGAGCATCTTCTTTCTCATCCCCATTTGCCAGCAACATCGCCATTGTCATCGTAATTGCTGCAGCAAAATAAAAAGGATGCAAACATGTATCTAGTGATAGTGACCACGGCAAGGCGACATATCATCAGAATGGATGAATAAGGCAGCCGGCATCAGAATCAGCGATGTCGGGTCTTTGTCCTAACTTCCGAGCCTGAGCAAACAGACTGCATTTGTGGCAGCTTTGCATGTGGAGCTCATCCTTCAACGCTAGCTGGATGCCTGTCTTTTCACCGGTCTATAGCTTTTGCAGCAGTTTGACATTACCTTAAGACCCTATAGCACCGTCGCAAATTCAGCAGTTCACCCTTTATCCACTTCTCCCAACGTCCGAGCACTAAACTCATGAACCAAAACCTTAAAAGCCTTCAACCCTTACGCTGAAGTTCTGGTCGAGGCTAGAGCTGCCAGCAGTGGACCTCATGGTCAACACAATCGGTGTGACACTCAGCTCGTAACCTTCTGTTGAATTCCCACGGTGCTTGGGAGTCAGCATCCAAGTCCTCAGTCCACACGCAATATAAACTAGATGTGCGAAAGCTCCTTTGCAGAGTGTGATGCCATGTTGGCCTTTCCAAAGTCTTTCCAGATCGTGGGTGTGAGGCCGAGCTTCTTTGAGATGTGCGCAGCACTTCTATCGTGGCCTGAGGTTATGCCACCGACCTTGAGCGCATTGTGTGAGTTTGCACTGGCCAAGAGCGGCCTGAATAGTGACGATGCATGCTTTGAGACCGGGTGCTTCTTGCGTGCATCAAGCATGCAGAAATGGCGAGAAGGCCCGTGCACATCAGCACAACATCTGCCACGAAGTTTCTACTTCTCAAGCAGTTGAGTTGCGAAGCGTCAGCAAACAGGCATAGCTGCTCTCGTAATGTGCTGCTGTGCCAATGCACTGGTGCGATTGACTAGCTCAGAACAGGTTGGTGTAGTCGCACGACCACCGTGCGCATGTGACCATTTGGATCCTTGTGCAAGTTCGGCTAACCACACATCACCCATCTAGCTCTCTTGCGAGGAGCCCCGAGACCGTATCTCGAGCCGAAGTTCACACCCCCCGCCCCCAAAACCGCATACCTGATGCCTTAAGGTCCATATAAGAGTGCAAAGCGTTGCCCGTTTCACTGCGAAGTGGCGTGCTCCGGTCCACGGAAGCCGACGAAGAGGCAGACGCCATCGGGAGCTGGAGGTGATCGTAAGGAAAGGTGATTTCGGAGGTGTAGCTTACGAAGCCATGCCTTTTGAATGAGGCACCGCCCTACTTTTCGGAGAGAGCTATGGTTGGGTGGGTCGGTTCTTCCTGTCTTCTAGCTTCTCCAACCAAAATCTCCGAGATCACCTTCTCCTGAGTTCCCTGTTGCCTCCCTCTGTCTTGGAGGGAGAACCAGCTATGGTAGTATTTGGTAGTATGACATCACGGCTGCTGCTGTAGCTGTTGGACAAATAGATTGAGTGCGTGAGCTTGGGATGTTGGACGCATAGCCTTGACGAAGACATGCTCAAAGAGCAGGAGCATGAGCGATGGAAGGTTTCTAGGTCTTGGCAGGCTGCTTTTTGTCATTCTCTGATGCTCGATCTGTCCACTCAAAAGACGGACGCTGGCTCTAAAGCCCTAAGCACAGAGGCTTCGGAGTCGCTCACAAGAGAACAGAGGCGACGGCTGTTTGATTTGAGTGTCAATGGCAGCCCTCACATGTTGGCCCGGATAGGAGTCGGGAGTTCTGTCATCTCCGGTCCGCCAACACGAAGCCATGTAAGCAACGCCACTCCATGGAAAGCTGAAGCCTCGTGCCCTGAACCAAAGACTTCCGAGCCCCCTTCTGCGCCCGAGCCTGACCT